>CM046307.1:0-600000 GCA_025267735.1 Mactra quadrangularis | reverse complement strand
GTAGTAATATAATGATGTTGATGTATTGAAGTTTGTTGTACAAAAACAAGCATTATCTCTCTTTTATTTCTAATTTTCTAAACCTGTGTCAACAAATAATACAGTTTTTTAAAAGTGGCCTCTCTGATTTGTGAAGTTTTTGAAAGAAAACTTTAAATGACTCCCACATTTTCTGTTCAAAGATTTTATAAGTATAATAAAAGCGCTAGTACAAAGGCTTTGAAATGGACAAGGGAGAGGCAGAAAAAGAGCTAGCAAGCAATGGTGGCTTGCAGATTTCAATTGAAATATTTCTGCACATGTGTTGTATTATATTGTGGAAAATCAGTGGAAAAGAAGTAAAAGAAGGAAATGAAAGGAGAAAATAACAGGGTATATATTCTTGCTATACTTTAAAAAAAAGACAGTATTGAAGTCAAATAGGTGATGTAAAGAGAGATTTGCTTGATAATTATAATTATACTGATAAATTGGTAAATGCTGCTTTTTTACTTAGTTCAAAGAATACCTATAATATATCCCCAATTAAGCTAATATAAGACTTTACAGTATCAGTCAAAAATTTACTTACATTTTTATTCATTTCTACGCACAAAATTTTTGATGACATAAATGGTGAAAAGAATAAATGCTTTATATTGTGTAATTTGTGAGAACATAATATAGAATATTATAGCAAAACTTTTCAGTAAATTAATGACTGAATGAAACATGCAAATATACTTATATATGTATTTATTATACAAAAGTTTTATAAAATAATGATAAACATGTACAATAAGTGCAATACATCTGTAGAATTAAACAGAATAAAATATCAGTTATAATATACCCTTAGTAAACCGGTAAGTTCAGGTAAAGTCAAGACTGTCAAATACTTAACATTTTGACATAGACTAAAAATTATTCTTTTTTTATTTTTTTTTTCAATTTGTTTTTTAGAGTAGCTTTATGCAACAAACAATTTTTCAGTCATATTGCACCTACTAATGAGTTCTTTATTAAGGGATGAATGAAGAGCAAATAAATGCTGCATTGAGAAAACCCCTCAGAATTGTTTTATATCTAACAAATCATTAAGAGACAACTCTGATTATTTTAGAAAACAAAAGATGACCAAACTCAGCAAAAGTAAATAATCTTAAATTAATGAAATATTCAATAGGTCATTTCCAGGGTTGGTCAGGAATCAGAAAGTAAACATAATATTAATGAAGACCAAGTGATAAAATTATCATAAATTAGTGAGAGATTTAATAAAAACACCAAACACAACAATGAAGCAAGAGCCATTAAGAACAACCCTTCACAACAATGCAGGAAGGCTTAAAACATCAGAATATAATAGTTTTATAATATCATTTACTTACTTTCATTTGGACTGAGTGGCTCTTCTAAACCTTTATGACTGCTCTTCTTTTCTGTGGTACTGAAAATAAAATATGATAGTAAATATACAATTTGTATTATTTCTGTCATTGTTGCGAAATCTATCAAACTGAAAGGATTAGTCGTCCAGTGGTAAGACACACATTTAGGGATCAAGAGGTCCCAGGTTCAAACCCTACTTGGGGCACTGCTTATTTCCTTGAGCAAGAAATACACCTACAATTGTTCCTCTTCATCCAAGTGTTAATGGGTACTGTGAGGCATCAACTGCCACAAATAACTTCAGTGAATAGGGATTATCAGTCAGCAGAACATGTACATCAGTCAGTCTAAGAATTTTTCCTGTAGACAGAGTCCACCCAAATTGCAATCAGTCTAGTGAATTTTAGTGGCCTAAAAAATCCAAAATTTACAAAATCAAGAATTTCATGAATTCAGTATCTTTTATATAAAAAATAGTATTGTAAGTCATGGTTTGAAAGTCTTGAACTTCAGAATTAGTCTTTAAAATTTCATCCATATTCCTATAGCTTATTTCCCTTGCATCTTAATGTGCCAAAATGAATGTACACAATAGCACAAAATTCAAAATACATATCTATATATATATAAATATACAAACCTAATCTTAGGTGATGGAGGAACACTTTCTTCTGAAATAAAAATAATAACAACAAAACTATAATACATTCATCAATACCAAAATATCAACAAAACAACATTTCCAACATAACTTTGGAAGAAACATCATAAACATCATATAATAGTTAAGATAACAAAATTCTTACATTAGATGGATACCTCAACATTTTGTAACATAAATCTACCAGACATAGTTATCTACGATCTTTCTTAATATGTGCACTTTATCAGAAAAACAAATTTTATATCAAAACTGTAAATTTTAGAAAATACAAAGTGCAATTTAATGTAAAAAATGACAAAATAGTTGGCAAATGCAATACTTTTAACAGCATAGCATGATAATTCTCAATCAGTAAACAACATAAAATATTTCGCAGGTTTAGCGCAAAACAGTCATAACTCAATACAATAAAAGAGTGAGTTATAACCGTTTTGCACAAACCTGCATTTCGTAAGATTCTACATTTCAACCCACCCTCGCTCAAAGCTCTAAAGCCCTTGTTCTATTATTTCTATTAGATTCCTGACTTTTCCAAAAAAAAATCTGAGACATTTTGATGGGTCAGTGCAAAACAAGTCTATATTATCCTTCCTTATTTACATGTAGTTAGACTAGTTCTGCACTTATCCATCAAGTAATTTTAATTACTCTAATACAATATCAACATAATAAATATACCATTCAAGAAGTATTCTCTTCCAATATACAATAAAATACAAAATATACCAAGAACCATAACTCATGTTAGAATAAATAAAACAAAGGAAAGTTAAGAAAGGTGATAGTAACTATAGTAACAATAAAACAACAACAACAACAACTTCCTGTTTCTGTATATCACTGTATATATAACAAAACATCTTGTGTATGGTGCACATGTGTGAGAGGGAAATCTTTAATTTAGTAAAGCAGAATACGCTTACTGGAAATGTACCACTATTGGTAATCAAAATATCAAACAAAATTTGCAAGCGCATTCTAATGCTACAGTCTTAAAAACATAAAAAAAGCTGTGAGGGCACTGTATGGGCGCCTTGAGATCAGTATGTAGGACCTGTACGAACTCTTCCATACGGACTGTTACGTTTTTACCAGGGTCTGTGAGATAAGCCCATGGTACACATATCAGTTTCAAAGTCAAATTGTGAACAAAATCGTGGCCTAGTATGGATTAAACATGCATACCTTCCAGCTACGGCTCTGTACGGGTTTTTGTACCATGTGTGTACCATAACCTTAATATGCAAGTCTTCCACGGCCTACGACTGTCTGCACGTACGGGTCCGCAACAGACCACAATTTTATGGGACTAAGGCATTATAGAGGCAACAGATCTGTTCAAAAACTGGCTTAAATAAATCAGTGCATTAGAGTGTCTGCAAATAATTGGTACAGTAAGGGATCACCTGTCTGAAGGTGATTTCATGATACAAGGTAATTGTACAAAAAATTGTAGTCAGTTGAACATATATATTAATAGTAGTAGATTTAAGGATCTATCATTTGTTGAAATTGAAAAAAATCTATCAAGTTGGTGGGGTAACTAATTATATCAAAATATCCATAAATTCTAAATAATTTTAATTTATTATGTAAGTGATGCATTAAGTGTATAGATGAGACAGTGAAAATATAAAGAACTCAACGAATAAGACATTTAGAAAGAAACGAAAACATTTATCCTAACCTGGAAATGGCCTTACGAACGTCGGTCCAAACACATATTTAAAGTTCTTTTTTCATAATTCCAAAAGATGTAATAGAATGTCCATATAACATTTTACAATGTCCTAGGGTGAATCACACAATAAGTGTTTCCAAAATGTAAATTTGATAATTGATCACAACACTCTTCACACATGATTTTATTTTCAATTTCACACAGGAACCCGATAAATTTTTCCTTCTAATTACACACATAGAACATACAATATGAGTAGAAAATTGCACTGGGAACTTGTGTGTAAACTGTAATTTAAAACGTGTAATGTTTGGTAATGTTTGTGTTGAGATGAATTATCAAATTTACATTTGGGAAATACTTTTTGTGTAATTTACCCTAAGACATTGGGCACGTTCCGCAAGGAAATCGCTAGCTAGCGATTCGTCCTCTGGTACCTTTCTTGCACCAAAAGTATTTACCATGTGACACCAAATCGAGGGTACCAGGGGACGAATCGCTAGCTAGCGATTTCCTTGTGGAACGTGCCCATAGTAACATGTTACATAGACAACCTATATCAACATTTGGATTTATGAAAAAAGAACTTTAAATATGTGTTTGGATTGACGTTCGGAAGGCTATTCTAAGGTGAGGTTAAATGTTTTCATTTCCTTCTAAACATCTTATTTGTTGATTTTTTTTTATTTTCGCTATCACATCTATACATTTAATGCATCACTTACAAAATATATAAAAATTATTTTAGAATTAATGGATATTTTAATAGTTTAGTCACCACACCCACTTCATAGATTTTTTTCAATTTCAGATCCCGATACACCCTTAAAATGCACTTTTAACTTTTTTTAAACTTTATAAGGAGAAAATGAACAAGAGCTGTCAGAGGAGACAGCATGCTCGACTTAGTTAGTGTTTGTCACAGGAGTAAAAAATATGTATAAGGAGTTATAAACCTAGTCACATGAGATGTGGTTGATAATAAGAAACATATATTTAAAGTTTGAAGTCAATACCTTAAGAAATTAAACAGTTGCAGTAAAAACAAACATTTTTTAAAGAAAACTCTAAGTTCAAGGCGAGATAATTCTGAAAAAATATATTTGGAGTTATACACCTTGTCACATGAGATGTGGTTGATAATAAGGAATGTACATTTAAAGTTTGAAGTCAATACCTATAGAAATAAAACAGTTGCAGTAAAAACAAACACTTTTTAAAGAAAACTCTAAGTTCAAGGGGAGATAATTCTAAAAAAAATAAATTTGGAGTTATACACCTTGTCACATGAGATGTGGTTGATAATAAGGAATGTACATTTAAAGTTTGAAGTCAATACCTAAAGGAATAAAACAGTTGCAGTAAAAACAAACATTTTTTAAAGAAAACTCTAAGTTCAAGGGGAGATAATTCTAAAAAAATAAATTTGGAGTTATACACCTTGTCACATGAGATGTGGTTGATAATAAGGAATGTACATTTAAAGTTTGAAGTCAATACCTATAGAAATAAAACAGTTGCAGTAAAAACAAACACTTTTTAAAGAAAACTCTAAGTTCAAGGGGAGATAATTCTGAAAACAATATATTTGGAGTTATGGACCTTGTCACATGAGATGTGGTTGATAATAAGAAGCATATATTTAAAGTTTGAAGTTAATATCTTAGGAAATAACAAAGATATAGGAGAAAGTATTTTACTGCACAAAAACTTTAATCTGTGCACAAAAACTTTAATCAGTTCAAGGGGAGATAATTCTGAAAGAAATGTGTTTGGAGTTATATACCTTGTCACATGAGATGTGGTTGATAGTAAGGAACATATATTTAAAGTTTGAAGTTAATATCTTAAGAAATAACAAAGATATAGAAGAAAGTATTTTACTGCACAAAAACTTTAATCAGAAAGGTGGACGCGGACGCCGACGCCGGGGCGAGTAGGAGAGCTCTACATTACTACGTAAAGTCGAGCTAAAAAGGAAGTAAACTAAGGAACAAAAATTGTAATAGTCTATTGTTTAACTGGACATTTCTGTCAATTAAATACATGTACATAGTTAAATCATTAATCACAAATCTAGGGTTGCTGGCAATACTGTAGTAAGTGCATTGCACGAAAGAGCAAATTACTACAGTCTTGCAGGAAACCCTCAAAATGTTTATTATAAGGCTATTATAAATTAATTACTTGACTACTTTCAAAATTGTTTGAAAATATTTTTTTTATTGTGTAGAGAAATTTCTATTTTTATAGAAGCAACTTGGGTGCTAGAGACCATGATAAAAAGTTTTTTATGACGTTCTGAATTGAAAAAATGAACTGAAACCCCCATGGAACCAAGATTTTATTTTATTCAGGTAGCGGAGAAAAACAAGTAATAATTCATTAAGGTTTTAAAATTATTTTACTAGGTATATTTTAATCATTCAGTAGGAGGACCCCTACTAAAATTTCTGAAATTTCATCTTCAGATCCCTTAATATATAGAACTTGAAAATGCCATCAGTTTTGATGTAATATGCCCTTTAAATCATTTTCTGAAATTTCAGTCTTAAGTTAGACCAATTCCCCAAGATTTATTTGTAAATGTTACATAGACATGTATTGCATCTTGACAAAAATGTACAGAAAAATATATAATAAAACAAAGGGCAGTAACTCATGATGTACAATAAACAAGGGAAAGCATGCACCATTAGTTTTTAACAAAGAGTTATCATCCTTGAATAAAAGGAAAAACTGTGCACAGAGGGATTTGTTTTTTTTACATGCACTTTATAACAAACCTTTGAATGGAGCTTCTCTCAGTTCAATAACAGGGGATTTTATGCTGGTTGCAACTTAAAAGTGAGAAAAGTCAATAAAATCCATTACAAGTTTGCAGATACAAACAGAAAAAGCAAGCAAGCTAAACACTTCAAAAATGTTCTATAATGAAAAATTATCAAATATGAATTTAACATGCATTGAAGCAGAACTTTTATATACTAATCAAAATGTCTGTCAAATTTTTCCACACAAGATGATTAAAATTTTAAAAAATCATTCAGCATTTTATCATATTATTCTCATCCAACTATTTTATACAGTCAAACATGTTAAATTTCCAGACAAGAGGTGCATTAAAATGGAAGCCGAAGACAGATTTCTTGATACAGAATTTGAAGCTAGGAGATATCTTTTCTTATCTGCTTAAGCCAAAATGTTGCATAATGCAGTTTACGGCTTTAACAGGACTGATGTATAATCGCAGGTTTAGCAGAAAACGGCCGTAACTTAATATAAGGAAAGAGTGAGCAACGACCATTTTGCACAAAACCCGCAATATTTACACAAAACTCCTATTATAAAAAACCTTATCACAAGACTCCAGACAGACTGACATAAATTATAAAAAAAATCATAGTCATAAGCATTATTTGATAAACTCTATAAAACAGTTGGCAGATACTAATCAATTCTAAACAATATCTTGACAGCAGGCTGGCTCAGCTAGTCACAGCATTCACTAAAGCTTAGGATAGGAGAAAATATCAAAATTTCTAAACAGCAAGGAAATGGTGCAATAGCACAATAGCAAAATACTGCATGCTTAACTACAGATAAAATATTTACAATTCTAGCACCTGGCTTTAAGTATATTACATCTTATATTATTATTTCAGTTAAATGAAATCTCCCACCAAGAATAAACTATTAAATATTTAGATATCATTATAAAACAGAACGTTTGTTTTATCTATAAAATGTGAAACAAAACATCATAGGAGACAAAAATACATGAATAAGGTGTGAGAAAATGTAATTAAGTAATAAGAAAATATATCAAGTACTAGACTTAAAAGAGATACATTCAACTAAATGTAGCTAAAAGTTTGTAATATACAATTTTATGAACTTTAATGGCACTTGGTATTGGCATCTTGAAAAACAGCTTTTATTATGCTTTTCCACCAATAGAGACATGTACAAAATCATTGAAAGTTGGAACACCATTTCTACCAGTATTTTTCAAAATTACACCATTTCTACATTAAAGTTTCAAGAATAAACAAGTAAATCTGTGAGCTAATGCTCACTAGTGATATCCCCGCCAAAATCTAAAAATATGCGACAAACAGGAAGTAGATGAGCAAGGAGCATGAAATCGCTTTACACCACATGGGACTATGGGATGAAGCAATATGCAAAGTATTAGGCTGCTGCATGTTATAGTTGCTGAGAAAACTGCGACGGAAATTTTGTAACGACACGGACGCACGGACAAGGGTAAAACAGTATACCCCCTTCTTCTTCGAAGCGGGGGTATAATAAAACTCACATTAGTTTGTACAAAGAAAGAACAAAGTTCATGTTTTCTATAAATGAGTAAAAAGGTGTAAGCAAACATGTCAGGAACAACAGTTACTGTCAAAAAACACAAACCAACCACATGGCCAGAAAGCAAAGAAAATGTCACAAAAAATAACAATTTTTTTAGCATGCTTCTTATAAAAGTGAAAAAGGCATGATGAAAAAACTAATTTTTACGAGGTGTCAATACCAAATACTTATAAAGCTCTATAGAACAGCATAATTCAAACATAGTAGAACTCAGAAGCAGTCAGCAATGAGATGTAATAGGCTAAAAAACTCATCAAGATCTGAAAATTCTACACAAAATACAGCAGATGGCAAAGAAATGCTTCTAATACATTATATGAATCTACAAGAGAAGACTGTGTTACCTTTTTTGGTCCAGAATGAACCTTGTATATCATGAACCAGTCTACAATAGCCATCTATAAGGTCAGCCATATCTTCAGCCTCGGCCAGCGAGGCGCATGTTATAGTAAGAGGTTCTGTTGCCCCGGCGATGCGTAGTTGAAGAACACCTTTACCATCTTCAAGACTGAGTGTTTGAATGGCTTGAACTTGTGAAAAATCCGCCATATGAGTAGGCTGTAAATATAAAATGATTTTTTTTATACATCCTGGATATAACACCGTGTCAACACAATTTAGGTTACTATACGAGAACCAGCACACCTAACCTAGCTTTCCTGGTTCCTTGTTTAAAACCATTATTTACAAGGCCAGCAACTTTTCCATATACTTTATTAATACAGGAAGATAGACACCATTGACAAATTTCCAGGGAATGGTATAACACCCCCCTGGAATTCAAACCTGTTCCCGTTTGGGGCATTCCATTCAAAATCCTGGTGCCCCAACTGTGCAACAGAATCAGTAAAAACAAGACCATGCATATTATTATTATTATTCATACACCTACATAATTGTTTAATGTTTTATATACCATATTGTCTCCAATCAGCACACCTCAATGGATACAATACAATGTACCAAAGAGAGGATGCAAAAATAGAAGCATTAAAATATGTAGCCAAACTTGGATCAAACTCCAAACATATCAAAAATTGAACAAAAGGTATCATTTATTTAATTCTGAGGCTCTTATGGTAAGAACTTTTTAAAAAATACTAAATAAAACTGCCTCATAGAGTAGAAAATCATTTCAGAAAATATGATTATTAGGTAAAGGGTGCAAAATAGAAACAATATGGTAGATCAATCATAAAAGCAATTGAATACAGGACATGGTTGATACATGTCATAGAAATACACTAAAAGTTATTGTGATGTTATAAGTGGCCATATCAGTATACAGGAATTGTTTGTATGATGTTTTCTCATGTTTTTGTTAAGTATATTGTACAAGTCGTCCACGTAAACATTGCGTATATAAACATAACCAGTTTCATTACACACCAACATTTAGGGATGAATTATTTCGACAATTTTATAGTTTAATTAATTTACACTTATTTTATAAACATGTCAATATAAAATTTACAATGTGCATATACACTATTCAAAATAAATGTTACACATAAAAATGGCCTGTTTAAATCAGTAAACTGCTGTTTATGCATTATCTTATTCACCTATTTAGTGGGCAAGTCCATTATTTAAAGTACAAAAACATGCATGACCTAGAATACAACCTGTATATTGTATGTAATTTTTAAATCTAACAGAAAACATGGGAAACATGTGTTAGTGGCTTGTACATGTATTAGTCTTATCTTAGAGCAGGACTAGTCCGAAAAGGAAGAAAACAATATGTATTTAAGGATCTATCATTTGTTGAAATTGAAAAAAATCTATCAAGTGGGTGGGGTAACTAATTATATCAAAATATCCATAAATTCTATATAATTTTAATTTATTTTGTAAGTGATGCATTAAGTGTATAGATGAGATAGTGAAAATATAAAGAACTCAACAAATAAGACATTTAGAAAGAAATGAAAACATTTATCCTAACCTGGAAATGGCCTTACGAACGTCGGTCCAAACACATATTTAAAATTCTTTTTTCATAATTCCAAAAGATGTAATAGAATGTCCATATAACATTTTACAATGTCCTAGGGTGAATCACACAATAAGTGTTTCCAAAATGTAAATTTGATAATTGATCACAACACTCTTCACACATGATTTTATTTTCAATTTCACACAGGAACCCGATAAATTTTTCCTTCTTATTACACACATAGGGTGCGTTGCTTAAGCAAATCGCTATTTATCGCTTTGTGTCCTGTACCCAAAATTTGATGTCACACAGTCATTCCTTTTGTTGTAAGAAGGGTACCAGGGCACAAAGCGATATGTAGCGATTTGCTTAAGCAAGGCACCCATAGAACATACAATATGAGTAGAAAATTGCACTGGGAACTTGTGTGTAAACTGTAATTTAAAACATGTAATGTTTGTGTTGAGATGAATTATCAAATTTACATTTGGGAAATACTTTTTGTGTAATTTACCCTAAGACATTGTAACATGTTACATAGACAACCTATATCAACATTTGGATTTATGAAAAAAGAACTTTAAATATGTGTTTGGATTGACGTTCGGAAGGCTATTCTAAGGTGAGGTTAAATGTTTTCATTTCCTTCTAAATATCTTATTTGTTGATTTTTTTTATTTTCGCTATCACATCTATACATTTAATGCATCACTTACAAAACATATAAAAATCATTTTAGAATTAATGGATATTTTAATAGTTTAGTCACCACACCCACTTCATAGATTTTTTTCAATTTCAAATCCCGATACACCCTTAATTGTTATTGTCATCCTAGAACACTGTATGAGGATATGCATTGTTTAAAGAAGGAAATAAGATTGACGCATTTCCCATGATTTGAATTTGATTTATATTAAATAAAAATGTAAAACACAAGAAATGTAATGTGGAAACCACATTAAATCCTGATTTAAAAACTTTTACACAAAAATTAGAAAGGGTTATAATCCATAATAAAGGCAGGTAGAGTTGTGGTAACTTTCTAATTCTGTTCATCACATGGTATGTTACATTTGTATCATTGTTTGAAGTTTCATAAAGATCTGACAATAAGTGGCAGAAATATACGGAATAGAAAAAATTTAGCACAATTGTTAATGACACCGGACCCCTACTGCCCGCCTGCTCGCCTGTGTTTCGCCAAACTATTAGTCGATTTTTTTGTTGAAAAATCCGGCAAATAATATGTTAAAGAATCTACTACAATAACATCAAAACCATTCAAGAAACAGTTGTATTTCATCTTAAATATCTATATTTTGTTTAAATTGCATCCACTTTACCAAAACTCAACTGTTTCGTTCACTATGTGGACTTGATCAGACAGTGACTAATCTAAATTGTAAAAAATTTAATTTTTGCAAGAACTTATATCACAATGGAAATAAATTAGTATAAAACAAACAAAACATTTTGTTAGAACTTTATCAAGTACAAAGTTAGACAGTTTGTCTGATATTCTGCCAGTAGAGTTCATTAATTAATACTAATTAGGGACTGACTCAAAGCAATATGAAGGATCAGAGCAAAACTAATCTAACTATAAGTAAATGAAGAAGGAAGTGGGAGAGTTTTGAGCTAAAACATCCAATAACAACAAAGCAAGCTTAAAATATATTGTTTGTAGGAAATTTAAACATGTTTTCTAACATCAATGCCAAACCACATAAAACGTCTAAGAATTGGCAAAGTTTATCAGAAACAAGTGATATCTGACCAAAGAACACTAAAAGATAATTAAATTAATGATGTACATCACAAAACATGACTCTGTTTGTTATGGTTGGGTTCAATTTGTCTTGTTAAGATACTGATAATGTTGATTATTGAGCCACACCTTTTTAACTCAGTATTTGAGTACTTTAAGGTATATTGGTCTCACCCTATATACATGAAATTGTACTTTACCCCACCTGATGAGCTTAAATGGCATGGGTGAAAGTTAAAATAATACCGAAAACCTGCTTTCAAAATACTGAAATAGACAGATTTCATATAAATTACACTGAGTGAAAGTATTCTCAAAATACTGAAATCAGTATTATTACTGAAAACTTTCACCCATGAAAAGGTTGATTGTCTGATAGTCAATCCAGGCATTATAGGTTCTACTGCCCAGGAAAACATTCATTCCTATGTTGAGTATTAAGTTCATTCTCCCTCACTAGGTTGAATCAAGAATAGCAATTATCAGCAACTAAGGAGAGTAACAAAGCAAATACCAGTGTAGCTGAGGTATTACATGAAATTCCACCATCTCAACTGAGATTCTAACCCACTATCTCTTGAGTCGTAGGCAGACCCTGTTTGTTTGTTTGTTGGGTTTTAAATGCCGTAGCAACACATTGTATACGTCATATAACGGCAGTCAGTCAACTTACATAAAAACATGGTATGTGATGCCATGTGCTGTGCTCAGCTCAATTCTTAGAGGTTAAAGTGATTTTAAGTGAAGAATGACAAACAAGGACAGTTCTTTTGGGTACTTTATCTTAATCAAAGCACAAATAGCGCTGTCATACATGAGGTTTTGATAGAACATATAAACAATAGATTATATAATCAACAGAAGTGATACAAAGAAACTTCTCCTTATATAAACCAAAGAAGACATACTTAAATCGCTCAAACAACATATTGTCTGTTTGTTAATGTGTATCGTGCACTACATTAATTGAATTAGTAATTTCCCCTTTAATTGACATGCACAGCTGAATGTAATCGTCCTGACAAATGTTAATGAGGATGTGCCAAAGTCCACAACTTTTGTAGCATAAAAGAACAATATTCAAGACTGGTTTTCATCAGTATTAATGTAACATTTAAGTTAATATCTTATACCAGCTCATATTGAAAGGAAGTAAAGCTCTTGTAGTTATATAATCAGTATAGATGTATCTATTAGATGAGATGTTATCAATGTATTTATTGATAAACATATTGGTGGCTCAGAGCAAAACTAACCTACAAACTGCTTTATTTACACGTAGTTAGACTTGTCCTGTGTAAACCCATTTATAAAAGATCCAATTATTGGTATGAATACATAACAAACATAGGCTAAAACATCACCAGTTGCACATTAAGGGAAATCATGTTACATTGAATATTGCTTTTGAAACAATAAGTACACAGTAAATATCAACATGTTGGTTAAACCAATGTGACAAGTTTACAAATATGGCCTATAACAGTTTATAGCAATATGATGAACAATGCATTCTGCTATTAAATTTTATAGACCCGTGAAAAAAGTCATGCTTGCAAAATGCAATTATGTGATAATAAAACCTAAATAAATATGTAATAATAAAATAAAATGTTAATATTTGTTTTATAACCAAATGCAGTGAGTTTATTGTCAGTCAGGAGTATAAAATAATACCACACACATAAACTTGCGTAGACAATAATATCAAAATATGTTATTACATTGTGTAAAATATATCGTCCTACCTCAATGGTTGAGTTTAATCACAGAAACCTCTAACCAATAGTGGATGTGGGTTTGAGCCTAGCTTTCACAACAATTTGTTATTGTAACACTAATTTATTTTGGCTTGATTGTGAAACAAGTTCTAACAACTTAGATTTATTACATTCGGGGTCCATTTCCTGGTCCCCTAGTACTGAGCTACTAGGATTAAGTTTCTTGCTAAAGAAAACAACAGGGTAGATTTTGGATGGGATTCGAACCAACACGAAACTGGCTATCGAAAGATTACCAGTCCAACATCGTAACCGCTCGACCATGCCCACTCCTTCAACAACTTCATATGAAATAAAGTAGACAGTTACTAGACAAGGACAGAAAAGCAAGTTCTGGTACATCACAAGAATGATTCACATACCTCTCACTGTTGAAAATGGCATACAAAATGTAACAGATGCAATAGCAATAAAATGCACAGAAACATATACTAAGTGTTATATCTTACCGTAGAAGCCTTTTCTGTGAGGTAGCTGATACCAACATCTGGTCCTATAACTAGTTCCATTGATATACTCCAACCAGACTGTAAATATAAAATATTATAAAATATAAGTATTACATCTTAAACCCATCCTTCATTTAGACAAATAATATTTCAGATTATATTGATGACTGGGAAATAACAATTACCAGCCAAAAAAGAGATCCCATTACTTGCAAGAAAAAGGTCTGTAATACAATGTATGAATGAAAACAATTGATACTTATGGGGGGGGTCACAGTAGCAACACATTGATATATGTAATATTGCACCGGGCAGTCAACCTACTCAAAACTCCTTGAAAGGCTAAATCTCTGGAATAAGCTGTAAATCAGTTATAGGCTAATACTACTGTCCCAATGACTGACAATTGCCCCACATAATTTAGAATCAGTGGTAGGAGGGAGAATGCCATAGAATTTTTTTCAGCAAAAATAAACTTAGTGAACAGCTATTAACACAACATTGCTGAAAAGCAAGCATTACAGATGTTCTTTATACACATACTTTCATGTCAATAATAAAAGTTTGTTTGTCCCTCATGGGTAAACTTATAAATTCTGTGTTCTGTACATTAACTTTATAATATGTAGGGTAACAGCATTTCAAACATTTGATGTAATCCAGAACAAAAGTAACAAACATCAATGTCGACATATTATTGCTGAAGAACATGCAACACAAAAGTAACCCAATTGTTCTCTGTACACACATGTATCATTAAAACAGTGAATGTTGATTTATCATAGATGGAAATAAAATAAAAGTTCATGATGAAGTATTTTGACATAAAATACATATAGCACTAACTTAATGATTGTATAACAGAAATATACATAGAGGTTGCTATGGTGACTAACAAACCAGTTGTCGCCCGTCCCAAGCCCAATTGAGAAATGGCGAGGGTGATCAACACTGCAGAAGGAGCTGTTATAAAAATCTCGGTCCAACAGAGAATGGCTCTTCTTAACAGAATGCCTAACCTTGGTTGAGTTAAGTTCAAGCCAGGGTCTGCACATAATGAATTCATATGGAGCAGGCCCTCTCAGGGAAAAACTAAACAACAAACATTATTATCACAATAACTAACAGTAGTATTACAAAGTACCCCCCACATATTGTACATAGATTATTTTGTTGAAAATTATTATTCATGTGTTTTATTATTCATATGTTTAACAATATCATGTTTATATTGTAATTGTTGCATTTTATACAGACAATTCATTTTTGAGTTTAGTTTAATGAAATTTTAATGTTTCTTTCAATTATTAGATATTTTTTTATATTGTTAGGATTTTATAAAGTCAGACAAAATACTATATTAAATATAAACTTTTTACACTACAAAGACAATACTGTCCCCAAGCTATATGTCAGTTGAAACAATGTATTTCTTTCAAGTATAACTATTGAACAATAACCCTTCAAATAATATAGACCCTTTTTAGCCAGAAGTCATTTGATTTGACTTATGAAAAACATTAAAGTCATAAACACTGTAATTTATCTATAATTTAGTTCTATTTTTACATTTGATATGACCTTAATGGACTTTCCTTTGTTTTTTATCAATTTTGCCCGAGGTACCAAATTCACGAAAAAACGTTTAAAAGCCGCGCACAAATCTAGTTCTGACATAAACAGTTCTACGATTAAATAAAGTGTGTCGGATATTTATATGATCGTCTTATTTATTTTATACAGGTTAGTAAGACTTATTTAACTTTATTTTTAATTAATTTGATGTTTAAAATATTTTCAATGTAATATTGCTAATAAGTAAATTTTGCTTAAATATCTTTTATGAAAATTTGTAATTTAAAATTGTATGATTTTCTGAAGCTTATTATGAATATACATGTATGTTATTTTATCATTGTATGTATGTTATTCAATCATTTATTTTTATTTTAATATTGATTAGTACAAGTTAAACAATGACTTAAGTGCGGAATATCGCAACAGTTTATAAATGTGCGGGATATCGCAACAGTTAATATTTACGCTTTGATTAATCTTATATGTTTACACAGTAATTCATATTGTTACATTATTAATCAATTATGCATAAAGTTTTGCATTTAACTGATTTTTGCATTATTTGACCAGTTTAGGCTAAGCTCTCTTTAATTGTGAATATTATACTTATTTAGCTATTTATACCTTTAATATAACTGTCTATTATTGTCTCAAAATCATAGACATTTTGTATATAAATTAATGTCTGCATTATTCAGTTTTATATAGTTAAATCAAATTAACAATTAATTGTTCACGTCACATTTATTTTATGCTCATGATATCGAGAACTCACCGGTACTTCTCAGCTAAGCGAGTAACTCATTATTTGATAATTTAGCTATTCCCCAAATCTAAGTTAAATTATTTATATTTGTTTATTTGTATTTTGCTTTATTTTATCTTATTTTGTATTTACTTCATATATATTTAATTATGCTTTGAAATCGTATTGTTTATAATTGATACATATTCTGCATATAATTATATATGATTGTAAGAGATATAAACAGTTCTACGATTAAATAAAGTGTGTCGGATTTTTATATGATCGTCTTATTTATTTTATACAGAGACATACATATACTGTCCCACAACAACAACAACAACGAAAAAATATATATATAAAGTTACCCCAAAAAGAAAGGCGTGTAACAGCAGACATAAAATGTCCGAGGACAAATGGTATGCTTGGCCGTTATTTGATGTTAGTGTCCTGCAGCAAAGTAGAGCTGACAGACTTAGGTATAATCTATGTTAACAGTAAACAATAATTGATAAATTCAGGTGAGAGAAACCACATGTAGCATTGAACATTTGACCCTCAGATCATCTAAATGTAGACCCCATGACCATAGGATCCAATATCAAACTTTCAACACTATCAAAACTACTCTTCGTAGTCTGTACAGTAATACAATACCATGAAGATATCAACTGGTACTACCCTGAGGTGAAGACACCAACCTCTCAGTAAACACAATGGTCTCTATGAGGGAAAAAAAACCTATAACTAAGTACAATGGTCTATGAGAGGGAGAAAAGCAATATGTTACAGAGAAGTTTTCTAAGATAATGGTATTATGTTTATGATTATCATGGAAGATAATCTGTAGATAATCTGTTCACAGTATTTGTGTTTATTCAATCTATACTCTAGTAGAAAAAAAGACAAGAAATATTTGATACTATATAAACATACTTTGTGTCATGTTTTCAAGGTGAAACGTGATGTCATTGAGCGCACGCTCTTTTTGAATCGGTTTTGATTTATTCCCAGCATGGTGATCTTCTCTGCTTTTATTGCTCTACATGCTATTCTTAGACAAGCATGGGGGCCGCCATTATATTTGATTATTATAAAGGTTTTACACACATGTCTTTCACTTGTATTTTATTGGAAAAAGCCAGCAATAACTTCATTATCATTGAATTCAGAAATTTCTTTACCAAAAATGTAGTTTCATATACTCATCTTCAATAGTTTTGATACTATGACATGAATAAGACAACTGGTGTTAAGAAATAAAAAATGCTTATCCATTACAGGTAGACTTTTGAATATTTAGATAACTTTATCTCATATGATCATAGAATGAAATGGGATCAATCTGATTAAAACCCGATCTACAATTTAACCGCTCGCATACTCGCTAATTTAGATCTGGCCTTTTCCAAACAAAGGCCACGTTCAGGTGACCTTTTCACATGATAATATTCATGACGAAATTGTTATGATACGTAACTTGTTTACATCATCTACGTCACGAAATTTGAAATGAGCTGCCCAATCGCAGACTGTGAATAATACCGCTGTTAAATTAGCATGCAAACATAGGTCTAAAAATAGAAATTACGAAAATCAAAATGTGATTAATAGTGTTTTCGTCTAGATGAAAGCTACGCATTGATTGGTCGACACAAAGTTCATCTCAACGTGACCTTGCATTGACTAAGTAGAGATCCAGTACGACAACGCTCTACAGGATCTCTGTTTACGGAGATTGAAATGGGATTAAATATGAGAAGAAATAAGTCACTATAGTAACACTTTTCCAAATTAAGACCATCACTTGAATGGTTCTTAAATAATGGAATTTTACAGAATAAGTTAAGTTTGACAGTCTATACCTCTACACCAGAAAAACAAACACAAAATTATCAAAATCTAAGAGTTAATTATAAAATCTATAAAAGTTTGATTCAGGAAGCTTCCAGGTTCATAATGTAATTGATACGACAGTTAAAACACAGACTCTAATTTATAGATGACGCCATCTTTGTACTACATTCAATAATCCAATTACTTTTAGCAAGAATTGTAGTTTTTTGTTGCTACTTTTTTACTTTGATTTATTTCCTGCATTCAGATTTAATTAACATCTGAAGAATTTGTTTTGTGTTCAGAACAACAGTTTGATGGGTTTAAGGCCACAAGTTGATCATATAATTATGTTCTATGGGTTCACTTGCACCTTAATGTTGATGGGTTTTACAAAAAAAATTGTTAATTTCCTCGCTCATAAAAATTTGGTCAAACCACTCTATAAAGTAACTGAATTAAGATTTAAAAAAAAAAATTACTTCGCTCGCCCCAGTTTTTACCAGAAAAATCCATATAGAACACACGATCAACTTGTAGTGGCCTAATAGTGTAAAACTAGTTTAACTACATGTAATTTAAGGAACATGTAATTTAAGGAACATGTAATTTAGACAAGTTTTGTGCTGTATCAACAACATTAGTTTGTAGTTTGATATAACCAAAAACCCAAATTGATTTCTGTACAAATGTTCATTGGTAAGTGTAAAACCAGGCTACAATCTTCTCTATTTACACGAAGTTAGGCTAGTTTTGTACAGAACTATTCATATAATACATTCTGTAATTATAATCTTAGTAAAGTAAGACTAATAATGAAATGAGAAAAAAAAACAGTTGAAAAAAAATATAAAAATATAATTAAGGTTATAATTATTACAGCAACAAAATCATCAAGAACCAAACTATATGGTGCCAACATTTTTTCCCAATATAATATGATACCAAGACTAATCATTCAGTTTTTTAACAATCACATCCTTTCAATTTAAATATTGTACATGTTATGTAATTTTCAAGTATTTTTTTCACAACAATTTGATATATAATGAATTGTAGTCATTATAATCCTTGTTAAAAAATGTCCTACTTACAACTCCTCATTATAATTTGTAACCCTTATCATCGAACAACAATGATAATTATATATAATGTTACAGAATGGAATAGAACAGAAAAATTGCTTAACAGTTTGATGTCTGCTTGCTGTGTCAACATCACATTTTTTAAGAAAATGTATTCAGTCACCAAGAAATTATTCAAACTTTGAAAGTTAAGAAAAAACAGACTAATGATAATTGTACAATAAAGTACTGATTATCCAATCATTTCCAGATGATTGCTGTAGTTGCTCATGACATATTTTTAAAGTCTGCCTCCATAATACATGTTCAGCTGACTATTTTGCATTAAAATAACCCCTGCTCATTGAAATCACCCTCAGACAGGCGATCCCTCACAGTACCCATTTACACCTGGCTGGAGTGGAACAAGTGTACATTAATTTCTTGCTCAAGGGAATTAGCAGTGCCCAAAGTGGGGTCCAAACCGGTACATCTTGATCCCTAAGAGCGAGCACCACTGCTCCTAGTATTAATAGGATATCTCTTAGCCAAGCCCACTAAAGCTGTTTAATCGAACAATTAACAAGAAATATCATAAGAAACTAACCTAACTTAAGGCAATAAATCCAATATTATAAAATCCTTTTTAGAAACTAATACATGTATACAAAATACATGTATATAAACTCATGTACAATTCTAATCTACTGAATCATTTTTTTATATCCAAGTTAAAGGTTGAACGGAAATTTATCTCACTTACACATTGTTCTTTACAATAAAACACAAAACAAATACAGTAATTATGTCATACTGTATCCAAACAATCAATAAATCATAGATCAAAGTCTCGTGACGTATAAACTAAAATATGATGAAAAGATGACTAGCGCTTGTTGTTGGACCGCTGACTAATGCATGAACCTTCGATTTCCGAAAAAATGTAAAAATACACTCTAACTAAGCTATCAGATCTTGCCATTTTCAAACATTACAAAAATGAATATTAATATACTTGAGACACTTCTTGCTCTTAACCAGTCATTATTAAAAGGAAAATATCACTTTTTACTATACACATACTAACCACATAAACCAACATAATACACTTAGGTTTTACTAAAAACACTTCAATATAGAATACAATAAAAAGTGATATTCATCCTTAACAGTTGAATGCATACAAACATTACAAAACAATATGCCATATAAGTATTTCAAATAAAACAGTTTAAGTAATCAGTAATTTGAATGAAATATGCCATATGAAACAATTCAATTAATTAGTAATTTGAATGAAATATGCCATATAAAACAGTTAAAGTAATTAGTAATTTGAATGAAATATGCCATATAAAACAGTTCAAGTAATTAGTAATTTGAATGAAATATGCCATATATAACAGTTCAAGTAATTAGTAATTTGAATGAAATATGCAATATATAACAGTTCAAGTAATCAGTAATTTGAAAGAAATATGCCAGGTATAACAGTTCAAGTAATCAGTAATTTGAATGAAATATGCAATATATAACAGTTCAAGTAATCAGTAATTTGAAAGAAATATGCCATGTATAACAGTTCAAGTAATCAGTAATTTGAATGAAATATGCCATGTATAACAGTTCAAGTAATCAGTAATTTGAATGAAATATGCCATGTATAACAGTTCAAGTAATCAGTAATTTGAATGAAACATGCCATATAAAATAGTTCAAGTAATTTGAATGAAATATGCCATATATAACAGTTCAAGTAATTAATAATTTGAATGAAATATGCCATATATAACAGTTCAAGTAATCAGTAATTTGAATGAAACATGCCATATAAAATAGTTCAAGTAATTTGAATGAAATATGCCATATATAACAGTTCAAGTAATCAGTAATTTGAATGAAATATGCCATATAAAATAGTTCAAGTAATTTGAATGAAATATGCAATATATAACAGTTCAAGTAATTAATAATTTGAATGAAATATGCCATGTATAACAGTTCAAGTAATCAGTAATTTGAATGAAATATGCCATGTATAACAGTTCAAGTAATCAGTAATTTGAATGAAATATGCCATATATAACAGTTCAAGTAATCAGTAATTTGAATGAAACATGCCATATAAAATAGTTCAAGTAATTTGAATGAAATATGCCATATAAAACAGTTCAAGTAATTAGTAATTTGAATGAAAACCCTTAAATACAGAACACTGAACTGAATAAAACTCCTCCACAGCTATTTAATGAAAATAAACATTACATATTTAATCTATGCTTCAAGTACATCAAATTAAACAGTCCTAGTAATTTTGCATGGAAACACTTACATACAGTAAACTGAACAGAATGAAATTCTTCAACAATCATCCAATAAAAACAAACATAACATATTCTTCACAATAGCTGAGTGCTATCCTTAGTAAAAAAGTCCTTAGTAATTATAAAATTGAATAGAAGCAAGTACAGGTATATAAAAAATGAACTGCATAAAATTCCTAGACATCAAGTACTTAATGAAAAAACAAAACATTACATATGTTAAACCATATGGGTTGTACCTTCAGTAAAACAGTCCAAGTAATCTTGATATTTTAATAGACACAGCCACACCTGGACTCAACTACCTTCTCAATAACATCAATCTATCTTATACCATAAAGCCTAAAGGCTTATCAGCACGGTACAATCACTATATACTCAGCTTTGAACATTGCCATCCTGCTGTTTCAACATAGATTGTTCAGGTACTTATAAACACATACAGAATTCTAAACTCCATGGTTTTATCAAAAATTACAAATTAGATCCTCTGGAATTATTTAGAAAACATATTTTATAGTTTTTTATGATGATATTGCTGTCAAAAAAAGAATGGTTAAACCATTATGTCTCTTAACGGATCAGGTTAAGAAGGGGTTAAATATATTTTTACACTATGTTTGCTATAATTTGATGATACAAATATTTTAATGGTATTCTACGGCTATAAAATTGTAATGCACATTCTTTATGATGTGTTAAAGAGACTTGCAGCATTTCACTTTGAGCAAAATTTACAAATTTATGATGATTCTAGAGACAACTAAATTAAAAGGTATGATTGAACTATGTGGAATGCTTACAGATGAACTATGTAACTATGTTAAGGATGATAACGCTTGCTAAATTTCTTCTTTAATGAGGACTGCTACCATAAAACCCTTACAAGTGAATTTAAGGGTCAAGCTTTGAAGTTATGAGCCCATTCTGAACCAATCTGATTAAAACCCGATCTAAAATTTTACCGCTCGCATACTTGCTAATTTAGATCTGGCCTTTTCCAAACGAAGGTCACGTTCAGGTGACCTTTTCTCATCATAATATTCATGACGAAATTGTTATGATACGTAACTTGTTTACATCGTCTACGTCACGCAATTTGAAATGAGCCACCTAATCGCAGACTGTGAATAATACCGCTGTTAAATTTGCATGCAAACCTTGGTCTAAAAATAGAAATTACGAAATCAAAATGTGATTAATAGTTTTTCGTCTAGATGAAAGCTACGCATTGATTGGTCGACACAAAGTTCATCTCGACGTGACCTTGCATTGACAAAGAAGAGATCCAGTATGACAACGCGAGTAGAACAGGATCTCTGTTTACGGAGATTGATTCTGAACTTAACCACAAAAATGCAACACACAATTTGTTTACTATATAGCCAATTGTGATGCCAGTGGGTGACAATCTGTAATGTTAATCTCTGGACATCAGCTATCAGCCAGCTTGATATCACCTATCAGCCCATTTAAAGGGATGGGAGACTACTGCATTGGAGTTTGCTAATAGTGAGACCCAAGTCCTTAGCCATTCAATTTGAGTTACCTCCCTTGTGCAGATGCTATCTTTCTATGAAACAACAAACTTAACGGTGTAAAAATGTCTTCAAGTTCAGAAGCAAATACAGAAGATCAAATAAAACAGTTTGTGCTTATTAAATTGTCAACAATTTCTATTTTATTGTTTTTGGTACAATAAAATAAATATCTGTAAATACAAGTAATGTCAAGGGTGAACATTTGGGGATGTCAAGGGTGAACATTTGGGGATGTCAAGGGTGAACATTTGAGGATGTCAAGGGTGAACATTTGGGGATGTCAAGGGTGAACATTTGGTTCTATCACCCTCAGCAGGATGAGATATTTATATATTTGAACTTTATAAACCTTCAAACATCATAGTTACAAAATATGTAACTTCCTGTTTTACCGGTACCTTACTACTTCTTACCCTATTTAGCAAATTAAGAAGAAATCAACAAGCAAATCTATGCATTTAAAAGTTTACATCCTAGAGAAACTAGGATGTGCATAAGATATTATGTACAAAGTTCAATGTATATTTTATACATGATAAACTATAACTTACAGCTCCACCTGATTTATTATTACAGTCAATACTCAAGTACTTCCAGACCTATACAAACACATGTAACTAATTATCTGTCAGCTTGAGTTCAGTTTTTAAAGTCATAGATTTTGTTACCTTTCATAACGTTCAAACTAGACTTTGAAATATTGTTTTCTGAACACACTTAGTACACCAAGTAACATAACATGAGTTATAGACATCTAAGGTGAATGCCAATACATACATTGAGTGCTTTTGAAAATATTACAACCAACACATAGGGTAATGAAGTAGACATACTGTTTTCATATTTTTTTAGAATTTTTTTTAGAATCCTTAACCCTAAACTGGTCAATCCTGCATTTTTACATGACTGGACCCCCCCTTCAAAATGACCACCACAGCCTTGAAATTGGTGATTTTTAACTGGATTTAGTGAATTTTACTAAAGGAAAGTTGTCCCCCAAAAAATGAGCATATTCACGTGCCTCCCCCATCAAAAGATGTCTTGGTTGTTCCGAAAGGGGATGTGCCCCCCCCTTTGTTGCTGGGGTTTGAAATGGCGCCAAATGCTGATAAGAAATCATGTTTTCAGTCTCTGAAAAGACCTGGCACTTTAGACCTCAATTTTGGAAAATATTACTGTTTGAAATGCTAAGTTGGGGTGGAAAAAAAGCGAAAATTGCATTTTTTGCCCTTTTTGCTCTGCCCTAGCGTTGAGGGAATAACTTGGCCAAGTTGCATATCTGTATAAGTAATGAAATTAGATTATCTTGAAATAGCCCTAGCGCGTAATGGTGAAAAAAAATGGCTACTTTCACACATGTCGCAACCAGTAAAGAGTCAATATGATTGTCTGCCTAATCAAGTACCATTGATAGTATATCTTGCAGACTCTTTTCATTTGATCTTTAGAGGGGCGCTTGATTAGCAAGGTTGTCTTTACTAAGAAGTGTCCAAAAATTACATGATTTTCTAATTTTAATCCTTCAAGGTTTTATCCCCGTCTTTTGTCAATAAAGAGTTACTTCCCTTTCTGAGTATGTTTTGTTAGAAATGCAGATCACTTGCAAGTAAAATTGCATTTAGAGAACTAAAACTGATCTGTTTTGCAAAGTTAAAGATAGAAGATGTCAAAATTAGAATGGCCAATGATTAATTTGTATCCAATGCAAACAAAATGCTATAGTTAGAGAAAACAAACAAAATGAACTACACATAATTGGATGTGAAATCACCCTTCATGATCACCTGCCTAACCTAAAACTTGTGCAGAGTGACAATGAAAAATATGGGCACAGAGAACAACAGAATCAAATACCTTCTGCATGCTTTTCAGCAATAAAATGTTTAAAGAAAAAATGTTGATACTGGGTCACAGTGGGGGTGGAAGAAACCAGCATCTTGAGTTTAAGACTACAGCTATTCACCCATCTCTATTATTATGTTGCTAGTTGCTATGGTAACCAGGGATGGTAAATACAATGAATAGATATAAAAAGTTGAACTTACCCCAAGTGCACACTTGAATCTTTCCTGGTTAAATCTGTTGACTCTATATAATGTATCAAAGAACTTATACACACATTCTGATTCTGATAACTGGGCGTACACTTTGAAATGTTGTTGTATGGCTTTACGTAAATTTTTGGACTGAAAATAGAAGAACAAAAACAATATTAAATTTGTAACACTATGTAACCAGAGTCGGTAGTGCAGTTGGTAGCGCACCTGGATTTCGAATCTAGTGTCCTAAACGGGGCTCAGCTTCGAATTCCACATGGGGAGTGGTATCCCTTCCATGAAAATTTGACAATAATGTCAATTTTCTTCCAATAATAAGGTATATGGGGAAGTTTCCGGCCTTGTGGAAGAGTAGTTTAGTACTGGTTATAGACAATGGTCCAGGAAAGCTAGGTTAGGTGTGCTGGACACTGTTATATGACCAATACAATGTCTTGCAACGGCTTTAAACCCAACAAAAAAATGCAAGTTGTACAAATACAAATGCAACTAATAAATAACATACATAACTAAGCAGTCAGCACCTTAGCCCACTAGTACAAAGTCCAAATGTTGAGAAAATTGATTACAGCTACAGTGAAAATAACTCAATAAAATCAGGCTAGTGGATAATTTGGGAATTACAGCAAAATGCAATGAATCAGGCTAGTGCTACAGAAAATTTAAGGTGGAGATTGCTGAGTAAATAATAAGCAACAAAATACTGACAAGTAAAAACCTTAATCCTGCTCACAAAGTAATGAAAATAAAAACACAAAACACTACAGTATATACAAGTCCAGTATTTCTAATCCAAAATATAGAATCTAATACATTGTATAGTAAAATATACAATAATTAACCATCCAGTATAATGTAACCACAATGAGACCACAACAGGGTTATCATGGATGAATTAAAACTACTATATTAGATTATTAAACATTCTAGTATAATATAAGGTACCCTTCAAAAGTATGTGCACAAAATCCTGTTTTTAGGATAAACCTATACATTTACACTCTGACATGATAAAAGGAACAAAGAGTCATCTTAGCAAATTTCAAAATGAGCATTAATTTGTTTATTTGTGTGTTATTCAAAGTTTGTTACATGAATAAATTGCTTCAATTATAGTAAAACAGAATATTTTTAGGACTTAGGACATGAAATAATTAACGCCATTCTCTCTCCTACCACTGATTCTAAATCATGAAGAGCAATTATTGCCAGACACTGACAAAAGTAATGCAACTAGTAACATGTGAACGGCTAAATCCAGAGATTTAGTCTTTCCAAGAATATGTCAGTATGTTGACTGCAACCTTAACATGACTTATACAATGTGTTGCTATGGTGATAAACCTGACCTCCCCAAAAGCAGTTACTAACTGTATGCACAATCAGTTTTACTCAAAATTTCATACATCCAGGAACTTTTGGAGGGCACTGTATCAAACAATAATCCAGTATATTATAAAACTATGTTTTCTCTATCACAGCCTCATTAGTGTAGGGTAACAAAGTGGGTATACATTATAGGGTCAAGTATGTATACAAGTGAGTAGAGTAAAACTTACTATGGGAAAATACTTTCTATTATTACCTACTATGGCAATACATTGAAGTTTTACTGTTAGGACCATCAAAATCAATGGTTTTAATAGCTAAACAGTCTTCATATAGAGCCCTTTTTTACGTGTTTGGAACTAAAAAATTGTAAGAAATGGCATGATTTTGCAATGACTATGCCGACTCATATGAATTGAGCAGTTTAAATAACCATCATTTCTGGAGAACACAAATAACTTCCGACTTGCTTTCTTAAGCAATATCTGGTTAAATTGCATAAGGTAAAGAAAAATGATGGTTGTAGATCTTGGTTTTACTGTACATTCCAAGTACAGAGTAATATAAATAGAGTCAAGTGTAAAAAGACTTGGATTTTATAAGAATACTTAATGTCAATTTTAAATTAAAATACCATCAAGTCTTGTTTTTACTAGCTGGCCCCTAACATATAGTATACATATCACAATAACAACCAACAAGCTAAATTTACTGAGTGTAACAACAGATCAACTTAGACCATCTTACCATGGTGACCTTAACCTTTGACCTTGGCAAGGGTCACAAATCAGAGATCAACTTAGACCATCGTGCAAGTGTCATTGTCCTTTGACCATGATGTTATCAACAAGAGATCAACTTAGACCATCTTGCCACAGTGACCTTGCCCTTAACCCTGACAAGAGTTACCAGTGAGTGATAGACTTGGACCATTTTAACAAGGTGACCTTAACCTTTGACCTAGTGATGCCATCATGAGTTGGTAATGCAATCATTTCTATAACCCAATTTAAAACTAACATGACTTGAGCAATATTTACCAGCCCTCAGCCACATCAACTCATCAATGTTTCAATTTAGTTGAAAGATTGACAGACATGCAATACAGCCAGGAAAAAGCAAAACTATTGATCTTTCATACAGCCATACAGGATCTTATAGTGGCTTGAATAACCACTTGAAAACTGAGTAAACATAAATGTAAACAACATTATCAATAGGTCACATTCTTTATATGCCATAAAAAACTCAACCAAAAGTTAGGATTAATAATGTTATATTGACCACAAGAGCATGACTTGAAATCAACATAAGTAGCACAATACAAAGTATGGACACCCTAATCTAACACTAATACCACTCATTGACTTCCTATACAAACAACTAAATATGTTGGTACAAATATGATAAAAAAATGTTGACATATAAAAAAGAATACTTCAATATCAAGTGTTTATGACAATGACAATTGCTGCACTAAGCTGAGTAAAGACAGAAGATTGATAGATAGAAACTAGAAGCCCGATGATCAGGGGTAATAGTTGTAAAGTCAGTGAACATACATAAGCATGAAAATTGGGCTATAAAACACCATTACTTTTACTTATTGGTGACCAGCCAGCCAGTTAGCTCTGAAAGTAGCACATATTAGTATAAATCCAGGTGGGTGAATTTAAAATGTTTTCTTTTTTGTTCAGAAGACCATACAAGCTAATAAGTCATGAGTCATGGACACTCGTATTTATATAATTATGTAATTTACTAAAACATTCAGCTATCTCAAGCCAGCCATTAAATAATGCCATAAAAATTTGATCCCTTCCCTCCAAATTTGAACAAGGACCCAAAAGGCCAGAGTAGTGTAAAACCTTAGTGAGCCCCTCACAAAAGAGAGGAGAATATAATGATCTGAAGGTTCAAATACATGTAATAATTTCTATGCACAAAATTCTGTTTTTAAATAATTTTAAGAATAAAGTTATATCTTTACACTCAGATTCATTAGCCATATTAAATAAGAATCATTTGAAGTCTTACAGCCAAGGGAAATAACTACTACAAGCTAAAAATTGTAATACTCAAACAAAAAATGAATTACCTCCCTTTACAAGGATTAAATTTTCTGTTATTGTGTACATGTAGTAAGCACATAATTGAAATCAAGCTGTTGCACATAAAAACAAAGCATTGTGAATCATTAATTGACTTCAAGATGAAAAAATGACATGTAAACAAAATAACTTTTATAGTTGATTGAATCAATATCACTAGCATTGTGATTTTACAGACAATGTAAATCAATACAATTAACATAGAAGGAAAGAATTTTACAACCAACAAAATTATCATACTAAATATGATATAATCTGGTTTATGAGATACTCAATAAACCATAACTATACTTTATAATAATAATGTTCAATTTTTGACAATATTCTGACGAGTAAAAGTAAGAAATTGTAACTTGGACGAGAGGACCTATTGCAATGTACAGATAAAAAAACACACTCAGGTATTGTAATGATTTTTGCTTTTTTGCGGCTTTTTACTTTTTTTCTGTCATAGTTGTCATAACGTTTAGTAGTCAAACTGACTGTCAGTAAAGAAGCCAAGATCACTAAAACTTTTCACCATTACTAAGCACATACCAGTGTTTGAGTGCCAGACAATTGTTTTACTTGATACAGTGGTAGATGGGAGAATTGAAGAGAAAAGTATTGCATGACAAAAAATCAAAATGTAGTGCAGGGAACTTAACCTTGGGTCTCTAAATTCAAAGTCATATAGGTCACAGACTGAGATAAAAGGGAGGTCTATACAATATTGAGGGCTGAATGAAACACTATTGTTAACTCCATTTAAAAATAAAGGGAGTGACAATAGTGTTTTGTTCAGCACTCAATGTGCAAATTGACATGACATTGTCCAATGTTCATCGTTGGTTATTCCACAATACATTACTCCATAATGCTGTGTTATGTACTGTGAGCCATTTGATAAGGGAAATCTTGTAATCAAGAATAATTAATGAGGCACTTTCATTGGTTCCATTAGGAAACCACTGCGGAAAACTAGCCAATGAAATTACGTTTTCAAAATGGTGGCCTCCATGAGTGATTTTTCTACTATACTATGACATCACTGTTATTGAAGCGTATTTAATTGTAACATGCAATTTCATTGGAAAAAGATTGGTCTCACCTGCCTCATGCATATTAACGAAAACGAAATTTTGCCAGTCAAACTGCTCACTGTACGTAACGAGTGTAACGAAAGAAAGTACTGTGGCTGCCGACGATGTCCAATATTGAGAGATATAATAAAACAATGCAGTTGCAAGATCACACGAAATTAAACAACAATGCGCACAAATTCAATTTTCTAAACAGACAAAAAAAAGACAATTCAATATTGCAACATAAAGAAGGAAAATAAAACAATTCAGTATTCAGGAACTTTAAGTCAGAAAACATAACACTTCTTGAAGATATAGATAACAATAGAATGTAGAAATTACAAGTTAAACAAGTGAGTCATGAAAATATATTGTACAATACAATATTACAATACATTGATATATTAACATTCTAACACAATCAATTTGTCCCAGACAGTGCAAGTAGAATTTTTCTATTCAATTGGGTTTAACATTGTATTCAACACATATTTAGGTCATATATACAACAGCCAGCTCTTCCTACTATAGGTTTCCTGTACACTTTTCTATCATCAGTACTAACTTACCCTACCACGAGGCTGACAACTCATGTAAAGGGTATGACCTACCGCGACCAGGCTCGAACCCGCGATCTCCAGATTCGAAGTCAGACATGCTAACCACTACACCACGGCCGTGGCTTAGTGCAAGTAAAAATAAAATAACAATATAGTTAGGTTAAATTACTTGATTTAATTTTCTTATACCGGGTACTTGTAGCTACTTATAGTTATATTACTCATACATTTTCATTATAGGCCATCAAGACTCATGTTGAATTAACTGCAAACAAGGGCTTGGTTCAACTATGGCTACGTTATGGTAGCTTACATTGTAAAATGTAAAATCTGAAAATGGTCCTTTGAATTATTTATAAGTGCAGGAAACCTGCAGAAACAATCACAACCCTTCAGTACCCACACCTGGGTGGAGCAAATTGCAAGAAAGTTCAAGCTGAAGGAATTTAGCTATGCCCAAACAAGGACCAAAATCTGGGATTTTATTGATCCCTAAGTGTCCATCCTACCACTGAACCACTGTCCCTATTTTGAGAGACAAATAAAACTAAAATGTACAATGTAAAACAACAATATAATACCTTCATTGAGTCTATCACATTTTTAGGTAGAAATCTTTTCAATCCAACTTCTTTTTCTAAGTATTCAAAGTTAGACTTCTTATCTAGTGCTACTTGAGGCATATCCTTAAAGAATTTCCTGAAATCATAAATATTTACAGTTTACATAAGTAACAGAATACATGTATTATGTCAGTGCTTAGAGACCATAGAAACATCAAGATTGGATCTAGCTGAAATAAACTGAGGTAGAAAGTATTACAACACTCTTGAAAGTTAGTATTACATTATATACGGAAAGAGATTTCTCTTTTCATTTTAATGAAACACCTGTGTCAAATAGCCAACAGTTAACTCACATAATATCTAAGTCTGGTATCATCACAAGCCTCATTCTGGGCACAAGCCTCATTCTGGGCACAAACCTGATTCTGAGCACAAGCCTCATTCTGGGCACAAGCCTCATTCTGGGCACAAGCCTCATTCTGGGCACAAACCTCATTCTGGGCACAAGCCTCATTCTGGGCACAAGCCTCATTCTGGGCACAAGCCTCATTCTGGGCACAAACCTCATTCTGGGCACAAACCTCATTCTGGGCACAAACCTCATTCTGGGCACAAACCTCATTCTGGGCACAAGCCTCATTCTGGGCACAAGCCTCATTCTGAGCACAAGCCTCATTCTGGGCACAAGCCTCATTCTGGGCACAAGCCTCATTCTGGGCACAAGCCTCATTCTGGGCACAAGCCTCATTCTGGGCACAAACCTCATTCTGGGCACAAGCCCGATTCAGAGCACAAGCCTCATTCTGGGCACAAACCTCATTTTCTGTACAACAGTGATTCATTTTGCCTTGGGTCTTGGGTCAGAGACGTAAGCTTTTTACCGCTGACACAATGAATTCAAAGTTTGTGCATTTTAGGGACACAAAAACTTTCTGGTTCTGTCTCTTTGCTAAGCCATTCTAAAAACTCCGAAAAATGTTTGATCAACTCCAGTATCAAATCATGTAACAAAATGTAAAATATTTGTATTTCAGATGCTTGACTTTTTCAACTATATGTCAAGAAATATAAACATTTATAACATGTTTCAACATTACTTTGTATAAACAAACCATTGAGAGTCTCAAGATGTACATAATATAACAATACTATAAATTTAAATTTACTAAAACAAACTTCAATTTGAAGATCTCTGGAACCCAATGAATAATAAATTACACACAAGAATAATATTTCTCAGAACCCAAAGCATATTAATTACTCACAATAGTGTAAATTCTTTAAACCCAAAAGAGCACAAATTACTCACAAGGAAACTGTATTATGGAACCAAAAGAATATAAACTATCAACAAGGAAGACATTATTCAGAACCCAAAGAGTATTAATTACCAACAAGAATGATGTATTTTCTCAAACCTTGGTATGAACAGAAAACATTTATCATTGAACATAGACTATTCTTACATACTAAATAACCATTAATAGTTTATACAAGTAGAATGCTGTAAACAATGATACATTTCTTGGAGATCAAGAGTAGGAACCATTTTAAATTTATCAATTTAATTGTACTGCATGCAGAGGTTAATACACATTCTTGTTTATATAATTGATGTAAACAAGAGCTGATTATTTTCAAACATGACTGTAGTTTGGTTTGATAAAACGGTGCTATACATTGCTGGTTATACAAAATTTCAATCTGATTGGCATAGTGAGTGAGTTGACTGACCTACTTTCTTAAGAAGCTGAAATATATCTCAAGATCTAGGTCTTTTGCCAGTTCTACCTTGGCCAGAGTATGACAACCATCTTACTTCGATACAACAGCAAAAAGCATATTAGTAGTAAAAATATTTTAAGACCCAACACCAAAAATGTATGTAGGCGGAGGAACCAATCTCATGACCTGCAACTGGAGCAGTCCAACTTGATAAGCAGCAGGAGACAGGCTGACCATAGAATATTTCAAGGGTCTGACCTGGGAATCAAACCAATAGCCTGCATATCGACAATCAAATGTCCAATAATACAGCCAGATTGAAGTAAAGTCTACTTACTGCTGCACAACAGCTTGGACTAAGAATCATAAGTCATGGTATACAGTGTAACTTACCTCATTTCTATACATCCTAATCTAATAGCCATGTCATGGTCAATTTGTTCAGCTAAATCTTTCATATAATCATTTCTAACCTGAAAATAATCAATTAAAACATATGTACAATATATATCAAACTTTAAAAGAGCATACAAAACCATACAGGACTGTCTGTCTGTCTATCTGTTTGTCTGAAATCATATTCATGAAAATCAGACTACGGTAAACTTCCTCTATACTACATACCACTTGGTTATAAGAGTTCCAAGATGAACAGTCTTAATATAGGTGGAACAGAGGTATAATACAGCACTTGTACTCCCTTGCCTTCAAGCTAGCTTTTATGGCGACATGGTTAAGAGTCTGCTTAAGACTAGAGAGGTTGTTGGTTCTAATTCAGTTTGGACCATGGATTTTTATAGGATTATATTTGGCACCCAACTTGAATATTACCCACCAAAATTTGTGCGATTGCATCCTTAGATAGTCACACAGACAATCAAGCGCCAAGAATTCGACGGTGAATTCTGTAAAGGAGGGGTTGCACATTGGGACCTTTTTTATCTAAGATTTAGCATTTGGGATTTAAAAAATCATCAAAAAGTGCATCATTTTGCTATTACTAAGATGGACAAAGCAGAACTTCAGAATTTACTGTATTGCTCCTCATAAAACATCGATACACTGCCTGTAAATCATACATCCATTCTAAGTACATAGACCAATGTATGATATGATAATAAATGAGCCGAGATCATTATATACACGATCTCCGAGTACATCAACAATGATCTCTGACACTATATGTTGATATAATATAACCTATCAACATTGTAGCATATTGTCTATATCAATAAGACATACACCATGATCATAGAGATAGGGCCAATCATAGTCGTACATCATATTAGACATCCTTGCCAATATTAAAAACTTTCTAGTAACTAGAAATGGAGCTTTACATGCTGCAATTTTTTGGTCATATTGAGGTGGTCAGTGGTCTTACTCACTGTCCTTGAACACTAAACAGGCCTAGACCTTCGGACCCAAGCTTTTGCGTCTAGTACTAAGCTATTATCCTTGCCATAGGTTAACAACTGTCCTCATTGATACTGGGATAGTCTAGAGAATGGCCATACAAAATTTTTTTGTCGCAGCAAGAATAAGTAAGACCTGCTAACTAATCAAACCATCAACAGTGGTCACCACTAAGCTTACCAGTGTCCAGTAACCAGATAAAAATCTATGAGTACTAAGCCCACTACACTCTACAAGGCTTGCCAATAAGGGTCGTCCTATTGCTCTTAATGACCAAAATTTGAGTTCCAACAACTTGTTACTGCTAGTAAACATTTAGTTTGGGCAAGTGATGTATAAGTGGCTGGTTGTCCAACTGAGCAACCTACATAAAAAATTATTGTTAAGCCATATCTACTTCTTGGTTCTTGAAGTTAGCTTAAAGGCAAGAGAGTACAAGTTCTGTATTATACATCTTGCAGGCTTAGTGCAAAACAGTCATAACTCACCCTTTTTTAACTTTAAGCTACAACCATTTTGTGCAAAGTCCACAATCTGTAACATATCTATAACAGACATGAGTCCATTATAAAGATCAGTCCATCCATCAACGCTAGAGTACTATAAATAATTACACTGCATATCTTTATATTGTCATTATTGTCTAGGGAATCTTAGACTGATGAATTAATAATGAATAATTAATATATACAACATGTACATTTCTGTGTTAATTTAAACAATGGATAATAAATAACTATACAACACATCCAGTATGTGCAACACATACAGTAAGTACCATATTGACATCAAGTGATAACTGATGATAGAAAACAGGGCAGATAGTTCAATAAAAATATGAATACATTCTTCAGATGTTTTATGTTGGTACTGTATTTAAGACTGTATGCCTTGTTTCAACCCTTTTAAGTCTTAATATTAGACCGACTACTATTTTTATGGTCCATGGATAGGCTACATGGAAGACTGGATTAATCAAAATGTGTAGCCACATTCAATAAAGTCATCACCATCACCATCATCATCATCATCATCCTCATTATTATAGAACTATATATCAGAAGACCCAAGCTTGTAACTTTGTTCTAAGCAGATGACCTCTCCAGTGGCTGACAACTGCCTTATTTGATACAATAAAGCAGAAGGATGGTTGTAGCAAATATTGCATTACCAAGATTCAAACACTGGAAGGTATGTGTAGGGCTTCCTTGAGATTCAAAACCAAGATCTCTTGATTTATGGTCAGGAACGCCACCTACTTAAGCTTGCCATTAATGAGTGGGGGTTAGTAAGTTTTTAGAAACATTATTTGCCAAGACCATTTATCTTAAGGATATTTATAAAACAATGATGACCAAGACTATAATGTATAGATGCCATGCAATACCAATAACATGTTATGACAGAGCCTTGCAAATGTCATATCATGTAAAAGTTATACATATAATAACATTGACCAAGTATGGATGCCAATAGCTATGAAATGCAATGACAGTATTGTCATTTATGATTCATGTTTCCTCCAGAGATCTGATATCATTACATTTTCATGTCTTTATATTCATTCCAACATATAAAGTCATACAATCATAATCATCATTATGAATATAGTTATCATCAAGCTAGCCCCCACATCAACAGCTGGTCATTATAGCAATCTCTCTCAATTATACAGGAATTCATCGTCTCCTATCTCAACCCTATCAATATAATCATACATTCCTGTATTCATCAATATTTGATCACAGTTGTCATCTATCAAGGGGCCCTTAGTACCATTCTATAAAAGTTCACTGCTACAGTGCCCACCAAAAGTTTGGAGGCAAAAAGAAATTTACTAAAATTCTACAATTTCAATGATGGTTTTTACAAACCATTATTTTTGATACATTTAGTATGGTTGGTGATAAAATAAAAAATAATCATATATGCATCACTTTTATAAGATTCAGCATCTGACATTTCAAAGTCTCTAAAACCATGTTCAATGTATTTTTCCTCAATAATACTGTTTTAACCCTTTACTGGTCAATCCTGCATTTTTACGTGGACTGCCTAAACTGGTCCTGCATTTTTGCGTGGACTGCCTTAACTGGTCAATCCTGCATTTTTGCGTAGACTGCCTAAACTGGTCAATCCAGCATTTTGGCGTGGACTGCCTAAACAGGTCAATGCCACATTTTTATGTGTACTGCCATTACTGCTTAATCCTTTATTTTTATGTATGTGACTTCAAGCTACTTTTGTGGTCCACAAAAAATATTGAATCTTTAAAGATAAAGCAAAACTACAAAGCATTTTCACATCAATGTTAATCAAATTTTTCTATAAAAGCTACTCAATAGACCTATACACAGTGGAAATGTCTCCAAACTTTTGGTGGGTACTGTACAATGAATCAGTCTTCATCAGAATCTATTAACTATTGTTTCACTTTATTGACCTAACATTGAACCTTTACTCTAAGTGAATACAAAAATCACTGAGATCTCCAGTAATAATAGTGATTTCACTAAAGCTGTTTCAATTCCCTTAAGCAGAAAAAAGAAGAAGGGGCCAATACAGCCCTTAATTACACTAACAGATTTTTAACAATACTGAATCAATAGAGAGATTCCTGCCACACTTCCCCTGTTGTTAACTCATTAATTAGTAATTACCACTTAGCTTAAAAACACATGTCAACCTTATTGTAGGAAAAAAATCCCTAGTTAAATACGATAGAAATACAAGGACACCCAACCGACCATTGATCCAGACTCAGCCCACCATTGATCCAGGCTCCACCCACCATTGATTGGATGGTAAAAACAGTACATGATTACTGTAATCAGAGACTGGTGAAAGTTTGCTCAGAAAATGACTCAATGATAATTGACTTGAAACTCATTAAAATTACATAGAATTTACGATCATTTTCACTGATATGGAATCATTTTCTCTTGAAGGTTTTTACAGACTGGTCCAATCAGTGTAAGGACATTGGATAGATTGTGAGCAATGATAAAAGAAATAAATGCTGGGTGCTTTTTACATAATACTTGGTGTGAATAAAAACCCATTGAACTGTAACTTTGAACTTAGAATGAAAGCAATCAGGATGAAGGGCAGTAACAGTATGAAAACAAAGAGTGAATAATTTAAAAGTACAGCATAACCTGTAATAACGCTCCTCTGATTTTAATGAATTTCCCAGTAAAGCAATCTTGACTTTACTTCCCTTTGAGATTTTTACTATACTGTATGATAATTAACTCTGAATTGAAATACCAATTGTCTATAAAGACTTTATTTGGTAATTCAAATTGATGGCCTTGGAATTGATTACAGATGACAAGATATTTCCATATGCAGGAAATTTCGGTTTGAAGGATTTTCAGTATAGAGGGATTTTACTGAATTGTTTATTTATTATAATGGATTTAAGTACTTGACTTAAATGAACGAAGACTGATTTGTTTCAAATACATGCAAAAACACCAAGCACAACCAAAATACAATCAAATAACTGAGTTCTAGAGTTCCAGGCACCAAAGAGACTGTTTGGACCACAAACTATGAACTACCCTGGTTTATAATGCTGTGACTCAGGAGTCAGGACAATAATGATAGCAATAATCAAGTCCCCAAGGAAACAATTTTTTTGGCAGTATATAATCTGACTATATGTCACATTAGACATTATAAGCCACAAAAGTCTCAATGATAACCCAAGAACCATGATGTAGGATAAAATAATGAAAATCTTATCACATAAACCATGCCATACTGCCATAGGATGACTGATTGCCACCAATGTGACATTATTGTCATACAGTACCAATTAGTAAAGGGTGAAAGAATGAAAGCTACAAAGAAACTTAAAGAATGACAGAGATATGGTTTTTTGTTGTTGTTTTTTGTTGTTTTTTTATACTGGCTTTAAAGCTGAGTCAACACAATTTTAGGTTTTTTCATGGCAACACAGTACTCCTAATTTAGCTTTCTGCTAAGGCTTTAAACCCAACAAACAAACAAACATAACCTAGCTTTCCTGGACCCATATCTATAACCAGTACTCATCTACCTTCCACATAGTCGACAACTTCTCCATATACATTATTAATAAAGGAAAATTGACATGGTTTAATCATCCCAGGTGGAATTTATATTCGTACTGCCTTCAGGACACTAGATTTGAAATCCCAGGGTGCTACCAACTGTGCTCCAGACCTGAGACCCATGTTTTAAGTAAAACCTTCTAACATGACACAATAATCAAGACATGACAGGTGCATGCTCCCTAACATCTGTTTTTTATGACTTATAAATAAATAATACAAAGAATTGTAAGCAATATAATGTTGTAATGATAACAACACAGATGTAACAGTTAGATGTATGTAATAATTTCCTACTGTTCTACAACATCAGATAAAACACTGTTAAAAACAGTTGTAAAATATCTTACAATAAAACACGACAGAAGGATGTTGAGTTTTGTTCTAATATAATTCAAAGCTTACAGCATACGGCCATATGACACAATATTTGACCATGTTAGATTCTAGATGAAAATTGAGAGCATAAATTAATGTGACCTCAAGTTTGTCAATGACCGAGGTGACCCAAATCTTTAAACCCCCTCATGACCCATTTTATGAACCAATGCCCAAGATCTCACTGATATAAAGCTACTGACCATGTTTGATAAGATAGGATAACTTCAGAAATACTGGGACTTTTATGTTGAATATTGATAAACAGACAAAGAGCTGATGATTCCCACCATTCTAAATGTTCATTAGCTCAAGTGATCCAAGATGGGGGGGAGGGTTAGAAATCAGCCATTGCGTATGAGAACTAGCATAATTTTAAAGTGTTGAACTAGCCCAATTTCATTATGTTATAAACATATAGACTAGTAATGGTAAAACTATCAACTAGCCTGACTATATGAAATTAGTCCCACTCTACAGGCTCGAGGGTAAAAGCAATGAAAATTGGACTGAAATTGTAGTCAAAATTTTGTACTTGATCCATCTCTGCTTCCTGCTCCTCTTGAAGAAATGCTTAGCCCAGGAGGAACTGAACCCCAAATATTAATTCCATTATTGCCTCTCAGATACAGGGGATTAAATACACAGATTTATAAGAAGTAATTATACCACAACATATAACCTACCTGATCATACAGATAATAAAATGTCACTTTATCTTTAGCATAAAGTTCTTGAAAACTTTTAGGTAGGTATCTTACTCTAAGTTCATATCTGAAATATTGATAATAATGTGAAAAATACTTGAAATTTATAATAATGTGAAAAATACTTGAAATTTTATAATAATGTGAAAAATACTTGAAATTTATAATAATGTGAAAAATACTTGAAATTTATAATAAAACAACGAACATATTGATAATAATGTGAAAAATACTTAAATTAATAATAAAACAAAGAAAATATTGATAATAATGTGTAAAATACTTAAATTTATAATAAAACAACGAACATATTGATAATAATGTGAAAAATACTTAAATTTATAATAAAACAAAGAACATATTGATAATAATGTGAAAAATACTTAAATTTATAATAAAACAAAGAACATATTGATAATAATGTGAAAAATACTTAAATTTATAATAAAACAAAGAACATATTGATAATAATGTGAAAAATACTTAAATTTATAATAAAACAAAGAAAATATTAATAATATACAGTATATGATATTAGTTTTAACATAGATCTCAGGAATCAAGCAACACAACAAGACTAAGTATTTCCAGTAAATTTAAAGTTACTCAACAACACTAAATGTAGTAATTCACCATTTCTTGTACATATATTCTTATTATCATCCCCTTTTAAAAATATTATGCCCCAAGGGCATTTTATAGAAAATACATGGTAATCATGATAAATGCATGGGTGTTTCTATTCTAAAACAAGTTTTATTTTCAAATTTAAATAATTTCAGTGAAATTTAAATGAATTAGGACATCCTAAAAATTCACAATCATAATGCTTTTCTTTGAATTTTAATCCCAATGTCAACACAATTTAAGTTATATTACGGCATCCAGCGCACATAACCTCGCTTTTCTGGACTCTTAACTATAACCAGTACTTACCTACCCTTCCACAAGCTTGGCTGGAAACTTTTCCTTATACCATATTAATAGAGGAAAATTGACATTATTGTCAATTTTTAATGGAAGGGTATAACCTCCACGGGTGGGATTCGAACCCATACCCCTTTCGGGACACTAGATTTGAAATCCAGGACCTGTGCTACCAACCCGGGTTATTGTTTAGTCTAAGTGAAATCTATTGGTTGAAACAAAGGTCATCAGTGACCTCCTATGCAATGGAAATAGAGCCAATTACAGTGGTCTGAAGAATATTCTGTTTACATAGATTGCTATTACTGCTATGCTCCTGAACTTACCTCCATTCATCAGGTGGTCTTGATGCTTCATATTTTTGTTTCACTTGATACATAGTTAAATTATTATGTAACCAGTAGCTATCTCTAGAGTTAATGTGTACTAACTTCAAGGCAAAACATTTAGAGAAGTATCTGTCACCAGCAGCTAGACGACCAACCACTAATCTGATGATGTCCTGAAAATATACAACATATACATGGTTAGAAAAAAAACAGTATGAAGCAAATCAGGAAAAGATACTGACAAACATCTGAGGACCCTGGACCGCTCACCTGAGAACTAAGTTCTAAGGGCATCAGTGACAAAAAAATATTAAATACATTCATTTTTAGCTATATGAAAACTGTGACATTGAGATCACTATCTGCAAATGGAAGTTCTAGGCCTTTCAATATGTGTGAAAAAGATTTTTCAACATTTCATTATATAACTCTATATAAAATTTGTGACTAGGAATCAAATCTTATGATCACTGAATAACAAGTCATACATGCTTCAAACTCAGATAAACAATGCAACAAAAGATGATATCGCTTGTTTTAAAGCAAAACTGTCGTAACTCACTCTTTTCTGCAAATGAGTTATGACTGTTTTGCGCTAAACCCATGATATCTTAATTTATCAATGCTGCAATGTTTTCTGCACAAAACTTTGAAATACAACAGAACACTGCGGCTATCTTAAAATAATGTGCATTAAATACTTGGTATTTCTAGTTTCCATCAACAGTAAATCATCAAAAACCACCATATCTCCGAGATCCAACCAGAGGTCATTCTCTCAATAAAATCAAAGAAAGGTTAACTAAGATAAGACATTCTAGAGACCACGAAGTAATCAATGCCAATGATAAAGTTAAATAGTTCTAATGACAGCTACAAGCCAATATTTCCAGCCAAAAACATCATCCAATCATCTATATTAAGTATCTAAAATTACAGTCTAAGCTGTTCTATACATCACCTGTCTGTCTATAACTATACTTTGTCTATTATCTATCTATATTTTTTGCTACAGTACAGTTCCGCTATTATGACCATCAAAATTGATGGTCTTAATAGTGGAATGGTCCTAATATAGGGACATTTTTCTTCTCAAATTCTTAAACCAGCTCATCTTTGATTCCGAATGACATCAACAACCTGTTCCTTGTTTCCTTGGGCAAGAAACAAGCTCAGTACTAGAGAACCCGGAAGTGGACTTTCTGTACTCATAGATAATCTTTCTAATTACCTTATTTTAAACTATGCTATAGCATTTTGTCATAGACTAAAGGTTACAAAATGATAGGTGGCTGTTGTTGGGATGTCTATTAGTTTTAGGATCTAGCTGGTGTCCTACAAGACAAGTTCTACTGTAGAGAGTATTTGTACCAGGTAACAGGTTGGTGTAATACAAGACAGGTTCTATTGTAGAAAGTATTTGTACCTGGTAAATCTATCAAGATAAATAGTAAACAAACAACACAACCAGTAGTAGAAACCTGATCACTCACATCTCCCACATCTACCATTAATATACTAGAGATAACAACAGGAGAATCCATGAGTCATTATAATACAGTTAAACCTCTATACAATGATCACTATTAAGACCTGTTCAAAAGGTCATTATAAGAGGTGGCTGCTGTCTTAAGGGTGATTTGCATTAAATGTATGGGAAAACACAAGATATTGATGTGTCACTGATGCAGTATTTGCTGCTGAACAGTGACTGGTGTTTGTAGTTTAGAGGTGGTTGGCATAGATAAGTCACTGTTGTTGAGAAATGTCTGTTGTTGAGGTGCCAGTTGTTTAGATAAGTCTATTGCTTAGGTACCTGTTGTTTAGAGGTTGTTGTTTGGAGTTGGTTTCTGTTATATTGTTAAGAAGTGTCTTGTTGAGGTGTCTGTTGTTTAAGGCAAGTGACTGTTGTTGACAGAAGAGATTTCTGTACTAGAGTCAGTTAACTGCTGTTGAGAGATAGTGGTTGTTCAGAAGTGACTGTTGTTGAGAGATGGCTATTTTTGAAAGGTTTCTGTAATGAAGACATGACCATTGTTGAGAGATGGCTGTTCTTAAGAAGTGAGTTGTTGAGAGGTGCTGTTCTAAAGAAGTAACAGTTGTTGAGAGGTGCTGTTCTTAAGAAGTGAGTTGTTGAGAGGTGCTGTTCTAAAGAAGTAACAGTTGTTGAGAGGTGCTGTTCTAAAGAAGTAACAGTTGTTGAGAGGTGCTGTTCTTAAGAAGTGAGTTGTTGAGAGGTGCTGTTCTAAAGAAGTAACAGTTGTTGAGAGGTGCTGTTCTTAAGAAGTGAGTTGTTGAGAGGTGCTGTTCTAAAGAAGTGAGTTGTTGAGAGGTGCTGTTCTAAAGAAATGTTTGTTGTGGAGAGGTTGATGTTAAGGTAGGTTTAACAGTACACCTATATAGTAAACTAGATACATGATTATTGTGCCAATATATATCTACATTTCTGACTTTGATATACATGTTATATACTACACCATACAGATATATAGTCTACTATACCAGATGTAAGACATACAGTAATCCTACAGGTAGGATAGAATACTAGTAACACTTGCAGCAAAGACACTAGGTATACCCAAAGTTAACTGCTGAATGTGCATAAACAAGGATGGAAGTTCAAAATTGGCAAAATCCTGAATTTTTTGTTTTTCACATGAACAGAACCTTTTCTAAAGACAAAGTACCAAGCAATTCTGAAATTAAGATCCAGTCAAGAAAACGTTCACCTTGTATGATTTATTGTAAGTGTATGTAATGTATGTACATGTAACCAGTTCCAAATTTTCAAAATCCTGAAATTTCTGAATTTTTATATGTTTTCATATAAAAAACAAACACTTTTTCTCAGGTACCAAGCAATCATGAAATTAAAGACCATGCAGTCCTGAAAATGTTTACCCAGCATAATTCATAGTTGAGCTGGCATGTATAAGTCATTTTCAAATTATAAAAATTCTGAAATTCTGGAATTTCCTGATAACATCAGATTTCACATAGGAAAAGAGCTCTTTCGAAGCACTGAAAAAAACTGTCAAATTTGGACCAAACCTAAAAATGTTCACCCAGTAAGGTTAATTGTTGAACATGCGAGTACAAGCCATTCAAACCTTTAACATTGTAATTTTTATCAACATGTGAAGTATAAAATTATAAATGGTGGGTTATACGATCATGAAGGTATCACAGAACTTGACTGGAAAATATTACCAAATTATAAAATACTTGACATTCATCATACAACTTGAAACTTGATCATTAAAATGATTTGCATAACAATTTTATACAATATAATAAAATATGTTTTGACAGCTGCAACACATTTATGAGTATTATATAATAATAAAATTTAGTTAACTGTGAAATGGTTGCAGGTTGCATTCAAAGGTGTTCAATTACTAATAACTGTTTCAAAAATGAGTTTTTTACTGAATGGAGGTTTGACAATCCCTGGTGTACACTACAATTGACTTAGGATTTAGGAAGATATCACAATTATTTAAGTAAATATGGTAATTTTTAATAAATTATATGAAAATGATACTGCATACAATGCACAAATCTTTAATATTGCCGAGTCATGATATTTCAAATGTGTGTTTTTTTGTCTTTTCATTCAAGAATATACAATAACTGTTAGACACTTCCGGAGATCAGATAGACCGACAAGTCTTCTATTTTCTACATGTATATGATTATGTAAAGTTTCAAGTATAGTTCATTTCAAAGTCATGCACGTTTTTGTACTTGTTAAATGAATTCATATTTTTTCCTGTCTCAGAAGATATTTAAATCTAATTTGTATTTACATATATGTGAACAATTTAACATTAATTATAACTCCTATATGTTTTTAGAACAGGCTGTAATACAGTAAACACCATGTTTATAAAAACATACTATAAAATTTGATTCTGAGCAAAAGTAGAAATTATTGCAACCACAATTCATAGCCTCATACAGGAACTTAAATGATGTGACTATATTTATTGATATTAACAATCTTTAATCTTAAGTAAAACTGTATTAATTACCTTTTTTTTAAATAAAACATTGTTCATACCAAAATATTTTAATTCAACAAGTAAGTCAATATCTATGATCATTATAATCAATCCAATAAGTCCCCATATGAGACTAATGATTGTGGTTAAGACAATAAACTATAGATTTTACACACCTTTATATAGAGTCTATAACTGTTGTATACCATCATAGTCATATATATACCAACATGTACTTCTAAAACATCCATCATGTTGGTTTCACTTGTTTAATCCAAATAAACAACACTACCCGTATAACAACACTATATCAACAACTATAGTACAATTAACTTCCTTGCATTACCAACAATGTGATTATGATATTAACAACACTATTCTCTTTGCATCTTCATCATCAATGATTTATCAACACCACTAGTACAATTAACTCCCTTGCATCACCAACAAAACTATTACAGTATCAATGACTGTATTAACAACACTTTCAACTTTACACCATCATCATCAACAGTTTATCAACACCACTAGTACAGTTAACAACACTATTTGCTTCCCAGCATCATTTACAACACTATAAACAACACCAACAGTAACCTTTCAGTATATTAACACTATTTAACACCACTTATGAAACACAGGTATCTCAATCCAGGTATAATCCAGAGACAGATGATAAACTGAACATTGTTTATAGTCAGATATTCAATAACAAAACATGGATTAAGATAAAAACATGTGTTTTTAACCACTTGACCATGTTAGAAGTAGGATTAAATGGACAGTAAAACTAGGTATAGGATACCATTTTACCCCTCAATGTCTTACTGATAACAACAATGCTGAAACTTGATCGTAACAGTCAGTCACTTTATGGTCTGTGAAGTATAATATCCAATATGCAGAATAACATTAATAATTAATAATTCAGGTATGATTTTCAACCATAATTCACTGTATACAAAATTCCAAGTCCCATTTTTATAAAATATTTCATTCAAATGTCAAAAATATATTTGCAGTAATATTCAAATATCGATGTATACTTCCTCCCAAACAGAACAGAACAGAACAGATCATAGTTAGTAGACCAACCTAAAACAGAATGAAGTAAAGAGTATACCTGCAGGTATGAGTTTCACATAAATTATTTATACTAGAAGCTAGTGTTCTATGATGTTCAGTGTGACATATCAATGTGTATCACAATTTATACATTATTTATTGCACATTTTTACAATAACAATAAATATGGAAGAATATTTTAACCATCCAAATATAATATAACACAGCTGCATTCAGTAGTTAAAAATCTTTGATGTGATAAATGAGTCACAATCTATAATAACAATTATGTAAAAATTTATCGAAAACAAATCAAGAAAAAAATATTCTGCAGAAAAAGTAGATTTTCACCTGATTGACAGTTCAAGTACAAATCCATTAAGTACTATGTTCTGTAACTAAGCTATTTCCAAAGTATCAACAGAATGTCAAAGGTTACTGCGCTGCCAGTCAGTCAGTGATTTAGTAAACAATAAAATGAACACTACACACAGTTGATGCCAGTAACAAGTTGATTCACCTAGGGTTTTCTAAGAATTGTACAATATAAATTCCAGAGATTTTATCAGTTGGCATTTTAGTACCTAAATAAAAAACATTCCATATCAATAATTCATTATTAGCTTGAATATTGATAGATTTAAGAACTGAAAACATTACAGACACTATTTTCATTGAGGACACAATATATTTCCCAGAAAAATTATCAATTTTCCAGTACAGCCATTATTTCAACACTGACAATGTGGAGGCAATCATTATTTCAACCAATGCAATGTGGAAGGCAACCTTAACCAAAGCCAAGTATTAAGACAGCCTACATGAAACTGTCAGTAATAATTTCCAGCATATAGTATAAGAGATTCACTCAGGGCACCCTAGAGGCCATCATTATCAAACCTACTTCTCAGTAATCAGCAGATTTATTCACATAGTATTCTAGATATAGTTCACCCCCAGAGATTATAGTTAGAACTAGTAAATATAATATTTCTGTATATTTATACATTCAACACTTTGTATAATATACTACATAGATTTCTACTTCAGATCATTCAATATTATATGTCATAGAATTGTGTCAATGCCTCACATCATCATACAAGCTTGTTTCAAAGCATGCTAAGATCATGTCTTGTCCCACACATCAAGATTATTCCCTGTGAAATGGATTTCATGAAATCATGAACTTATAACAACCATCATGCATTGTTCATGAACTTCCCTTGATATTTGTTTAACTTTATTTCATGAAGTTATATGCATAAAGTAAGGCAAGACATTGTCACTCACACCACAATCATGTCTCGCACACCAAGAATATGTCACACTTTCACATCTCAAAATATTTATGTCTTGACATTCATTAGGTTCTAAACTACCAGTCACTATACTAATTTATTACAGACACTAAGATAATGTCTTCAATGCACAATCATGCATAGCACATCTAGAATATGTCACACTTTCCCGTCTCAAAACATTTATGCATCTCATTGTTCAATAGGTTCATGTCTAACAGTCGTATCTATCAACACTATTATCATAGTTCTAGCAAGTCTAAATCCACACCAAATACATATTTTACAATCATATCTCTGTTAGAACCACATTGTCCCGACACTGGACAGAATCAATTAATCAAGACTTGTAGACAGATTATTGTACTATCATATCCAGCAATCACTATTAATAAGTAAATCCAACCAGTAAATTATAAATAAACTTAATAAAACTGAAATAAAATCCGAACAAAAATTCCTAATCCTGAACACACGTTTATTTACCACTTCACCTTGATACTTTTCATACAGAAAACAAAAAATGTAACATTCACTTGTTTTTTATCATTATATTCTGACACACATCTTACATTTCATGTAATCCTGTAATCTTAATGTTAAAGATGTTTTATAACTTTCAATGGGTTTATACGCTGAACAACAATGCCTCCACCATAACAATAGTGAAATTACTACCATTTACATTACAATGTTTTGCATTCATTTCAATGCTAATCTTTTTACACCATGCTTATTTTAAACACAATAAATCTAAATTTAACACACAATCAAACATTGGCAAGAATGCAGAAGTAAAGAATTTTACAATTCTGGAACGGTTCCATAAATTTTCATTCAAAAACTAAAAATGAATCATCTCGCCTGAAACTCTTCATTCATTTGTTAAATCAGATGCAGAGAGTAACATCTCGGATACCATGCTTTAATTTATTCATATCTCCAGCTACATAACACATCTCTATCAAATATTTATAATGAATTTAACAATTAACTTAAATCAACAATAAAAACTAACAACAAAGTAGAAGTTATTCAATTGAGCATTAAAAACATAACATATACAGTACCCACCAAAAGTTTCGAGACAAAAGAAATTTACTACAATTCTTGAATTTTGATGATTATTTTTGTCAAGTCATTATTTTTAATAGATTTAAGTATGGCTTGTGATGACATAAAAACAAATTTTATGAAAGCAACTCATTTATAAGATTCAGCATCCTAAAGCCTCCAAAACCATGTTTATTGTAATTGTTTTCCATAACATAGATTTTATGCTATTTTTGTAGTCTCAGTTATAATTTTGATGATAACCAATGAATAATGCAAAATTTGAATTCATTTAAAAATAAACAGTCACCAAATTTTAAATAAAAACTATTCCTTATGCTTGTAATCTGAAAATATCTCCAAACTTTATATTACTCCACATTGACACGCCTTCCCTATTCTATAACTTATTCCAATAAAATGAAAAAAATGCTGCTGAATTTTTTACTCAAAAAAACAATCTATGCCACAGATTACCAAGGTAACCCAAGCAAATTTTTTTATCCAACCATAGTCTTTAATATAACATCATGCATTCTTGATAATTTATAGGTTTTTTTTCTGGTATCAACTCAGCAGTAACCGACTCCTCTACATGTTAATGTTTCATGAATTATCCACTGAACACTCAGACACAAGTTAATCACTTCACAATGCTGATTACAAATGCAGTAATATCTTAGAGTGAACACAGTTCATGAGGCAATGAGGCATCTTGAATCTCTACATACCTATAGTTAACATTGTAGAACTAAGAGTAAGAAGGAATATAGCTAAACCAGGCTATGTGTAACCGTAAACAGTAGCAATTTAAAGTTACAACATCAACTTTCAGTTTGGAAGGCAAAATGGCTGGCTCCTGGCTGGAGGAAGGGAGTGATTGTTTATAAGGGCTGCATTATAGAGCATTATTCAACAGTCGCGGCACAAGCTGGCCACTTACAGAGGATTACCGCTTACAAGGGGTGCCCGTTAGTAGGAGTTGGACTGTATGTCAAACTATAGATAGCTAAATTTAATACTCAAAGACTTCGAAAGAATATATACATGTATATCTAACATAAATGTATAAAATATGTGCATCATCATTTCGTAACATACATCAAGCAAACATATAAAATACATCAATGGACCAGTTCAAAACTAATCTACATACATTATTCTTTATTTACATGTAGTTAGACTAGTTGTGCACTTACCCATCAACATGCAAAACCCTCAACTTAAATCATGCATACATAATAAAATACTTTGTAAATTGACTCTTAGACCATTAAGTATCATGTATACTTAAAATACATGTTTAAATCAAGGTGATTTATACAGAACCATACGTATATACATTCATAAAGCAACCAAGAATATTTATGATACAACTGACTTCAACAAATCTATTGGTAAAAGATTTGTTTTTTAAATATCCTGGAAATTGGAAGATTTCAAGGATTCCAGGAAATGAATATTTAAATACACAGTTTTGATCAGTATGATTTAAAAACACAGTTTTGAACACATGCTTTAAAGACACAATTTTGAACACATGAATAATCATGAATTACGGCACAACAGTGTTTCATATGAGAACCACTAAAAAATAAAGAATTTCCATTTCCTGAGCATATAAACAATAACAATGATTCACTGTATTTTAAGAATCCATATTTTAAAAATCTTCAATAGCAATGTTTTCTAACTCCACAACAATTTCACTTCTTCAAGAACTAGATAACCAACCACAGATGTTAGATGATTTAGACTATTCACACACCTTTATGAACAGAACAGAACAGAACAGAACAGAACAGAACAGAACAGAACAGAACAGAACAGAACAGAACCAAACAAATCTTTATTAAACTTGTACAACATGTTCATCGTTACAACAAATACATTCATTTAGAGGCAAGACATATATTTAAGACAGAGCTGAATCTGAAAACAACAGATTTTTCCTTTTTATAAAAAACTGAGCTAAAATAATGACAAAACTTATTCATTCATTCACAATTTCATTTCACATTCAGTTACTCCATTGTTATAACCATGGTCTAACTTAAATAAGAAACTAAATCACATCCACATGAGCATTAAACCCATACACAGCCACACAATGTGTTGTATTACATTAACAACACACATAAACACAGAATTTCAATGTAGTTCATTAATAAACAATCTCGAGACAATAATACCATACATGTAATATTAATATAAAACATTTATTTTATTTCCTGTCTATATTTTATAGATCTCATACTTTAACCCAGGCTCAATAAATTACATAATAAACTGTCCATCAAAACTGTCAAACTATGCAGTGAATAATAAAATATTATTTTTATACAATGCACAATCATGGTTGAATGTTTAATAAACAATTTTAATGCTGAGTTAACTTATTGTTCATAAACAATGAAGAAACTGTCAACTAACCCATAGCCAGCTGTCACAAAATATATAACTGTTTATGAGTGGTGTATGAGTACCTAGAGCAAAGCTTTGACATAGAAGTTTGACTTGAATTAATTAATCAGGTTATTTATGGGGGGAGGGGCTTCTCACTCATCATCTTGTTAGGAATATTTTTCAAGTTTTCATTTACCCTCAAACAATTACCAGGCATCTTCTTCCATATGTAAATTCAACAACAGTCAATGCCAAAGATGTCAAGAGTCTGTCTGTCCATGCAGATTTTATTTGCAAAACAAATCATAGAAGATTTTGATCAGCTGCGCCCTGGGCTCTTAACTTAAAACACATAAAGCCCTAAGGTTGCTAACCACTACAATAGAGACAGGGCTTTGGGGTAAATGTAGTAAATAAGATGGAAACTGCCAGTAAAATACATGTAGCTGAAGTAAAATGAAGACCTGAGAATGAAAGTTATAAGTTTTAACTACCAAGCCTTAAGACAAGGCATTCATGAACATAACAAAACTTGTTTAGGACATACACAAGTGAAGTGTCCAATACTAACAAGCATACTGAAACAAAGACAAAGGTTTATAATTTCATACAAAGAAATGTTTCATCTGATGAGGTAGGTACTAAATATAAGATCTCCTGAATACAGAGACATTCCAAGATATAGTCAATGAAAGCTAACTATCTACTACCACTAAATCATAGAAATGAGGAAACAATTATGGTTATACCATAAATAAAGTGAAAACTGCCCTCAATGTCTATACTAGAGATACTAGACATATTTCTTGTCAAGATACTATAATTAATACAGTCAACCCTTCCTTAGAGTTCCATAACTACCACAGACTTCATAACCACTACAATAACAGCCATCTCTCAACAACAATCATCACAAATTATACCCCTTTTCAACAGAAATATTCACCTAATAAAAGCAATCTCACAACAAGACCTGCAACCCAAATCATAGCCACCTCTCAAAAATGACCACGCTAAATTGTAGTCACCTCAGAACAACAACCTTAACAAATTACAGTCACCTCTAATCAACTTTCATCTAAAATTTATTGCAACCTTTCAACAACAACCTCCCCTTATTATAGCCATCTCTCTACATTAATAAACTTTCCTCAAGAAGTTTGAACAATCACATTTTGTCAATAACACCAAGTAAAAGCCACCTCTTAATAACAACATTTACTAAATTATAAATAATTATAGCTACCTCACAACAATAATAACCTCCTTTTTACAGCCACCTCTTAAATAAAAAACTAAAGTCACCTCTCAACAACAACAGCCTTTATCATTTTATTCCATATAAGGCTGTTAGAATTACCAAGTTTTTTGTGGTTTAGAGACAAATATTATCATCATTCAATTAACATACAAAGAGAGGTAATGAAGTTAAATAACAACTAACAGACAAAGGGAGGTAATTAAGTTAAGTAACAATATACAGACAAAGGGAGGTAATTAAGTTAAATAAAAACAGACAAAGGGAGGTAATTAAGTTAAGTAACAATATACAGACAAAGGGAGGTAATTTAGTTAAGTAACAACATACAGACAAAGGGAGGTAATTAAGTTAAATAAAAACAGACAAAGGGAGGTAATTAAGTTAAGTAACAATATACAGACAAAGGGAGGTAATTAAGTTAAATAACAACAGACAAAGGGAGGTAATTAAGTTAAATTACAATTTACAGAGAAGGGAGGTAATTAAAATAACTAACAATAAACAGACAAAGGGCGGTTATTAAGTTAAATAAATATGTAATTACACTGAGGAATCATTTAGTGGCTGAATTACTCGAGGTGCTTTAACCTGATCTTTTGAAAAAAATTCAGTAGCTGTTACATATCACTCCATTCAGTTGTTCTAACTTAAAGTTTCCTTGGAGAGACTTATATTCTGATAGAATATTACCTCGCTGATTTAAATAGATCTTGGGTACATAAGTACTGCAGTGAATATTTAAATCAGTGGGGTTCATATAAGTGCCAATGACAGTTCAATAAAATTTTACAATATCATACTAGAACATAACCTTTGGAATAAAATATAACAATAAAATTGTTTCATACTGAATCTACAGACATTACCAGAACCTTTATCACAATTCTACCAAAAAAAAAGTCTAAAATTCCAAGGGAGATATTGCCAGTCAACCAGGTAGAATGGGAAGATGTTTTTAATTAATTTAGATGTAACATAATCTAACTATAAAGTAAAATAAAATATATAAATATCTTATAATTATCACAGATGTTACATTAATTAAATGCTAAGTTTGGCTTACACTCAACAATGTTCAAACTAGATGTACTTGACTGAAAATATTTGAAAACTTCAAGACTGGTCTTTATCATTGTCTAACATCAGATTTGAAGTTTAAATGCAAGTGGTCTGAAGAACCTAGAATGCTCACCTGATCTAAAACAGGGACTTTAATGTGTAGTAAATTTTGACCCAGTAGCAAAATTTGAATGATCTTTGTAGAGGACCTTTATAGTAACCCATATGCCAAAATAAATAATCCTATGCCTAAAAGTCAAATAGCATAGCAAAAGGCTCAAGTTACAGACATGTTTAAAAGACTTTTACCCAAATATCAAACTAATGTCTTATTGAGCCAAGGCAACAAGCAAAGTTTGACCCCTAGCAACATTATATTTTAACTCCCAATGAAATAGTTTTAAGACCTTGAATGGAATAATTTTTCGACTCTAAATAAAATAATTTGAATACAATTTTGAGGACTATTTAAGATGCCAGAAGAGATGCCAAAATTGGTAGTTCTATGCATTATAGATTTTGCCAAGAAGACATGGTTGAAGACAGCAGAAAAACAGATACATCAATTTTTCATGCTCAGGTAATCTTAAACCATCAGCATATGCTCAGGTGAGCAAACCCTAACCATTCTCTTATAAGATAACTAGAAGAAATTAATTAATAGTTGGCTAATGTTTGAAATCTCTTATCTTTCTTTCTGTTATAAAAGTACATCAGAATCATAGGTGGATACAGCAGGAAAAACAGGAGGACGGGTTTAGACTTCTACCAGAGTTTTCACACTTTACCAAGAAATCTGGATGGTGGCGGATTTCTGGAACACCAGACTTAACGCATATATGTATACTTGATAGAACTACAAAACAAAGAAACCTTAAAACCAATACTAAAATATCTTTTCCATTTCTTAATAATTCAGAGTGCAGCAATTGCATTTTCAGCATAAGCTCAAACAAAAGTCAGATCAAATCCTGTCATACTATTTCATAAAGGTCACTTCTGCTTTTCTTAAGGTTGTATACATTGTGGGCTTAGCGAAAAATGGTCGTAACTCACTCCTTTTAACTTGAAATACAACTGTTTTGCACTAAACCTATGGCATGTATTAGGGCTGGGTACCGCCAGGAAAATTTTACCATGGTAAACCGTGGTTTTTTTACTAAATACCACGGTATATACCACGGTATACCTCTCTATAATTAAAATACACTTTTAAAAAGATCATTTATTAACTTTCAAAAACACAAAAACCATAACTTACAGGTAATACCTATTAAAACTTATTCACCATAGATTTTGTTTGTTTTTTGCTCAAATTCATTGACAATTTGATGATGTTTCGTAATCCAAGCTGAAAATAACGAACGTAGGTTAAAACGAATCAGTCCGTCTATTACTTGTGTCATGATGCCATACATGTTGTTAATACGAGGCCTTCAAGGAGGGTTTATGCTAAAACTTACTAAAATTAATCGGGGAATAAATACGGCATTATTTTGTGGAAAAAAGAAAATGAATAGAACAATCGTTGAAGGACACCTATGCATACAAAATTTGTGTTCCACTGCCTTTAGAACCCGATCTCGAAATCAAGAATTAAATTAAAATATTTTATTCATATATTCTAATCAAAATTTACAACCAACTTATAACAGAAAATGACGACTGTCGTATATTAGTCAACGTTTCTTTCTCGCAGAACACAAGACAACATTGCTCTGCGATTGCTACTATACATGGGATTGCATGTATACGTATATGTATAACTTCCACAACGTTATGCAGTGATGAAACTACTTTTAACTAACTAAGGCAGAACTTAATGTACGACTCGGACAACCGTTGATTTTGCCAACCCTGACATATATAACATATAACATGTTAAACCGTAATCACGGGTACTACTCGTTCACGGGTACTGTAATACCGGTATTTCCGAAAATACCGCGGTACTGTACCGCGAGATAAAAACCACGGTTACCGGTTTACCGGTAATACCGCGCACCTCTAGCATGTATATACCAGTATTTATGAAGAAACTGCAAAATTAATACTAATCAATTTCCTCATTCAAATTAACTAGAATCATGCTTTGTTGTTGATGGAAATTACTTAAAAATATTTGTTGTTTACTTCAGTGTTAGGAATGTAATGAAAGCTAAAGACCTGGTTTATATCTGCTAATAGTTGTAGACAATTGTTTATATATACAACTTAACAAGAAATCATCACATTCTAGAAAGTGTTGAAATATTATACACCAACAATACTACCTAGAGGTTGAAGGTATTTACTTGTACATCAACACTATGTCTAGAATCTATCAATATATCTATCAATACATCCATTAGACCATAGACAGTTTATTATGAATATTTTAGTCGGTTATCTCCCTTGTTTTCTCTTTAGCCTTTTAAATAGTTTTTTACACCATATATCAAATTTTTATTTGGTCATGTACAGAGGCTAATTCACCTTACCAGCTTTCAAAGACACTATTCTTTACCAGTACTCACTGACCCTGCCAGCCGATTAGTTCTCCTACTCTTAAGAATGTACAGAATGTATGTTATGACTGAATTCTACACAAATTGTGGTCTGGCCAAACAGGACCATGATGATCCATGACTAAAATCTATGGTTTAAATACCTAAGCCTCTCCAGGGACAGTAATTAGGTAGACTGGTAGCAACAATTTAATTGAAAATTTGTCATAAGAGCAGAATAATTAACCATAAAAACCAAAATACACAATTAATAAAATGATAATACAGTACAACCTCTCATGAACAACACCCTCTGGGAGGGACTAAAGTCTGCTGCTGTTAAGAGATTGTTGCTCTGCAGAGGTTAAATTCAATTATAGTTAGGCCCGAGGGAAATATCAAAAGCTGTTGTTGTACAAAGGATTTGCTCTGACCAGGGCCGCTCTGCAGAGGTTATACTGTATATCATTAGATTTTAATACCAAGTTTAATGCCGCGTAAACACAATTTAAGGTCATTAGATAGTGGCCAGCACTGACTTAACCTAGCTCCTGCACCCTTGTCTATAACCTAGGTACTCACCAACCCTTACATAAGGCTGACAATTCCACCATATACCTTATATAGTGGCCATAAATTTACATTCAATTATCAAATTTACATGGAAGGGTTCACTACAACTGCCCCAGATAGGATTCAAACCTGTACCCCTTTTTGTGACGAAAGGTTTGAAATCCTGGTGTGCCACTAACTTCACTACAGACCCAGGTTCTATCATCATAAATAGACAACATAAAATCTCTTACATTTATCAAATAAAAAACAATATGATCATTATCAACAACACTGAGATATCAGTGAGAGTGCTGATATTACATGTATGTATCAAAGTTATTGACGTCATTCTTAGAGTACTTGGAATAAACTAGTCTGCCAAAGTTTAATACCTGAGTCTGCCTGACTGTGGGTTTAAACCAGACTATACCAGTTTGCCTGCTGGTGGGTGTATACCATAGAAACATGTCTATACGTAATCACATGAAGGTTTTTTCATCATACTTTTTGCAATTTTTCAAGTAATTTTTGTAACATTTCATCAGATAGGAAGAAAACATGAAAGATAGAATGATAGAAAGTTGGAAGATAAAGTATAAATAAAAACAAAAGATTTATTATAGATATATATCTAATATGTCTTATCTTCCTGGATACAGTTGTACTAACACACATAGATCTCTATGTTCTATACAAGATATGTCATTTATACAACATTTGATTCTACTCAAGTCATTGCCTTCAATTTTCTCTTGATTTATTATGTTTCATAGTCAAAAAGGCCAAATTATCAACAAACCTGACTGTATTATATACAGTACAGCCTCTCTTGAGCAACACCCACTGGGAGGTACTAAAGTATGTTGCTGTTCAGAGGTTGTTGTTCTGCAGAGGTAAAATTCCATTAAAACTACACGTAAGGGAGATATCAAAAGTAGTTGTTATGCAGAGGAGTTGTTCAGTAGAGGGCTGCTCTGTAGAGGTTATACTGTATAAGTAAGTAATATTTACTAGCCTGAACAAATTTCCACTATTCCCTGGCTTTAGGCTAGTTGGAAAATGCAATGACTCAGCTATTAAATGTGAAATTGTGAACTATGAAAGTCTTTAAACAAACATCAGTTTTATTCAAAGGAATATTAACATATAAAGTATGTGCAATTCAAAGATGTGGGTAATAAAAATACAAAAAACAACAACATTAAACATGAGCAAGGGGCCATAACAGCCCCTGGTCATGATGGGACTAGGGATTTGAGACCAGTGGGAGAAGTCTTATGTAAACTCTGCAAATTGATGACAAGCACTAGTCTAATTTATTATGCTTTACATTATCAATTATCCCAATAATATGAATCAAGCAATTTTCACTAGCCCAAATAAATTTCCACTTCTAAGTACCAAGTTTTTGGGCTTAAGTTGGTTAAGAAGAAACCTGTTTTAAAACCAACAGACTTGAAGAAAGCACATTATGATTTCTTCTCCAATTAAATAACTGAACCATGACTTGATATATGCCAACAGCTGAAGTATTGGACCAAGACATGATCGTATGTACACCAGTGGTCATTGGGGATACTGTTATATTCAATTAGAAACAACCACACATGTCAATCAATGAAAGAGAAATCTTCCTCTACATGCACTGAGAAAACTAGACATTAATAGACCTGCCAGTGAAAATATGCTGAATAGCAGAACAAAAATCTATAACAATGTAGCAAGCATCTTGGAAGAAGTAAAACATCTCACCAAACAACCATACATGTCAATCAAAGACAGTAAAAAATCCAACCAGTACTGTGCATTGTGTGTACTGGGAAATGAATTTAGACTTGCTGTTGAATATTTGTCACATTATGCATCAGGGAGTGATCAGGAATTATTTTTCCAGCAGGGTGGGGGTGTAGGAAGTGTCAGCAGTGAAACAGTAATTACAATCCTGCTCTTTTTCAAACCAGTTTGGGAATGCTAAGGGGACCTTGAGACCTCAATGGAATCTACCCTGCTGGATCTGCACAGCACATATCATAGACTGGACATTTATCCAAACCATAATCACTCAAATTAGGCATTGTAGACACTTCTATCAGAGTAAAAAAAGTATTTTAGAGTAATGGACCCTTTGTAGTATTATCCTCTAAAAATATTCATGAAAATTCTTTTGCATGCTTAGCTGTATGTAGTGGCATTTTATAGTCCAAGTTTCATTCAAGAGCACCTTCAACGATTCTAAAGCTATGTATATAATTAGAACATATTAAAATATATAAATGATATCTACAAAACTTTTTATAACCACTATCACCATGGTAACAAAGATCTTCCATGACAACAACAATCAATTGATGAACACAATCCTATGCTCTCATTGCATGTAATTTAAACATTAACTATCCTGCAGACAAGAAGTTCTGTAACAGCTTATCAGTACATTACTGTACAAATAACACCCAATAATGACTTTATATTGTAATGTGATGAAACTTCTTCCTATTACATTCATCATCCTAAATCACTTGTGAAATATCATCAATTTATCATTTACTGCAGAATAATCTAATGTAATGTAATGTTTAGTGCTATATTGAGCATTTGCTGGAGTCAGTCGTCCCAGGAGAGGCCAAGATCTCTGAACCAAATTTTTTCGAGGAAGCAGCTGTCTAAGCCAAGTTTTGACCTATTTTTTTACCAATACAATTTGCTCTAACATACCTGTTTGTCCAATGAAATTCTCTTCCAGTATAGAGAAATGTATAAAAAAATATGGTACCATTGGTTATTTGTGATGAACAGTAGCGTAGCACAAACAGAAGTTGCCGACTGTTTACTCTGTGTATTATGGGTGACTCACAATACTAAAAGATTATACATTCTCCATGGAAGGCTTCTGACGGTATAATGACTGAACAGTGAATATGACTACATATTTATACTTCAAACAAAATGAATCTTCTACAGCGCCAAATATATTTTTAAAGATATTTCTTGTCAGTCTTGTAATAAGATTGTAATTAGGCAGAAGAATGGTTGTAAAAGCATTTCATGCCCTCCCCCCAGAAAATCAAACTCCTGAATGTAGAAAGTTGCATTTTTGACCAAAATAAACCAAGCTGATTATTTTTTACAGCCAGTCTATGAGCCCCTCCATTAAGTCTGTACTAAATGAACTCTAATAATAAATAATTCTACTTTCTACATCAACTACAATGAATGTTTAATCAATTATGGTCTTATACTGCCATAGAGTACATTCTAGAAACATGCTACTTTGAACTACAAACAACAAACCAAAACTTTAATATCACAAATTTTAAATGGCAAAATTTACTGTAGTTCCTCTACAAGGATTGCATTGGTTATATGGCATGTGTTTTTGACAGTGTTGAAGCCCCAAATGAAGATAAGGTACATTTCATTGGCCTGTGTGAGTTATATTCATAATAAGAATGTGGATGACCTCTCTATCAATTAAAGGGTTCATTGAGAAGAAAAGGGACTCTGTTACAGTTAAGACCATTGGTTTTAATGGTCCTAACAGCCAAACTTTAAAGCACATACCAAGTCAGTGAGAGAAAATAAAATGTAATAAAGTATTCATGTTTTATAATATGACACTAAATATAAATAATTGCTTATCACTATCTAACATTCTAAACATACCAGGAGTAGTTTATTAATTTTATGATGAAAATAGTCAAGATGTATAAAATAATAGTAATAAAAACCGAATTTTTACCATTTTTACAAAAATATTACTGGTAAATGAACATTTCACTGGACAAGCATAAAACTTTATCTAACTACAATGTAATTGAATTATGGGTAAAGACTAATTTTGCACTCAGATGTTGTTGGTCCACTGGTTGAAATTCTCTTTATACGAATATGTAAATGAATTTTTCACTAGTTGCAATTCTACTAATTCAGGTATACTTGGATTTTCTCTGTTTTTATCAGTACTGTCATTTGATTATTTAAGGAGTACAGTTCCCCTTAATATTTTCATTTACCAGTTCCAGCAAACACATCCAAAGGGAACAAACAACTTTGCCTATACAGAGCAATATAATCATTTTGCTAGCGTATGGTATAACCTGCCTCAACTGAGAATCAAACTATATAGCCAGGTTCAAAGTTGAGCCAGCCAATCACTGCTTACCCACATAAAACAACAATACAAAAGTCAAAGATCATCCTACCTTAATATCTGTGGCATCACCATATTTCACCATGTTGAATCCTCCATTAGGAAGATGAACTTTTAATATTGACCGATCCATTAGGAATTTCTTGACCTTCGAGTCAAAGGTCGAATCACAGTCAAGGTCAAGGTCACTATCTATCACAAAATCAGCACAAGTGTCACATTCACCATCTTGTATAAGTTTCCAGAGTTTACTCCAACGAGCAATCTGAAAATACAAAAATTACATACTAATTATTAATCCATTCATTTCTATATTTTATTCTATAATAAACTATGGTAGTCACAGCAACACAACTGTAATCTGGAACTCAAAAACTCTGCAACTCAAAATATTTGGCATTAAAATCCACAGTGTCAGAGTGCAAACAACATTTGTTGCACATTATAGCTGAAAAACACCAAACACAAAGTCATACATTTCATTTTAACAGTACATGTTTGTACCATAGGAAGAACCCCATAAAATGAGTTTCAGAAAGTTCATCATGCAGAACTGAAAATAAAGAATTAGTAATTTTATACCATTGTAAATAGATGAAGAATTTCCACCCAAAGAAGCAGAGTAAATCCCTTGTAAAGTCTAGCTTTTAAAGCCATAACAAAGGTATTTATTGAGAAAAAGAAACAAAAAACCTTTACCTTGACATAATTATTAACATGAACAATGAACACAAAAATGTTAATTGTTCATAATTGGAACAAATTGTTGATGTTAAGCCTATAAAATAATCATCAAATAACACAATCATCTACCTGGAGTCAGGAGTACAGCCTTAACTAATTATCCTGTAAAAGTTTGAAAACTGTTTCCAATTAACTAGTGCTTATAACCATCAAAAGAAGGAACAATAAACTGATTATTTGATACCAACAACACTGTAACTCAAAGCTTAGGAAATATTCCATTGAAGAAAGTTCCAGAGCTTAACTAAGATATTCAAAATATTTAATGTTTTCACCTACCAAGCGCAAATATGCTTCAATACCAGATAAAATAAATGTTTAAGTAGTAAAAAATAGGAAATAAAAATATTTTTATAACACTTTCTGATAAATATCACACAAATTTTATATCTCCTGCAACATGGATAACAAACAAGGCCTACCACCTATAAATGTTTGGTCTAACACCAATAAATGTTCAGATTTATACCTTTGGAATGTAATTTTCACAAAGACATTATTCTTACAGAGCACCGAAGCACATGTGATAGGGAGATGAATCACTTTCTTTGAATTTTACCTTATCATTATCATTCCATAGGTAAAAGACTGATAAGCCCAGCCTTTGTATGGTAGTGATGAAATATATATCATAATGTTTAATTTATAGTATTTGATAAGCAGTTTTTTCTTGATACCTGTACATCGAAATTAAAAAAATCCAGAGTGGGTGTGGTTGACAGAGGTTAGGATGCTGGATTAATAAATATCAGGATGATGTGTTAATAGAGCAAAATGGTCGTAACTCACTCTTTTCTTATATTGAGTTACAACCGTTTTGTGCCAAACCTGCAATATCTGGATTTGTTTGCCTTGATTTTAAACATGTCAAGAACCCACCTTTTTGTTTATTTAAAATGAAATCTAATAGCAACCTCTTGCCATCTGAACACTTAAAATGACATTATTGTCAATGAGATACTTTTAATTTATTAAATCATTTTGCCTACTCATTAAAATCAGATCTTACTTTATACACTACCACTATACATTCTGATGGTGCAATATTGACTTTTATTTCAGAGATAATGTAACCTGTCCAATCAGCCAGTCACTTTTATCATGCTGCAAGTGACCTGAGTTATCTAAACTTGGGTGGGCCTCAGAATCAACAACTACATTTATTGTTCAACTGGAGGTGGCTACCTTAGATGTCTTTTAAGGTAAGTATAATATTATGAATGTATTACATCATGCATCACCATAAGCCGATGAAAAGTTCAATTGCACATGAACAGTAAATGAATACCATCAGATCTAGTGCAGTGGTAATACAGTGGAGAGATTCAGTCTGATTTTTATGAAATTGTTTAATACACACATAGAATGTAAAAAGTTAAAAATCAGAAAAAAAACTGTCATTCATTAGACAAAGGAAACCATTGTAATAATCTAAACCTAATGAAACAGTAATCATAGAACATACAACTGGGTTCGGTAGTGCAGTCAGTAGCATGGGATTTCTAATCAATTGTTCTGAAGGGGTACAGGTTGGAATCCAACTTTGGGAAGTTATACCCTTCCATTTTCCTCAATAATTCATTAATAAGGTATATTGAGAAGTTTCAGGCCTTATGGAAGGGTAGGTCACTGAGAACTGGTAATAGACAAGGGTCCAGGAAAACTAGCTTAGGTGCGCTAAACACTGTAAAATAACCCAAATTATGTTGACACACACATAAAACCCAGAATAAAAAATAGAACATTACATTACCAGGGTATTAGTTATAAGAAATATTGAATCACGAGTCATAACCCTTTACTCAAAATGACTAATTTTTACTTTGATTTACAAATGACTCGAGTTATAAAATAGACAGAGTCAAAATAATAAAGACTTTCAAAGATGTCACTCATGTTGACAGAAAATTAAAAAAATCTTACTTTTATTTGTTCTTTCATTGTTCATATATAATCCTTCAAATTATTAAATTTACCTAATAATCACAACACCTGATTAAAAATGAAACACTAAAAGGCCAAAAAGCTCGGGAACACCAATTTGAATAAAGAAAATCTCTGACTAAACAAATTTCTCAAATATTGAAGGGAAGTAGGTAAACATTACTCATACAGTAACAATTAAAATACTTCCATTAAAACGCGACATTAACTCACAAAATACATTAACGATTTTAAATACCACATTCTAACATTTTATTTCATCAATGAGTAAACAAATACAATAAAACCCTTCAAGGCATATTTGTCACCGTTACAAACGATGTGGTCAGGTCGGTGAGTTGACTTAGTTCATCCATGACAAAAAAATCTCTCAAGTCATAATAAAAACAAACCTGGGGATAATATCATTGCTTCATCTTAAATTTTTTAAATCTTTTCAACAGTAGTGCCCTATTTCAATTATCATGATGCTGGAAATTTTCATTTTAAATATTATTGATTTTTGCAGGGAGAAGTCATTATTTCAATGAAAATATAAGGCAGGGAGAAGTTAGTTTGCAATTGTTTATATTAATGAGACTTTATGTCAACAAAAAATGCAAACTTGATTTCCCAGACGGCCAGATGTAGGAATATTCCTGAAAACAAAGAGATTAAATGAAAGCCTATTAGATTGTCATGTAAAAAACAAGTTATTAATCTTGATAAATGCTTTATGGTTTTTGTAAACATTAGCCAGTGAACAATGTCATGAAAATTCTATTCAAATATCTGACTGCATATTAAGTGATAACCACAGGGGCTTGGTATTGTCATTCAATATCAAGCTGCATATGCTAGCATGACAGACAACCCATGTATTTTCATACAATACCTTACATCCGTTTAGGTCATATACTGACAGGCTAATATTAATAGAAGAAAAATTGCCACTATTCTGTGAAACTAGATCTTTGAAATTATACATTTTGTAATGTTCAACTGATAGCATTAGTCTGCCGTTTCAGTAAAAGACCCCCTATGACGAGACAGGGGAACAGAAATTGAGACCAATGTCAATCAGCAATTACCTTAATTGGCAATCAATGATACAGGAACAAAATTTTACATCCAATTATTATCAATGATTAATAATGACAAACAATATCATAGGGTTATTCACAGTCTTGGTATCTCAAAGGACATTTTATGCCTCAGAGCATCATTTCATTGTCCACAAAATAATCAGCAGACACTAGAGTTAGGAGTGCCAAGCAGGTAGCAGCTGTGAGTCCTATCATGTTCTGAGTAATATCCCCTGGATGCAAGGTGATGGTTTTATCAAACCACACTGTGAAACTATGGAGCAAAAAAACAAGAAAACTATTCAAGAAAATCAATCTATGGGAAGATATTATAAAATGTTAGGATGTCATAAATGCTGCTGTGTTGGTTCACACCTGATTGGATTTGAAAAGGACAAATTGAAAAGGACTTTAAACAAGTAAAACAAGGAGTGTTCCATACCAAATTGAAAAGGAAAAGTACAACAAAGAATGTTCTAAGCCTAACCCTTATATCAGGTACAATATAGAGTTGAATACATTAACTTTGTACTGAAATTGAAAGCTAAGTGAAATAATTCATGCCAATGTGCAACTGTTACTTTAAATCAAAACTATTATTAACTTCTAACTGGTCAATCCTGCATTTTTACCTGTCTGGACCCCCCCCTTCAAAATGGCCACCACAGGCCTTGAAATTAGTGTTTTTAACTGGATTTAGTGAATTTCACTATAGGAAAGTTGTCCCAAAATAAAATTACTTTTTTTCATCTCCCCCATCAAAAGATTTCTCAGGGGGGGTCCCAAATGGGGGGTGCCCCTTTGTCGTTGGGGATTGAAGAGGGTGCAGCCCCCCTCATGGTATGTCACACCTGAGTGGACCTACTTTAACTTACAGTCCCAGCAGTGTGGACCATCATTTCATTAGAGAAAACCCAAACACAGCATTCAAAGGTTGATCAACCAAACAGACTGGGTCAAATCTTTTAAGATTTATTATGATTATAATTACAAACAACATTTTGATAGGTCAGCGCAAAACTTGTTTAACTACATGTAAATAAAGAATGTAGATTAGTTTTGCACCTCACCATTGATGTGCAGTCATCTAATATAAATCAAACATCAACTTACATTATTCAAACTTGAATCCTGATGTTATATGAACTCCAATATCTAATTCACACAGTTAAATAACCAAAAAAATCTAATATTCAACTCAATAGTATTTCTTGCTGAAAAAATTAATTCTCGAAAACTATAACGTCAAAGAATTTAGTATCTTTTTTCACATCAATCTCAATCAAAGATTGAACACAGAGATCTATGACATGGTTTGACGATTGAACGATATAACAGCGATAGGTAAAGTTGCATATAAAATACCTGTATGACTTCAGTATCAAGTTAAAATATGCATATATTATCGTATCATAAAAAAACAGTTTATAAATGTTTATACCTTCATATATAAACTAATCCCACTATATCACATACCATCTTGTAAGTTGAGGGTTGACCCGACATTTAAACGCCCCATTATCTAGTCATAAAATACAATAATATTTCAAACAAATGCAATGTAAAAAAAATAAGGGTAATTTACAATGTGATAAACAGTGTAAAATGCTAATAAACCATTTTATAAAAAGTTTATGTTACAAATGTAAAATGAAAAAGGGTAAAAAAAATCAATGGCATGCAAACTTTAATGATAGAACTATAATACAGGAAAACCTCTTTACAATAGTAGCTAGCTAGAAATTGCTGTTATTTAAAGGTGACTGTATTTCAGAGATATTTTACATTAAACAAGACATGTAATGTGGAAACCAGAGTCTTAAAAGCCAGATTTAAAAACTTAAATGCAAAAATTACAAAGGGAAATAAGGCATTATAAAGGCAGGTAGAGTTGTGGTTATTTTCTAATTCTGTTCACCACATGGTATATCATTGTATGAAGTTTCATAAAGATCTGGCAATAAATGGCAGACATATATGGTAAAGAAAAACTTTAACTCAATTGTTAACAACATCGGACGCACGCCGTTGAAAAATCTGGCTAAAAATCATGAATAATAATGGTCTTTAAGTGGGATTGTTTTATGAGAGGTCACTGGGTCACATACTGTGCAGTGGTTCTTGGTATCAGGTTGCTGTTGTTAAGTGGTGGCTGCAACTGAGAGGTGCCTGTCACAAGGAGGAGGCCTTACTGGAGGTGATGTAGTAGAAAAATAACTGTTGCTTAAAGGTGGCTGTTCTGACTTCAGAGGTATCTGCAGTAAAAGGCTAGCTGTATATGAGAAGAGACTGTTGTTGAGAGGTGGCCATTACTAAGAAATGGCAACTAAGAGATGTGGATAAAACTGAAAGTTTGTTGGTTTGTTTGGGTTTTTACGGCGCATCAGCACAGAAAGGTTATATAGTGCCGAAAGCCATCGACGATAGTATTAATGCAACCGAATTATAATGGTTTTAAGTCCTATATTTTATGATAAATATTTTTTTCCTTCAGATACTTTAGTATCGCATATGATGGTACTGAGTAACTTAGTAACTGAGAGGCACTGGTCATTAAAGGTTTATCTGTATCATACTGATATAAACAAAGACTAGCAACACAATAATGGGCAGTTAGATTATTTCATGCTTAGAGCTTCAAACATTGTCATGCAGTAATTAAAGCCATACATGCATGTAAAGATTTCTGAATGCATAATTAAAGTCACCACATTATCTCATGAATAATTCCACAATGACCTTTATACAAAACAGAAATCTTTTCTAAGACTGAGAATGATTGCTATGCGGATTGCCAATGACAAATCAAAGTGCTGGTCTACTTATTTGTCATAGATATTTGCTTATACATTTTAGATAGCCAATAAAAAAAAATTCAGACATACAATGAATAAAAAAAACATGTTATAAAATTATAAATACAAAAGTAAGCTCCATACATAAATGACATGAATTTGTCATTGAATAAAACCTTGCATTTACTAGCCATGAGGACCTATGATTTTCAGCAATAATATGAAAAAAACATTGTAATTCTCAGTGTGGGTGGAGTGAAGTCAATACTATGAGTTCGAGACAACATTTATTCATCTTGACATATGTAAGGTCCTAGGTATATACCAAGTGTAATTTGTCTATTATCCATTTTCTGTATACTATTATCATGATCATAATGATGTTTTGTAAATAATCAAATGCTGTACATAACCTGGGTTAAATAAAGTGTATGTTCAGTTCTGTTCTGTTCTGTTCTTATAACATACATGCACAATACAGTAGTCTGTCAAACATCATACATCTATATCTACATACAACCAGCCTTACAATCATTCATGTTTATATATACATTAAATACTATGACACTTTTATTACTCATGATAATCATGGTGTTTACTCTGTTGTTTCATTCATTGTTGTCAATGATTGTATTGTAATTACACAGTAACTAAAACAATCCAGATTTCATGAATATATGCAAACAAGTCTACATTCTTCTTTATTTACATGTAGTTAGACTAGTTTTACCCCAACCCATCAATATAATATGCATCATACATATGGCATGATAATTATATTGTTTATTAATTCTCAGAAGGATTTTGTCAGACATACAAGGTTATAATGAGATCAATCTTCTGTCTTGAGATCAATCTTCTGTCTTGAGATCAACCTTCTGTCGTATTGTAAGTCTTTTTACATGTCAAATCTTATAATGGTGCTGTGTGCAATTTTATATTCCAATGCTACAGAATGTTTAATTTCCATTTAATGAGGTTGATTCTTAGAAATTCAATCATTGAACTTCAAATACACATGTAGTCAATTTTGAATAATTATTAACTTCTTGGGGAAGACAATGCTATTCAATCAAAATAGGATGTTTGGTATGGTTTTCAGAGCTTTTTTCCTTTCCTTTTAACCGTTTAACTCTGGTGCTTTAGGTTGCATTTAAGGCAATTTTTCTGAGTCATACCCCAATAACCAGTCAACATACTCACTGTCCTTGAAAATATGGTTTAGATTCAATGACTTAAGGGAATTACTAATACTTTGGCACATACCATTACTAGAAGAGATGTTTGACAAGCTTCTAATGAAAGAAAACTACAATACAACCTCTCGTGAACAACATCCTCTGTGAGAGACTAAAGTATGTTGCTGATTAGAGGTTGTTGCTCTGTAGAGGTTAAATCAATCTCCGTTAACAGATATCCTGTAGAGCGTTGTCGCACAGGATCTCTACTGTCTCCATGGAAGGTCACGTCGAGATGAACTTTGTGTCGACCAATCAATGTATAGCTTTCATCTAGACGAAAACACTATTAATCACATTTTGATTTCTTAATTTCTATTTTTAGACCAAGGTTTGCATGCTAATTTAACAGCGGTATTATTCACAGTCTGCGATTGGGCAGCTCATTTCAAATTGCGTGACGTAGACAATGTAAACAAGTTACGTATCATAACAATTTCGTCAATATTGATGAGAAAATGTTACCTGAACGTGACCTTCGTTTGAAAAAGGCCAGATCTAAATTGGCGAGTAGGCAAGCGGAAAATTTTAGATCGGGTTTTAATCAGATTGAGGTTAATTTTAATTAAAATTACACTGGTGAAAAATATCAAAAGCTGTTGTTGTGCAGAGGATTTGATATGGTGACAGCTGCTCTGTAGAGGTTATACTGTATCACTGGTTAGGTGAGCCAGTATCCATAAATAAACCAATTAAAGTGTTGATAAATGCCATACACATCAAATAAAAAACAAAAACAAAATTTAATAATGAACCAATTAAAACCCAGTTAAAATATGCACAAGAATGCAAATGTAACAAACATTATGTTTGAAAATCAATGAACAAAGGGAAGTAACTCTTATAGTACTCTAGTCAGGAAGAACTTGGTTTATGTTTACAGTACTCTACAAAGGTTCTATGACTTTTTTGAGGAAAACAGAGAGTGTAAACAACAAGTTAATCTGTGGTAATGGGACTATGGTCAAACATGGCCCGTCTGTGACAGCCCATGTTTGACCATGGTCAGTTTACCCTGATCATGATTGACTGTTTTTCAGAAATTCCTCAGATTGAAGACTTAAGTTTGGATATTGAATTGCAAATTGTGATAAACGATTCATGGAAACTCAAATTCACATAAGAACAGGGAAGTTTTACAGGGATTTTCACAGAATTCCCACCAAAGAATAATTGGGATTTCTCTGAAGTTTTTAAGATCCTCATACCTTGAATGACTTTATGGGTTAATAACCCCCCCCCCCCACAAAAAACAGAGTTTTGTCCACAAATATTTGGAGTACACTGTATATATACACTGGTATGTCAGCTACCTACAGTCTCTGATTCATAGCAATGATAAATATCTAAGAACTAATGATAGGGGTGTTAGTTTACATGTAAACTATTATAGAGTCAGGTCATGATACATGAATTATGTATACATTTCTTGGATAAAAAAATGTATGCCTCATAACATAACTACATGTATATTTATAGTATAATGGAAGAAAAACCAAAGAGTGATTAATGTAGTTTGAATAATTGGAAAAGAAAGAGAATACCCAACTACTCATTTTTTTCTACCAGCCATATGTTGAATACAATACATATAATATAAACCATTGATTATTGTTAAATATTACATGAAGCAAGGTTTTTTATTCAGTAACTATTAGTAAGGTTTATTATAAACAAGAACAATTTTATGATAACCCACCCTATGCAGTCCTGCTAACATGATCTATATGAAAAAATCCATAGAAAATATATTTGAAAAACATAATGAAATCTCAAGTTTAGATCAATACATAGTCTTGTGTCTTCATTCACAACTAATATCCTGTCATAACTCTTTCCATGCTCTGTACAATGGCCAGCTTAAAGTGTAGTTTCCTTAATCATAAACTTTTGTCCAATTTTCTGATATTAAGTTAAGTCAATGTCTGATTGTCAAACAGCTTGGAACCTGACCAGCCATCAATTCGCTTTTGTTTTTTTGGGGGGTTTAACACTGTGTGTCAACACAATTAAGGTCATTTTACCGCATCCAGCGCACCTAACCTAGCTTTCCTGGACCCTTGTCTATAACCGGTACTCACCTACCCTTCCAAAAGGCTGGAAACTTCTCCATATATCTTATTAATGGAGGAAAATTGACATTATTGTCAAATTTTTATGGAAGGGTCCCTTTGGGACACAAGATTCCAAATCCTAGTGCTACTAGGTTCCAAAGCTGTTTGCTAAGTCAGTTACATTTGCCACCAGCAAGTTAAAGTTTAGTTCAACTTCGACCATGAATTGAAATGGAGATTTTCAAAATATTTTAGTATGTTTAATGGTATCCATCATGGCAATGTAAGACAAAGCCCATTCCATCATTACCGGTAAATTATCCTTAAGTTAAGGGCCGCAGTAGCAAGAAATTCAAATAAAAGTGACCAATTTGACAGTGTTCCCACTGGAACCTGACTCACATTATAAAATGAAAATACTGGTTATACATAATGTTGGCCAAGATGCCAATAATTAAAACTAAGCCAACATTGACACAAACAAACAAACAAACATTGCGCAATCCTTAACAAATTGTTCTTAATTCAGGACACACCATTCACAAGCATTATTATCAAGGGACACACATTTCATTATAATAACTTAACATCTGTTAGCAAGCACAGCAAGGTGCATCATATTATTTCATAATATCCCTGACTTTTACTCATACCTACAATGTGTTCATCAAAACCAACATTCCTTAAACATTCTGTAACATCAAGTCTTTTAGTTTTCATGGGAAAACTGAAACATTGACTCAACGTACATATGTATTACATAGTTAGGTGAATGACTTCAAGATACAACACCCCTGGAGGGTAATTTCCTAAGTAATTTCCGAGAGAATAAAAGCTACAGGTATGAATCTTAAAGGGAAATTTCTTTTTTGTTTATGTAATAATATATAATAGAGAATTAATATCAATTAATGTGGCAGATCAAATTTTATGTACTGGCAAGCTCAGTAGAAATGGTGACGTCACATTGTGACATATGGAATCATGAGTTAAGAGAAATGACTATTATAGTTCAAAATACAGCAAAATTTTAAAAATTGACAATTTATAAGCAAAATTATAAGTCTTTATATACAGGGTCATGTTTCTAAAAAATTTCAAATAATGCAGCATTTTGGACCTTCCAAATGTCATAATTATATTGTATGATTAAGTTTAATTTAATATCCTTTTATAACTTGACCATAAATGGAATTGTATTGAAAGTACAATTGGAATTTTTGTTGAAAAACACTAGTGGAATTTTATTAAAAAGCACTATGGTTGAATTTGTATTGAAAAGCACCAAAGATGAATTTGTATCAAAAAGCATTAATAGCATAAATATCAAGAAGGCAAAAAGAATTTGTATTCCACCAAAAAGTACCACTGGAATTTGTACTGACAATCATCAATAGCCTTTGTATTGAAAAGCACCTCTGTAAACTATATTTTTCAATATTATAAAGGAACCTGAGCACCATTATTACAAGTAATTTATAATAACAGGCTGTTTACAGACATGAAGGCTCAATTTATGAAAGCTGTTACAGATGTGCCTTTCTTACATTGGAATGTGCAATAATATCAGAATAACAAAATCTGTAAATCTCATTAAAACAGGGTGTTCACCATCATCACAGGGTTAAAATAAGCATGACTTCATCCGACATACAAGTCACATGGGAGTCCATATATACCACAGGTTTAGCACAAAACAGTCGTAACTCACTCTTTTCTTATATTCAGCTACGACCGGTTTGCGCTAAACCCGCAATACAGAAGGCTTCTACATCATGAAATTACAAGCAGTAATAAATACCTAGTCATCATACTACAAGATAAAGGCAATGTTTACTGATATATAAAATATACAATATAGCAGTGATAAGGGGAGATAACTCTTGATAAACACTTTGTATAACATAGATAACATGTTCATATCTTGAGATTATTAACTTTTATTACACTTAACTGATTCCCATTTCTTTGTTTTTAGAGAGTAAAAGTGAGAGTAAAAGCTGAGACACACACATTCTATTTTTTCTTGACTCCTCTAAAAGTTGTACTACACTAAGTCTATAAAAACATTTTTTTCTTGACTCCTCTCATGAGTTTCTCATGAACCCTTGAAGTTATTACAAACTTTAACAAAACAAGCCATGAGACCTACATGAAATCTCAAGTTTTACACAAATAAACAAGGGTCCATGATTTGTTTTATTCTTGTGAATAATCATAATTTTTCCTTTAAAATAATTTGATGTCTTATTTTTTACTATTAATTAAAGACCAGTTAAGAATTTTAAGACTTCTAACTTATCAGTAATTTAGGAGCATTGTTTTAAAAGTGTTTAAATCTATATCAGTCTGATGATATATGATTTGACAAAATAGATATTCATAAACAATATTGACAAGTATCATTTCAAAAGGTCAAACTCAAGGCAAACATGATTAGCCACACTGGTTATCATAACTTTAATATTATACTATCATTTTAATTGTCCTTCATATTTTATGTCATATTCTATACATGGCTCAATTTCTGTAGACCTGCCCTGCGTTCAGTTACCGCAAACGTTACAAAACGTTCCGTAACAATACATTCGGAACTCCTCGGCCATTCACTGTGATTAACCTCGGACATATTTAGACGCTATTTTGAAACTACCGGTGTTGAAGTAAACAAATATATGATCGTTTAGCCATTGAGTGATGTTTCGTTTTTGTCCGTTAATTTTGAAACATCACTCATTGCCTTAACGATCTCATATTTGTGTATTAGATTAGGTTATTCACAGCGAATGGCTGAGGAGTTCCGAATGTATCGTTATGTAACGTTCTGTAACGTTTTGTGTAATTGAACACGCTACTTGTTTTATTTAATCACGATCATATGCGACTATTAAATCACAGAGGAAAGATAAGAAAGAAAGATTATGCTGTGGTCATTGGTAAGTGAGATCAATAATGATTAATTTATGTGACAGAATTGTGACAGAATTATGTGACAGAATCAATCAGTTATAAATTTATACATTTCAAACCAGTCATCACATTAAATATTTTTCAAGCACTAACCCAATGTATTATATTATATAGTACAGAGCAACATTATCAACTTAAGCCTGACTGTATAAAATCAGTACTTTCCACTACCCCAGACTCATTTTCACAAGTCTAAATGCCATTATTTTCTTTCAAATTTTTAACTATATCCTTTAAAAATCATGCAATTTACTACATGCCTTTTAGGCTGCTTTATTCCAGTGCTTTACTAGTTGCTTTTTTGCAGACTTTTATGTTTATTTGTTAATTTCTGTTATGTTTTAAATTTGAATGTTAGATGATTATGTTTATTGTCAGAAAATAGCTTATAAGCTAATGTTTACCATGTTTGTATAAAACCGACTCTAAATAAATCTTCTTGTATCTTGTAAGTCTTTGGCTTCGAACTTGATGGTTCAAGGCAAAAACAGCTTTAAACTGGAGTAATCAGCCAATGAATGAATGTCAGACGATCCGTCCCCAGTCACATCCGTCCTTGGACGATTCGTCCTTGGACGATCCGTCCCCAAATTGGGGACGGATCGTCTAAAGAATGTTAGGATGATTCGTCCCCTTATGTGTATAGCCCAATGAGTATTATTAATACGATCTGATATAATATATGTGTATTCTGTGTTTATTCTTTTATTTTTACATTATTTTATATATCTTTTTTTTAAATTTCATACAAAATTACGACACAGAGAACAGCAAATTTAATTTCATAAACATTTTGTACTGGAATGAAGCTCAAGTACTATGCATTGTTGAATAAAGATGTAGTTTAATCAACGTGATTAATACAATTATAATTCATTGCTTCAAATTGAAAAATAAAAAAGTAAGCAACAGACCTATGAACATGTTACATTGTTATAAAAAGATGTGTTCAATTTAATGAGATTGGTGAATATAAGATAAAATAAAATTAATTTCAAAGTTGTTCGTTTTATTTTCCTATTTGTATTGGTGAATATGAATAAAATAAATTTAGTATTAAAATTTTTGTTTTATTGTATTGAAATAAAACATCAATTGGCAAAATCTAATCAAAAGATGAATATCTGTACATAAATCTTCTATTATTCGTATAAAATCAATTCCCGTATACACTTATATAAAATGGGGACGAATCGTCTAAACTCTGATATTTTGGGGACGGATCGTCCAAGGACGAATGTGACTGGGGACGGATCGTCTAGAGGGAGAATAGTCTTGGGGACAGATCGTCCGTATACCCAATGAATGAAGCAAATTGAAAACTATTACATACAATGTTATGTACATAAAGCCACATGTCTAAATCATTTCATAGAATTAAGTAAGATGTAAAACATTATACAGTTATGTAATCCACTATAACTAAGGTATAGGTATAAGGACCATCAAAAGCCTTAATAGGGATTATGGTCTAGTAAGGGTCTTTTTCTTATCAAATTCGGCATTTGGTCATAATGTCTAATCAAAATGTTGTACCTTTAATTTTTTCAAAAAGTGAAATTACAAGGATTTGACTTGACACAGACAATTTTGGACATACAATAATAAATTCGCATGAATCGGCAATATAACCAATGTGGTTATTATAGCAGGTCATAGCAGATCCTTACCAACTGTATTACTTGAATGAATATAGTGCCCCATTTCATAGAATCAAGTTAATATGTACCAACAAGTGTTTCATAAGCCCCAGAGTAGGGCCTGCACTTTAATACGAAGAAGAAAAATATTAGACATTTAACTTACCATACATAACTCCTCCTTGTTAGGATGAACAGCTAGTACCATTCCTTGATACATGCTTGCTTTTTATATTATATCACAAATTTTAACACAAATAAGAAAGAATCACTATTTTATAAATCACTTTAAATCACATCTCCAATCATAGTTCTAACATATCACATCTACACAGCAACACTATCATCTCATAACTCTATATATACACAGTAAAATAATTGTCAAGTTTTTCCAAACATAACACTATTTTCATAAAATCATATTTATATAGTCCAAAGTTATTATCAGTCTTATTAATCCATAAGCTTTAACACTTAACTCTCACTAACCATTCATTCACTAAAAACAAGAAATTCAACCACCCCTATCAGTATACTTAAACAATATCTCGACAGAACACTAATATTATACTGACTTGTTGAGTCTATCAGTCTGTAAGCTTTAAAGCAACACAATACAATACATTGCTCATAGAGAATAGTTATCTAATCAATAAAACTATTGTAGGAATACAAGAAATCCAGCTGCCACCACTCATGTACTCATAAATATTCAATATTACAATAATATCCACACAGTAGCAGCACAAACACACTGAGAGTATTCAAACTTTACTGCAGAAATATCTAATTAATATTCATGAGTTATAAATGATTGCGCAATATCTCTGAATCACATGGGTCTCTCTGTGTAGATCAATAATGTAGAATTATAAAGATGCAAGTTGTACAGGTGACCAGTCTGGTCTATTTGATCATTATCACTATTATATTATTAGTGACAATAATCAATAAAATCAGTGTGTCCAAACCTTTAACACTTTGTCAGCAATCTGTGTCTTTAACCAGACAAAAGCACTGAATAATACAACCAAATATACCTAAATAAGATAGCCAGAGCATTTTAGCAGACCAAATCTCACATTGATACATTTTTAAGCTAAAGTACCTAAATAAGAAAGCCACCATGTTAAAGAATACTGAATACGATAATTTAAGACAGCATACTGAATAAACTAATCACTTTGAGAAAATGTAAACTCCCTTAGTACAATGATCACTCAAATTGAATAAAACAAAATCCAGAAAAGCAACTATCAAGCATATTGAAAAAGACCAACTCCCAAAATACACTTATCAAGCATTATAGGCCACAACAAGTTGATCATATGTTCTATGGATTTTTCTGGAAAAAAAATGGGGCGAGCGAGCAAAGAATTTTTTTTAAAAAGTCTTTATTCACTTGCTTTATATAGCCGTTTGACCAAATTTTTATGAGTGAGCGAGGAAATAAAATTTTTTTTTTTTGTAAAAACCGTCAAAATTAAGGTGCGAGCGAATCCATAGAACATATGATAAATTTGTTGTGGCCATATTAAATAAAACAAGCACTCTTAAAATCTTCCTAAGTAAAATATTCCAGCAAACTGAATAAGACAAACTTTCGAAATAAAATAGTCGAACTGATTGTATCAGACAAGCATCCTAATAAGTCTTAGCACTCTGTCAAGTTATAATTCTAACTAAATAATGATTGAGAACTCTAAATAAGAAAAGCTTATTGAACGACAAACATCCTTAATAAAATAAGCTTTCCAAAATAAATAAGCACCTTCACTAAGAGGAGAGTTCTTGAATAAACAGTATACACCCTCTAAGACAGAAAATAAATATCCAAAATATGACAAGCACTAAATAAAATATCCACAATAATTCAAGTTGTTGACCCTTTGTAAGACAAACACTTAAAAGGCCATATAACACTTAAATCACTTAAGATTCTATCCAGACAGCTACATATAACATCCTTAATCAATGCACCAGTTGTATGCAACATAAATATATCAAATACATAAAACAATGTTCCTCATTTAAAACCAGTAGACTTCATTACATACTGAAATCTTGTTACTTTATTCACTACAAGACAGTGTGACAAAATAAAAACTTCATTGCAAAACAAAAAGGTGCATTATGTTAAGAAAATGAAATAATAGTTAATACATAGCATTGCCGTTATACTTCCTGACTTAAAACCAGTCATTTTACAATACAGTTGTAAATTCAGTGTATAGAACAAAGTGCCAGTTATTATCAATGCCTTTTACGCTTCGTTAAACAATATTACCATGCTCGTTAGACAATATTACCATGCATAATTTGATAAGATCAATTTTGTTAATTTCATTAACAAGCCAATTACTTCCTCTACACTAAACACACAGTAAGAGTTTGTCTTTAGCCACCTGATAGAATCTGATTATGATCAGAGCTAAACCCTAACCAGTGAGAGAGAGAGAGGGGGGGAGAGAGAGGGAGGGAAAGAGAGAGGGAGGGAGAAAGAGAGGTGAGAAAGAAGAGAGCAGGGAGGGGGAGAACAAGCAGTCACTGTCAAACATGGCAGACCGACAGATAAATCCTGTAAAAAAAATTAGAAGGTCTGTCTAGAATTGCAGGTTTACAGGACCAACTGTCCAGCAAAAAAATGATCTCATCCACATAGCTTTAAATTCATCAAAATATGTATAATGTCTCCAGTTCTGTTCAACTTGGTATGATCCTGTAAAAGTTTGATCTTCACAAGGCTTACTGTCTGGTAAAAATCTGTTCAGTGTTGAGTTTCCTAGTGACAGAGAAAGAGAGAGGGAGGTGACGGAAAAAGAGGAGGTGACAGAGAAAGAAAAGGGAGGGAAGGAGTTGATAGAGACCACAGTCTAACATCATTATGATGTTGATAACAACATTATATCAACCATAATCTACTGGAATCTACAAGGAAGATGTAATACAAAGAAAAACTCAGCAATTTGGCATCAACTAGAACAGAATGCATGTGATAATTACAAAAACAACATTCAATCAACCTGTTTTCTGCTGTAAACATATTTTCAAAACAACATCATCAACAACACTGGGGTAAATCCGACATTCATCAACAAAACTGCACTGGGGTAATCCAACACTTTGGTATCAACAAACTTCCAGAGAAAATTTTCTCAGAAAATATTCTAGTAAATAATTCACTTTAATACTAATCTCATTCTGGGAGTAAAAAAACACCAGAAAAATTAGAAAAAAATTGCAGAAACAACATGGTCTCTAAGATAAAAACAACACTAACACCATAAAATCTGATGTAAAACACCAATATTTCAATATTAATGAAATCAAGACAGTAGTGAAGAGATCATCATAAAAGTATGATCAAAACTCAACGAAAATGACAAATTACACTAGATCAAGTATTTGGTACAAATCAGTTCATACTCTAACTTAATGAACACCATTCAATCAATTAACCTGTCTTCAAAAAATTTACACTGAAAATCACAGGCTTGGCACAAAATGGTCATAACTCAAGTTAGAAATTTAATGAGTTACAACTGTTTTGCACTAAGTCCACAAAATATCTTGACAGGTTAAATAGGAATGTGGTTCAGGGGGAGTTAACAACCAACAAACTTCTAATAAAAAGTACAAAATATTAAATGAAAATTTTACAGTTCCATAAATGCATGAAATCACCTTCAATTGAAATCATATGACACAGGAAATGAATCCAGAATTTTGTGGTAACATTTCTTTTGAAGTAGTAATTGGTGAAAGTTAACATTGATAACAATAATACAAGATTGAACAATAGAGAACAAGTATATCAGGTTACTGTAATATATAACCCATGTAATCTATAGTGTCTGCCTAATTTAACATTTAGGCCAAACAAATAAATTTGAAATTAATATTTTGATTTAAAATGACCATTTTTCACAGGTCACCTAACTACGGCTCCTTAGAATTACCTATGTGAACAGCTGCTTACTTTCTCACATAATAATAATAATAATAATTATATAATAAAGACTTTATTTAAGAAGCTACACATTTGGATAAATCCAATCTTCCATGTGGGCCTCAGTTAACAAGTGGTTGGATATTGGCTGAACCCACAACCTGAGAGTTGCCCACAAGATTGTCATAACTGTGAGTTTTCTAGGAAATAGACATTTTCATATTTTCATGACCATTTTTATGTTTTACACCAAAGACAAAAAACATCTTTCAGTAAGACATTAAAGTGATTTAAAGTCAATTAACTTAACCACTAGACCACAGAAGCTGGGCAGCATATTATCAAAAATCTTACGACAACTTAACATTACATTTCTTCTTAAATTGAATATTGCTGACTTAAATTTTTTTGTCACAAATGGCATTATTTTGCAATAATCAAGGTGATCTTTGAGGTGGAACTTTGCTGTAGTATAAATCATGCATGAATTACCAGCAAAATTTTAAAAGTTAAAAAAACTGCAGAATTTTATTTTTCTTTAATTACAAAATATGACATGACATTTTCATAGTTTTGTGTTTCTACAGCTAAAATATTGAACTGTGAGTACAATTTTACTATTTTTATTCAAGACAAAATCAATACTACCAAGTTTGATCAACATAAATGAAATTATTCCTGTGTGCACCACAGTCAATGTAATTATAGACTACTTTGCATTGGATAATGTCAGTCACCAAGGGGACGTCAATTTTACAACTTAATAAATTATTCAAGGAAGTCAACCTATTATTTGAAATGAATAGTAATTAGATATTGTTAACATTTTAACTTTAAACTTTAAATGGACAAATTAAGCCTCCTAATAAATCAATAATAGTAACTTAGGTATAACCCTGAATATCAAATTATAATAATTTGATATACAAATTGTATTTTAATAGTGTTGATAAACTGTACTACAAAGATGCATGGGTGAAAGTTGAAGTTTCAAAATACTGAAAAACCACTTTCAAAATACTGAAAAAAGGAAGATTTCATATATTATAATTACATAGAGAATTTCATTCCTAAAATACCGAAATCAGTATAAATATTGAAAACTTTCACTCATGAAGATGGGCGTAGTTCTCTTGTTACATTCTCACTGTTGCTACATTCTCACCCACATCTTCCTCAGTCACCAAGTACTGGATGTTCAGACAATAAGGAAGAAATGTTGTAGCTTAAGAGATACTAAAGTATAGGTCAGGGGATCTGATTCAAACTTACATCAGATTGGAAGGCTGAAGTATCATAAACATTTCACATGGGAGGAAGTTGAAAGTTTTGAAAATACTGAAAACCTACTTTCATAAGTACTGAAAAAAACAGATTTCATACAAATTACATTGAGTAATTTACTCTCAAAATACTGAAAACTTTCACCCACGATGCTGTCATACCAACTTCAACAATAGATGAATTTAGTTCAAAATTAACAAAATTTACTGATTTTACAAAATCCTGAAATTCATGATTTTGGTGATTTCAGCAACGTTCTTCCAAAGGAGTATTATCCTGAAAACTTACATCTGTGCAATAAGTTTGCTGTAATGCAGTGGTTATTTATATACATCTAAAAAGAAAAATCTCTTTTGATGACAACTATTGAGATAGCCACTACAAGATTCTATATCTAATACTTATTTTCAAATCCATTCAAAACAATACTCTTTGTCATCTGACTTCATAGCTCTTGAAAGTTTTTCCCTAATTCATATAAAACTACATAACATAATGAATCCAAAAAAAAATCCACAATCACAAATGACAAATTCATCATTCCATTCAGAGACAATTAAAACATTCAAACTCTTTAAATTAAAGTATAAAGCAATCATATTTCCCGTACATTCCGTTAAAACAAAACAACAAAATTTTCAAAATACATAAAATTTCACCAAAATCCTGTAAAAATTCACTATTTGATCAACCTGGGAAATTACATTGCGATGAATAACCTGATCCAATTAGTCACAAGTCGTGACCATCACAGAATATCTTGTCACCATCAACTAACAGGTAACCTCTCCACTAATCAATAGTTCTCTCACGCCGAGTGTAAATCCTCTAGTCCCAGAGAGAGGCTCCGCAGTACAATACAACCATCTAATCATTAATAATGCATGCTGGGAAAAAACGTTAAATTAAATCAACTTCTAATAGACGGAGGTGTTTATTCTACTCAGCAGTGACAGTTTTCTGTAAAACAGTTCAAACAAAGACAGATTGTCCTACGGTATAATATTTCACAAAAGCAGGTGACCATTCAAGAGTCTCTCCCCGCTGAATGAAGATTTTACGACAAATTATCACAACCAATAAAGGGTAATAGAACATTTTATACAGGTATTGCACTTATCCTGTTTTCAAACAAAGAAAAGGTTAATTTTAAGGTATTAAGATTTAATCTTTAATGGCTGATAAGATCAAAGGTTATTAAATATAAGATTATCAGATTAGTATACTGTATTATGTACATTACCTCTCAATAATTTTTGTTTAAACTGGGTTAAATGCCGTGTCAACACAATTTTTTAGGTTATTTTACAGCGTCCAGTGGACCTAACCTAGTTTCCTGGGCCCTTTTCTATAACCAGTACTCACCTACCCTTCCACAAGGCTGGAAACTTCTCCATTATACCTTATTAATGGTGGAAAATTGACATTATTGTCAAATTTTCATGGAAGGGTATATAACCTCCCCAGATGGGATTCAAACCCATACCCCCTTGGGGACACTAGATTAGAAATCCAGGCATGCTACCAACTGCACTAACCTATCCACCCGAGTTACCTCTCAATAAATGACAAACAAAAGGTTTCCTAATACAACTATATCATATAGATCTGGCTATAGTAGATTTTAACACTTCTACTAATAATACAACATATTCGACTGATCGGTAATTTATTTAGCATATTATACCCAACTATCCAGCCAGCACACCTAACTCAGCTTTCAAGTTAACTATTCTTAACCAGTATTCATGTACCCATCAACCAAAAGGTGACAAACATTTCTTCAGCACAGCAGTCCCCACCTTAAATGTCTTTCAATTGCCTGTGACTACCTAACTTTTTGCTGCAACTTTTTAATCCATAAATTTGAAAAGTTTCATTTTGTTTGGGCAACAACACACTGGTATGGGAAAGGGAAATTTACAGAACTTCGGTCGTCCTTCAGCCGTAACCTACTTGAAAAGTTAATGTTGAGGACTGAATTTACAATGAAAAGACCCCACAGTTTCAATACTAGAATTAAAATGTTGGCAATAATAAATTAAATCAAACCAGTCATTGAAAATAAAATAATAACTTGTTCCAACAACAACAGCAATGCAGTGATCAAAACAACAGCCACTTTATGACAACAATAGCCAGAACAAAGGTTTTAATCAAATCAAAGTCAAATATGATTCACTGTGTCATCGATATAATCATTTCCTATCTTACAAATACATCAACTCAAGGAAGATATCATAAAATAATATCCTTAATATAAGCTTCACTTAATATGGTCAGTATTGATAATAAAGTTTACCATATGAAGTCACCAATACTTAATAAATAGTCCAAGTTAATATAACTCTCTATTTTAACCCCCTTAATATGAGTTATGACTGAAATTCTTGATAAATTTGAATATTTTACACCTTAAACCAAACAAGTTACTTCAATACTTGAGACACTGATATTAATATATTTATTTTCACAGCAGGGATACAAATATAAACATTCAATATTACCCAAGTCATAAAGTGATCCTTTCAATGAGTTTTTAACTTAACATAAGACATCATGTACAATGTCATTTAAAATACAATACCACAAGGAAACATAAAAATCCATAAATTGAATAAAGATATTTTTTTCTAACAGTTTCAAACAAAATCTGTTTGAATAAGATTCACTGAACAAACAAAAACAGTCTGCAACAAACAGAGAGATGATAATTCTAATCATTAAACATTCAACATTTCCTCACATGAACACTTTTCTGTAAAACTATGTCCAAACAACAAAAGTGAACCAAAAGTCTACACCATATTGTACAATAAACTATAAGCATCATACTGACTTAAACAAAAGTCTACACCATACTGAACAATAAACTCCAAGCATAATAGTTAATACTGACTTAAACAAAAGTCTATGCCATACTGAACAATAAACTCCAAGCATCAATCTGACTTAAACAAAAGTCTTTGCCATACTGAACAATAAACTCCAAGCATCAAACTGACTTAAACAAAAGTCTATGCCATACTGAACAATTAACTCCAAGCAGCATACTGACTTTAACATAAATCTTTACCATACTGTCCAATAAACTCCAAGCATTGAACTGACTTAAACAAAAGTCTACTCCATTCTGTACAATTAACTTCAAGCAGTGAACTGACTTAAACAAAAGTCTACACCATACTGAGTCCACAAGCCAAACCTGCACCATACTGAACTAGGAAGTGAAGCGCAGAAATCCTCTGAGTCAATAAATTCCGAAATACACAACCACTGGTCCACCACACTAGACTTGTGTATTTATTGAATATATAAACACTCGAACAAGTATAAATGAAATACTGAACTTGATCATCAATGGATACTAAGTATATATATGTTGACTATCCATTAGATATAAATTCACCATCTAATACAAAATATTGTAAGGACATAATAATTATGTAAACTTTGATAAAACAACAACTTTTTCCAAAGAAAATGATTTGAAAACTTTTTTTAAAAGTCACAATAAAAGAAATCTTAACTTCGGAATGTCTTTTCTTTCAAGAATTTTATTTTCAGTAACATTTATTTAACATATAAAAGCAATGATATTATTTAGTTCCTATTATGATGTCATTTTAATGTTTTAAATTTCACTTAAAAAATAGTTCAAGTAATTATACCATCAATATACAATAATTTTCATCAAGTGTCACTAATTTCACTGTTAAGCAATTGAAAGTGAAGTTACTATTTCAGTTAAGATAAGTTAAAATTGCATTCCAATAAATTCCATGGTCCAAACTGCGATTCCAACCCACGACCTCTCAAGTTGCAAGCTGACACACTACAACATTGTCATAAAAGCTAGCTAGAACGAAAGTGTATACAAGTGCATTATTATACCTCTGCAACAAAATAATGAATGAAACACACAAAATAATTATTTCCAGCTTAGAAATACAATGTCATTCACATCCAAACAATAACATCACATCAACTGTCACAATATTATAATCCAAATAATCCAGATGCCCAAAGTTACTCTAAAGCTGTAAAAACTTCAATATTGAACATCGTCAGCATTCTGGTAATACATTCCTACAATGCCACATATTGTTTAGAAATAATTACCCAACATGCACTACAAGAATACAAGACGGGGAAAACATTCCTATCATCCTCAGCATTTTTAAATTACGCTAGAGACAATACTGACAATAACTGACAAGAAAATATTCACACACAATCTAATGGAGAAGATACAGTCCGTATATTAGGTCATGCATATTAATGTACTAAAATAATGGACTTAATAGGTCCACTCAATAGGTAAATAAGGTAATTCACATTTATCATGCATTGTACTCATTTATAGTCACTTCGACATTCAACATTTATTATAAATAATGCATCCATACGTTGCAAATTGCAAAATGTCAATAAAATGCGTTTAAACTAAATTAACTTTTAAAAGTACATGTATATTTAGTTTTACCTCCAAATTGATTTAATTGAATGGCTTGATCCAGCCACACTTATTATAGTCACAGTGTTTATATAAATGAACAGTACATTGTAATATTGTTGATGTGCTAAATAAGACATAAATCTATCATATAGACAATCATTTAGTATACTAACTAGCTATTCAATGACAGAAAACACAACACAACATGTCCAATGTACCATATCATTGTAAATTATAAACAAAATGCCTGGTCATCTATTGTCAAACACTACCATGGCCTGTCTAGCAAAGATTAAGAAGGAGGGGAATGAAAAATGAGGGGAATGCTGCCACAACAATATTTCCTATTTGACATTTAAAGTAAAAAATTCAAGGGCCAAAGTTTAAAATTTTAAAAATCCTGCACTTATTTACTTTTAGAAGTCCACATGGAAGATTGGATTTATCCAAATGTCATGTGTAGCCTCATTTAATAAAGTTTTTATTATTATTATTTATTTATTTAAACACAACTTTTTCTTCTAAAAAAGTACCCTTTCAAAGATCCCTAAAATACTGACCTTCTAGACCAAGTCCTAAACATTTTTATCTATGGTAACGTTCACACCAGATTGATATTTCTTTACTTTAATATGATTGACAAAATCAATGTTTCTAAAAGCAGGTCTCCAACAATTCTAGACCAGAATAGAACTAAAAGATAATCTCACCAAATCTAACAGCCTAGAAATCCCAAGACATGAATAAATTGTAGAGTAAGAGAATAACAATGAGAGCAACAAAATGTCATAGAAACAGTTAAACTGTCTGCATATAAATCAAGCAACCATCATCAATTCTCTAACCTAATCAATAATTATAATAATGATAATAGCAGTAAAAATGATTAAAGAGATGAGAAATTGTTCAATAAGTTGATAATGACATTTTTTTACAGAAATGATGATGATGATGGAGAAATTCACACTTAATATGATGATGACAATAACAGCAATGATAATAATGATGGTGATTTTGATGATTACGACGATGAAAATGGTGATTTAAAACTATGATGATAATGGTAATTATGATGATGGTAATTATGATGATGATGGTGATTATAATGATGGTGCAAAAAGAGCAGAAAATGTTGACGATGACATTCGCGATAATAATAATGCAGAATATGATGATGACAACAGCAATGATGATGAGAATTGTGACTCAGGAGTCCAGTAAGAGCAAAAGAACCGAATGCAGCTAGCATCTACTATCTATATAGTTCTACTTTTTAGCATTCATTTGAAATAATCATTAATGTTTTAGTTACAAAGTTCACATTACACACGGATATAGTAATGATAGCAAATACAATGATAATGATGATAATGGTGATGAGCTGCTGATGATGATGACAACAATTATGACAAATATACATTATAGTGCTCAATAATTTAATAATCTAAACCAAACAAGTAAAATTATTAACATATTTTTTCTAAAATGCTCAGAAAACAAATAGACCAGTCAGTACGAAACTAGTCTACCTCCTACCATATTTACTTATAGATAGACTTTCCTTCCATCAACCCATTGACATGTTATAATTTCTCAAGAACAAGCTACTCTGTTCACAGCAGGAGTAACTCTTGCCTTAAATTTTAAACATATGTGTTCTAGATTTCAATATCCCTTTAAAATAAGAGACAGCTGGCTCTGTCATAAGCAATAATGTTACAGTGTGCAAGACATCTTAATTATCGTCATAGCAACAAGAAAATGTTTGTAATAGACGTTTCATTCATGTTGGAAATAACAATCAACCCAATAAAATGTAACATTTATGTTTTTTACCCTACAGCAATCAGAAATGATTAAAACACTTCAATTGTAATTTGGTATAATTCATGACACATTGTACAATATATAATGTTCTTGATTAATCTTTCAGTAAGTTAACAGAAATATAATAAAAAAAATATTGCAGGCTTGTATAGCCTTCAGCAAATTGACTTCTAGTCTTACAAAGATATGGCAAAGCGGTAACAACGTTAGAGTGGTAATCATTGGATAGCCAGCTTCATGTTTGTTCAAATCCCATCCAAAACCTACCCCATTCTTTAACTGAGCAAGAAACTTAATCCTACTAGCTCAGTACTGGGGTACCAAGAAGCGGACTCAAAAGTAATAAATCTAAGTAGTAAGAACTTGTTTCGCAATCAAGCTTAAATAAAACAGTCTAAATGATATTGTGCAAAGGTCGATAAATACTATAGTTGATCAAATAACAAGGCCTTATATCACTACAATAAAACTTACAACATAAAAAATACACTGTAGCCTGATTTTATATGATTTAAAGTAACAAGTCAAATTATCAACTAGCCCCAACTATGTAACCAACTTTCACTAGCCCCAAGCTTCATGATATGATGTTAAAACAATGTCTGACAACAGAAAGAAGAATTATGGCATTGGTAAGACAAATTAACTAATTAGATATCATAATAACATGTTTGTTTGTCAAAAAAACACAAAAATAAATCCAAACTTTTAACAGTTCACACACAAAATTTCCATCCTTCAAAAAATTGTCAACAAAATTTAAGCTCAGCTTAGGCGCAATGTCCTTACACATCGTAACACCATCAAAGAAAGTTCAAAATTTTCAAAATTCAAAATTCTTAATTTCTTGATTATGGTAACCTTTACAAAGAAAGTGAAATCTTGGGTCCCAAAATCCTGAAATTTAAGACCTGGGTCCCTAACACCCATCAATGTAAAACAATAGTAATAGTAATATCTCCAAACCATTTAAATTACTAAAATCCATCAAATGAATAATAATAATTACCACAAATGAGGAACGAGACAATGGAAACAACAATAAATCATTTGTTATAACAACATGACACTAAACAACATTATCGCATCGGACATCATATCAACCGACATCATTCAAACAACATTCAAAATTTGAAATCACTTCAAAAATGATAACACAAACATACTCTTGTCATATATGAACCATAATGCTATAAATGTGAGGAGAACATTTTCCCAGGGTCTTTGAACCACGTGTTTATGAATTCCACAATATTTTCACAAATCCCTCTCTCTCTCTCTTACACTCACAGTTTCACAGACAAATGGTACAAATCAATGTCAAACTGAGCTTCAAGTGTAATAATAAGCATGTGGTTACAAGAAATATGGAATACTTGAAGATATTAACACATTTTTACATTAGATCATACTCTCGGAGTCTATACTAGATCAGTCTTGCTAGATCAGACTCACTCTGCACGGGTTTAGCACAAAATAATCATAACTCAATATAAGAAAAGAGCGAGTTACGCCCATTTTGCGCTTAACCCGCGTCTTGTCTTTAATAATTGTAATATACCAATGATAAGAGGTTGCTACTTGATTGGTGCTTGTTTAATAATCATATTTCCTAATTGTTTTATGTTTTAACAAATTTTCTTCATTATTGGAGATAGTTTAATTTTCAGTAAGTGGCAGGTTTTAATGATGATCCAAGTTACTGGGTTTGGTATCATTTCAAGGCCTAAATATCATTGTGGAGAAATATTTTCACAGCCATTATTCCTCCAACTGCTATATTAAGCAGTTGTCAGCCATTGGCATAGGTTCAAGAATCTAACCCATTACCCTTAGATTCATAGTCATGCACACTTACAAACGAAACTAACTGGGTAAGTTTCTATCAAATAAAAAAGTAATACCTTTACTTTAAGTCAATTTTTTTGGTATGTATGAGATTGATTTTCTGTTGTTTTTAAGGGCACAGTTGTCTAAGCCAACTTTTTACCTAAATTTTTAACCAATACAATTTGCTCTAGAAACCGTATCTGTTAGTCGAATGAAATTCTCTTCTGGTAAGAAAGAAATGGACAGAAGATATGGTATCATTGGTTATTTGTGATTAACATGTATGTAGCATGAACAGTAGTTGCTGACTATTTACCCTGTGTTTTATGGGTGACTCACAATGCTAAATGATTACCCCTGCGAAAAGAAGTTCATGACTTCATGAACAGTTCATGAATAAAGGACCAGTTCATGAACTATTACCAAATTGTTTGTGAAGTGCATGATAATTCGTGAACTGTTAAATACCAGTTCATGATATTATGGTTCATGAACACAGAGTTCATTAATTATTAGTACCAGTTCATGAAATTGTGGTTCATGAACACAATGTTCATAAAGTGATAAATGTAAAAAAAAGGAAATTGTGTGACTATTTTTACTTCTGGCCAGAACAAATGCTCAGAGTCGGCTTTTGTGATTGCTGATTGTCTGTTGTTCTCCTGTTTGTCATCTATTCACATTTATCTAATGAACACTCAATGATCATTAAACTTTTTCATAGGACCAATACATTTAAACAAGTTCATGAAATTTGATTCAAGAATCTTAAGGTACATTTAATTGCATTTCAATAATTCATGAACCATTTATTTAAGTTTAGTTCATGAACATGATTTCTGAAAGGTTGGTTCATGAACCATTTCTAAAAGTTTGGTTCATGAACTGTTCTCGAAGGTTTCAATTATTCATGAACTGTTCAAAAGTTGTTCATGAACCGGCCATTTGCTGTCCATTGGATTGTTCATGAACTACAGTTAATAAATAATGAACCAAAGTTCATGAACTATTCATGAACTGAAGAACTACTTTTCGCAGGGGTACACATTTGTCATGGTACTCTCCTGGCGGTATGACTGAACAGTGAATATGACTATTCATACTTCAAACAAAATGAAGTTGGCATAGCACGAACATCTTGTTAAAGATATTTCTTGTTTATAGTGATTGAGTCTTGAAAGCAATAATATGAAACATACAAGTGGTGTCACATTAACCTAATTCTGAAGAGAAAATATGAATTTCAGGGTATAATCACATGCTGAAATTAAAAAAGATGAATTGTTCTACAATGAATGAATATCAATGTAAACAATGCTTACAAATAATTCATAAACCATTTTTCATTGCCAACTAAAATTCCATTTAGCTTGCCCACATGAAAACACTTATAACTAATGTGTCATAATTGTACTGAGCTGACCTGCATACAAAGCTAGTTCAGCATTATTTTGTAACTACAGTGGCCTCCCAAAGTTCTTGGACAAAATCCTGTTTTAGAAAAAATCCATTCGAATTAACCCATGAAAAAAAGAACAAAGAGTAATCAGAGAAAATTCCAACACTTGAGCGCATAAAACTTGTTTATTAACATATGAATTGAACAATGTTACATAAGTAAGCTTTCATCACAATCAAATAACTTGTGGTATGCTAGATCAGGTTTCTAAGCAGGGCTCGACAAATCCACTCACCCACTTGTATTTACAAGTTTAAATTGACTCAGGACAAGTTGTTATTCTGGCAGCACTTGTCCTGCAGGACGAGTAAAATCTTTTTAGCCAAAAATAATCAATTTTCAAGTTTTAAACACTTATAAAACAGAACACAACAGTTTTTACACAAAGTGAATGTTGTTTTCAAAAGGAACGCTAAAATCTGTCCAACTTCATTATTGATCAGCTCAGATCATGTTTGTAAATGATTTATACAAGTTAACAATTAATTGCATTTTTCTTTAGTGGAGTACAGGACAAAAACATATTGCAGCAGAACAAGTGAAAAGTCTAAGCTGCTTGTCCTGGCAGAACAAGTTGCCTGTCTAAACAATTTGTCAAGCCCTGCTAAAAATGTCATTCACTAAAATGTTTTTGAAGGGAACTGTATTATAACAAACAAGATAAAATTCTGAATATAAAAACTATTTCTCAAGGGCATTACATATACAGTAGGAGACAAGCCCAGCATCTGTACAAAATATTGTACAACACAAAAAATGGGGACGCCTCATGATTTAAAACATTACATATCTGGCAAGTTTTTGTAATATTTATAAAACAATGCTCAGCAAGATAATGTAGTAAAAACTTACTACAAAGATAATTTTATTGTATCCAACTTAGATCAGGGTATAATTTTCACCACAGGAGAACAAGCATCTGTTGAACACTAAGTTCCCACACTATTATACAGTACCCACCAAAAGTTTGGAGACAAAGAAATTTACTACAATTCATGAATTTGGTGATTATTTTTGTTGAATCATTTCCTTTAATATATTCAAGTATAGTTTAAGATAAAATGAAAACAAATTCCATGAATGCACCAAATTTATAAGATTCAGCATCTGACATCCTAAAGCCCCTAAACCAATGCTATGTAAAATAATTACAATAGACTTGTTTATTGTAATCATTGTCCTTAACACAGCTTTTTATGCTGTTTTTGTAGTCTCAGTCATAATTAAGATAACCAAAGTATAATGCATAAGTACAAAGCATTTCAAAACAAGTAAATCTGTGAGCTAATGCTCACTAGTGATACCCCCGCCAAAATCTAAAAATATGCGACAAACAGGAAGTAGATGAGCAAGGAGCATGAAATCGCTTTACACCACATGGGACTATAGGATGAAGCAATATGCAAAGTTTCAGGCTGCTGCATGGTATAGTTGCTGAGAAAACTGTGACGGAAATTTCGTAACGGACGGACGGACGGACGGACACACGCACGCACGGACAAGGGTAAAACAGTATACCCCCCTCTTCTTCGAAGCGGGGGTATAATAAACAATAACCAAATTTTAGATAAAAGCTATTCAGTAGGCTTTCAATCTGAAAATGTCTCCAAACTTTTAGTGGGTACAGTATAGCCGATTCATTAAATATAAGTATACAATACAGAATGAGTAACATACCATGGATTGTTTGAACATGCCAAAAAATACTAGTGTTAAAAAGAAGTAAATTATTAGGCTGCACCCCTTAGGAGCAAGTTTTATCCAGGCTACTAGTGGAAAATAGTATAATAAGAGCCTGACAGGTCAGTACAAAACTAGTCTACATCTTTCATTCTTTTAAAGAAGTAAGACCAGTTAGACTAGTCCATGAACCATCAAGCCCAATCTCCGTAAACAGATATAATCCTGCAGAGCGTTGTCGTACAGGATCTCTACTGTCTCCGTGGAAGGTCACTTCGAGATGAACTTTGTTTCGACTAATCAATGCGTAGCTTTCATCTAGGCAAAAAAATAATTTATCACATTTTGATTTCGTAATTTCTATTTTTAGACCAAGGTTTGCATGCTTATTTAACAGCGGTATTATTCACAGTCTGCGATTGGAGGCTCATTTCAAATTGCATGACGTAGACGATGTAAACAAGTTACGTATCATAACAATTTCGTCATGAATATTATGATGAGAAAAGGTCACCTGAACGTGACCTTCGTTTGGAAAAGGCCAGATCTAAATTAGCGAGTATGGGAGCGGAAGTTTTTAGATCGGGTTTTAATCTGATTGCATCAAGCCTGTCTCCCAGTTTACTGTGAATTCTGGAGGCAAGTAATAATGTAAGATTTGAACATGACATTCATGTGCTCTGATTACAATGAAGACTTTAAATTTCAACTATGCCTAAGTTTACAGAATTATTAATATAAAACCTTAGGGTAAAAACATTAGTATGCGTGAAAATCCAATTTAAAAAAATTATAAATTCCTAAATTTCATGACTTCAGCAGGCCTTGAATGTTTTCAGCTATAATTGTTTTTCAACAGTTTATTTTTGTTACATGACCCTTACATGTCATAAATAATAATTAAACATTTGTCCAGCAGAAAATGTCCTGGAATTCTATTACAAAGCAATAAATACATGTTTACTGATAATACTTAATTTATTCTGTCAGAGAAACTGGACAATGGTCAAACTATGTGGAACAAAGGCTATCACAGAAGGTGGTCAGTTTCTCTGACCAGGAAGATAAAATATTGGTCATCAATATCAGTTATATTGGTCAGTTGGTCAGTCCAGTAAGATAATACTCTCTGATCTATATATTATTACTGGACAATGTCCCTAGACGCCAGTAACTAATTGACCAACCAGATAACTTATCAATTAATCTGTAAACCAACACCAAGCTCTCATAGAATCAACAACAGAAACAACAACAAGTCTTTGTTTCCATGGTTTTATCTCTCAATCTTATACCACACATCTGAGAACGCTAGTATCTTAATAAAATATTATAAACAAATAATGAACTTTCCAGACACCCTCATTTATTTCTATACCTACATTAATATTGTATAATAAGTAATACAAACTGACAGTGAGGTAAAATATACTCAGATCTATATATAATCAAAACAAACAATTATTGTTAAATTCTATTAACCCCACTGATTTAAATACTCACTTCTGTACTCACTTTAATCCACTCAACCAGTGGAGTTAATGTATGTGCCACTGCAAGTCAAATGAAATTTAACAATAATGCAATTTTCCAAAACTTGAAAATTCAAATAAAAATAATTTAAAATTAAGGCTTTAAAATTAAATTGAAAAACATATTTTGGCATTAGAGTCTTCCCCAAAAATCAAAGCTGTTTGCCACAGAACCTCCATTAATAACAGCCCTCTTTACATCAAAAAGGCTCCAGCAAGCATTATACATGAAATTACAAGCTTAATTTCTCCACACGTAAGCAACATGCATTTTAGTTCAAAAAGTAAATAATTTCAAAACGAGTACAAAATATTGAATACTCATTACCAATTTTGTGATAACAGACATGATAACTAAAACATAATTATATTACAAAACTGTTGCCATGGAGATAAATGCTATATTTTGATCCATGTAATATTAATATAAGAATTTAGATCAATACACACACTGTCAGGTGGTCATGTATGAGAAGTAAAACATTAAATACAATAATTAAGGTAGAATACCCATATCATCATTTTACAATCTTTTATACAATATCTTTTTACATACTAGAATTTGATAAAACCTGGTAGCCCAGTTGGTAGTGCCGGTGTAAGGGTTCTAATCCCAATGGGGAGGAAATATGCCCTTCCATAAAAATTGGACAATAATGTCAATTTTCCTCCATTAATAAGGTATATGGGGAAGTTTCCAGCCTTGTGGAAAGGTAGGTGAGTACTGGTTATAGGCAAGGGTCCAGGAAAGCTAGGTTAGGTGTGCTGGACGCCATAAAATAACCTAAAATATCGTGTGGACACAGTGTTAAGCATAAATAAATAAACAACTTGATAAGCATTTTGCAAGGATTATATTCATAAAACAACAAATGTTCTATGACCATGGCTGACAATGTTCAATAACCATAGCGGATCATGGTCAGTGACCACAATTGGTGACCATAGTCAAAATCTGTGTTACCATTCCACAAAACATGGTTGACCATGGTATTATTCCTATGATCTACTATGGTAGAGTAGACCATGGTCACATGGCCTTCATTTTGTCTGTGATTCTTCAACATTTCATAGTAAACTAAACAATCTCAAACAAAGGGAGACAACTACTACATACTTAGTTTCTATACACAACAACAAACATTAACACGCTTGTTTCTAATATCCCAAGACTTATTATTGAGTAATGCTGTGTTAGGTACAGGCTGCATCCCTTTAAAATGGTGCCTGTTTATCATCTTGGTACAAAAAGGAATTTTGATTTATCATGACTATAGAGTAGAACCGGGTATCATCGGACATGCAGGGTTCTCCGGACACAAACTTGAATTGCTCACAATTCCAAAACTTGTTGAATATTACAGACGATAACGATTAGATTCGAAAGAACATTAACCCAAGCCTTCTATTCTGACGTCATCAAAATACTGCAAGCACTTTTATAACGAAGTTTTTGATTGGATGTTTGGGGGTGCAACATACAGCGCTCTCTTTTTAATATACTGTAGAGTAGGAGCGAGTAATATCGGACACTCTTGGTGTTGTTTGTTCCAGACTTGTGTATCGGTTATATAACTATATAATTCGCGGCATTTAGGTTACTGCCTAGTAACATTAGATCTAATTGTCGCATTGAGTTATAATTTTTTTAAACAACCTAACAGTTGGATGAACCCCGATGATCTATTTTGTGTCCGATACAAGCCCTCAGGAATGTCCGATACTACACTCAACCCGTCCGATTCTACACGACATTGGTTGCAATGTAAATACACACCATTTCAATGCATTACTGTCGTAGAAAATGAATATTTTGTAGCTGGTCTCCGGTTCAGTTTATACAGTAACCTAAATACCGTTAATTATATAGAAACCACAAGTGATAAGCAAGTCAGGAACAAACAAGACCGAGGGTGTCCGATATTACACGGTTCTACTCTAATTGCTGTCTTGCTGAAGCCATTGCCTAGGGAATGATTTTGAAATTCCTTTTGTCACACTCGTTAGAGATGAAATATAAAAATACCCTCTGAAGTCCTTCATACTACATTAGCTGAAAAAAGACTATTATTTTTTTGGCCCAAGTTGCAACAATTAGGGAAGTTCTAAGGGTTTGAAGTTATTTTCATAATAATTGTACTCAGCAATTAGAACAAAGATGTTTCCCCTCCAGGAACATGATAAGGATACGATGGGTTTTGAGCCAATCTGGAGATGGCTACCCCAAGATTACCAGTCTAGCCACTTTAGCATCATTTTTAGTCCTAAAGATTACATTGATCAAAGACTTAATCATTTATCTACTTGTATGAAGACTAGTACTAGACAAAAAATCTAGCGATTGGAGTAAATATAACAAATCTAATCATAAAGCAGACGGATGTAGCAGACGCAGACAATTGCAGCAGACGATCATACATCTGAGACATGTTTAATTCTATAATTTCATGAAAAACTGATCAATCTAATTAAGACATCGACCTATAGAAATGTCCTCTCTACTATCAAGCAACAATATTCCTAATATCATTAACTAGACTCCAGGGACCTTAAAGCAATCTATCATTTACTGAAAGGGGGCCAAAGTTAGCAACAAACTATGTATGGTATGCCATAATTTGTATGGAAGAAATTCTAAGAGGAACATTATCTTAAGGAATCTAATAATTTGTCTCAACTTTTAACTCAGATCATCACTAATGTTATAACAGACTTAAGAGTTCCCATCTGTATAGCATTGTTGATGCTATTGAGGGGATTTCTAAAGGTCTTGCCCCAACATGTCAGAAATTTTCCATAAGTCTAGCAGACTCAAAGATTTTGACTGGAATTAACTTCTGAATAATAGAATAAATTATATCCACTAAAATACTGCAGCATTTTACGGGGACAAAAACCATACAGCAGAAAATTTTGACTTCATAAAATCTGGTCAAAGATGGATGGCTCTATTAAATCCAGTAAAAGATGGTTGGTTGCATATTAGATGAAATTACACGTTTGAAGCTCTTACTGGGGAATTCTGACCCTGTTATCAGAAGGGCAGAGACCCTAAACACATCAGAATGTACAATTTGAATTAAAAAATCCATGAAAATTCCATCAAAAGTGGAAAGTATGATCTATTTGGGCAGGATACAAATATTTTAGTTAAAATATTGATTTTGAATAAAACCAAGGACACTCAAGGCTAAAATGGGGAATATTGTAAACAAGAAGACCAAAATAGTGCTTGATCACTCACCTGAGCAAATAACTTTTTTTGTCATGACCTAGTGACCTAGTTTGAGACCTCACATGACCTATTTATTGTCAAAAATTATAATTTTTGTAATTAAAATGTAGGTTTGTAACCAAGTTGACTGAAAAATGGAGCATTACTAGAACCTCAATAGAGAAATATTGGCAGATAAAATAGACAGATGATTAGCATTCAATGATTCTAAATGGTAAACCTGAGCTAATGTTAAGGCGAGCTAATAAAGAATGAAAGTAGAGCAGATAAGTTGAATTAAATACCAGAATAACCCAAAATCATGTAACATAATGCAGTCAGCTTAAAATTTCCATTAGATTGTAGAATCAGGAAGTCCCTCTACTATAAAGAATGATGGAAAGAAAGAGAGGAAGTGAAATAGCTAACCTGATGAAGAAGGGTTAAAATTAATATCATGAAATCCTCTTATAGAACAATCTCTTCCTGATATATAAGGACCAATATCCTGTACCATGTTAGCCTTAAGACTTTAGGTAAACATTCATATAACATTAGAATCTAACATGTAGACCAAATAGATACTGGGATTGAGGCCAACATTGATCGTTTGTACACTTGATTTAAAACTTATGATTGGTCTTATCAGCTTAAACTTTGTATGTGTCAAACCTACAACTCCTGGTTTGGCTCAATTATCATCACAAAATATGCAAGCCAAATTGTTCAAAGGCAATCTCCTTAAACAGATTTATATCTAATAGATCTCTGTCTAAGGATCTCTAGACATTGCACAGTTGGTCATGTTCAGATGACCTTAGTGTTGACCATTCAATTCATAGCTTTTATTATGTAGATGAAACACTATCAATTGCTTCAGAATTTCAGAGTTTCTATTTTTAAAATCAGGTTTTTCTGAGCTACTTTGATGGTGCCTGTTATTCATAGGTTGTGATTAGTTGATTTGTTATTAGTTGTGTCATGAATATAATAATAGCTAAGGTCACCTGAACTTGACCTGTACTACTAGTATTTCAGATGAAAAACAAGCAAATAAGCAAGTGGATAATTTTTTATCAGATTTAAATAAGATTGACTCAAGGTTTGTATCCAACTTTTAAGTCCCAATTAAGCCTTGACTGGTTGTGGAATTTATCATACTTATCCTGGTGACAATCATTCTAATCTGGTTTGGTGAAGATCAGAAGAATCAAGTCTGAAAGACTCTAAGAGAGATTCAGAGCAACAGATAATTTTTTGGGTTAATAGGGTAATTACCCACTCATTTTGAAAAAATAGGGTACCAGGGACTTTTAATTGGGTAACAAATTTATTGATACCTGGTCATTTTGAAAAGAAAGGGTACTTTTTAAGAACATTCAATAATCTAGACATCTGTACACTAGGTGACCCTTCCTGAGCCCAGACCTCTGTCAATTTCAGAGACTCTTTGTGATTTGTACAAATTTTACAACACAGTCAAGTATTGTCCTTTCCTTTGCAGACTACGAGCTAAGGAAATTTTTCTTCCCATTCTGCAATGGTTTTTTGGGTTAATCGACCACCGGAGTGCCTTAAATCAGACTTAATGTTAATGCATAAAGCACGATCCAAAGAATTCTCGACGACCAAGTTTATCAATTCAGCAACAAAGTCGTAACTGTCAGTCACCCTGCTTACGATAATTTCGTTCAATACACTCTTTACAATATTATCTGACTAGTTATCAGCCTTAAAGTACGTAAAAATATCATTTTTCTGTGATTACTTCTCAAATGTAGACTTTCTACGGCCTTTTTGTCGACATTTTGGACGCTTGATTACAGAAGCTTGATTACGTAAGCGCCTGGGTGAAAATGATCAACCATATTCCGCGACGCACCATTGCATTATATGCGGCCCTATTACGCATCGTCGGCGATTTTTTTGCGTAACCCAATTTTTTCAACGTTTTTCGGTACGCGTTAAAATTATTTTTAAAGGGTATTTCGTATTTTTTATTGCGTAATTACGCAAATACGCTGGTTATCTGTTGCTCTGGAGATTTACACCAAACCCACCCACTCACTAGCATCAAGACAGCCTACATGCAGTCAAAGGTCTACCAAGGTCATACACATAAAAAACATCTTAGTCTTTAACTGGCATTTAAAAACCTGAAACGCCTTGTTTAAACTCCTACGAGAGTGAATGACATTTTATTCCTTTCAGTATAAAAGAACAAATGGCTCTCCCACATTAATTGTCAATGTTAAAAGGAAAAATAAAAATCTCCTCATGCTGTCTTATATTTCCTCAATCAATAAACAATCAAAGTTCTGAGATCTGCTAATCAGAACCTAAGTCCACCATTTGTTTCCTTAGATCTCAGAGAATTTCTAAACAATTCCAAGAATTAATCACATCAATGATGGTCGATGTATTATTTAACCTAAAGAAAGGCAGTATAAATTCTTGAACAGTCTGTCCTGTCAAATACTTTCAGATTTTGACAGTCCCAGCTAAAGGAATGCTATCGGACAATAAATTTGCCTTTGTCTCGGTTTTGTCTGCGGATGAAGAATCAATAAAGTTAAAAAACAGAAAAAGGAGACATGTTCACTAATGGACAGTTGTCACATCAGCCTTGATATGTTGCTTTTCTTGCTCTATTTTACATCAAACAAACCACATAATTGATTTATAATGTAAAATATTGTCTCCAACTATGAATATTTAACTTTAACTCCTATAAATCCTCCTTAATTGAAGGATTTGTAACCAAGGAGAAAGCTAAAAATGTTAGATATTTGAAAACCCAGAGTTTTATGATTTCAGTAGTTATGTACATTAGTACAGCAAAAGAACCATTTAAAAATCAAGTCCAAAATCATGAACTTCAGAATTTGTTTCTGTAAAACTAGAGCTTTCACAGAAGAGATGAATACCACCAACCTGCCACCATGTCGAAGGGGAGGGCCATACTTGGCATAAGTCATGTTCAGAATAATGGTCACTACATATTGGGATCGAAATCCTTGACTTTTGTTGCCATTTATAGGTCATGCCCTTTGAGGTATCAACACAGATTTTTTATGCCACACACTGTCCCATATAGGTTAACATTTAACCATATTAGGTATTTATAAAATCCATCGCCTAAGGTGGAGTTTATAATTGCCCAGATGATTTTGGACGGACAGACAGACAGACAGAAGGACAGACAGACAAAGTGACTGCTATTTAGCCTCCATCACTAACAGTGGTGGGGTTATAATAACATCACGATTACAGAACATGAAAGTTAAGACTGATTTAAATGAAACATTAGTATTTGTAGCTGCATGAATATGTGATACACTTGAGTCTTCTGTAGTCATTATATGCACAAGAAAAATCTGAGAATTGAATGAACTTACTAAGTCAGTAGGCTACCAGACGAATCACAACAGAAAATATATTAGAATAGTCTAGAATGATTTGTAGTAGAAAATATATTCATGTTTGTCCTAGAGGCACAGACTCTATTGTTATTGCTCAATTGAATGGTTTGTTTATGAATGTCCAGAAATTGTTCCTTTAAGCATACTGAGAAGCATACTGAGAAGCTGCTTAGAAGATTTTTCTAAGACTTCACTCACTGCACTTGAGTGACATTGTCCATTATCATACACAGGGACCAGGAAATCGCCGGTTTTTCGGTTTTCGGACCGATTTTTTCAGTTTGGACCGATTGAGATTTCAAAATTCTTAAAAAAATCGGTCCGGGAAAAATTCGCTAATTTTGACCTCAAACCATTAATTTCCATAATTTTCAAGAAACGTATCGATAAAATATTATCAAACAACTATCAGTTGCTAAAACCCACAGTTTACTGATGTAATATCCTGCTTAATTGTCCACAGGTTACACATCAAGGACCCTGTATAACGTATCCATGGTTACAGGTATAATGTGGGGTTGAGGCAGTGATATTTTTTTTTGATCGAGCACAGCAAGGTACGCTTGATTTGCACTCGATTAATTTGAAGAACAGCAGAAGAATATGTTCTTACTTAATCGTGTCCATCGAACCGATTACGTTTTTCAATCGGTCTGTTTGAAACCTGTAAACTTGTAAAAAACAATAATCTTTTATAAAGAATGTTTTATGAATAATTAAAGAAAACAATTTAACTGCTTTTGTTGTCAATTCCTGATTGATGTATTCGTTTAATCTTTAATTTGTTTGACTTGATTCATGATTTATTTTTACGTCTTAAATTGAGGTGTGAATAATAAGAAATTATTTTAGGACATGTATCTACGCAAATTCTTATTAATCGAAGGTACAGTTGTTGATGATCAAAATTCAACCCTCTCTTCTCCCTTCTTTGGTGAACAAAATAATGATTACTATTAAATTCCAAATTCAACGAAAATAATTGTCAAAACGAAAAGTTTTGTCATTAAACTATCTATAAATGGTGTACTATGCACGATTTGACAATCTTTTGTGTTAAAAGAAACCGCTTGTCATACATTTTCGAGACCCACGCTAGATCGTCACTTCGTATGAGAAACGTTTTAATCTACGTGTGTAATTAAAAAAGCTTATCATTATTTTACGTTTTTTTTCTTAATTTAGCTAACGACGCTTAAATGCGAGACATTTACTTTGGATCCGTTTTTCTGCGCATGCGCAGTTAAAATAATTTCCCCACATGACGGAGTTTTCCAAGAACATTAGAACTAGATGAAACAGCCTTTTTTCAAGTTCTGTTTATTGAACGACCGACGATTGCGGGGAGTAATTTCGGAAACCACGCTTTTATGCTAGATAGAAGTTAAATTTTGTAAAAAATTAAACAAACAATGCCAATGTATCGTATGCCTTCCTAATAAAAGGGAGCAAAAAATAAGTACTAACATGGTCGTGAATAAAGTACAGTTAACGGTCGGGTCCGTACGGTACACGTTAAAACCCGTATCCGGTACTCGGACGGCTTTAGACCGATTGACTTCGGCGAATTTCCTGGTCCCTGATCATACAATATAGGACATCTCTGTATTTACAATGTCATGTTGATGGGTCTAGTGACTACATTCTTTTTTGTTTAGCGTGTAAGACTATTTTTGCACTCACTCAACTATGTTCATGTTGTTGTTGAAAACCAAGACAACCAAAATGCTGCTGTATTTCAGAGTTGAATGTTATTATGGTCACATAAAATTACAGATGTTAAGAAAAAGTCAATGCAAGAGGACCTACAAACCATAATCTTTTTTAACAACATAGGTAAGTTTGTAAAGTTTTTTCCCCGTAAAATGGGGTTGATATTCTACTTTTTCACAATAATAAAAAATAAGATGAAAATCCACAAAATATCCAAGATTTGTTTTGGGCACTAAAGAAACCATGGTTTGTTTGAATGACAGTGGGGTCTTGACTCCTAACCGTTTACCCCCCCCCTTACAGGCTCCTACAACATTCATGTAGCATATAAATACATGTATGTTATTATTTTATAAAAGATCAGTTAATATTCTATGGTAACAGCTGGTATGTAAATGTATGACATTATATAACTATAAATGGTATTAATTGTTTATAGCCTTACTTACTGTTGGGTCATATACTTATAAATCACTGTTGATTTTATTGGTATTTATTTGCATGAGTTCATATAAAAGCTGTTTTTTATCAATATTATTCAACTAACAGTGGCCCATACATAAACCCTGCTTATTTAAATACTCACTACAGTATTTCTGTACTCACTATTGATAATCAACTACATTTGTATTAAAATCAGTGGGGTTAATGAACCTGCAAATGACAGTTGAGTAAAATTTACCAATAAACCCAATGATAGCTTGAAGTCATTGTATTAACCATCTACCCTGAAAGCCTGGATTTAGTAAAAATTGATTTAAACTAAAGAAAAATTCACTTGTTTAATATACTGTAATCTAGTTGATTAGTTTTGCCCTTTGCTATATAACATATTAAACTAAGAGAGCGCTTGAGAAAATCTAAGGTGACAACCAGGGACCAGGAAATCGCCGGTTTTTTGGTTTTCGGACCGATTTTTTCATTTTGGACCGATTGAGATTTCAAAATCCGTAAAAAAATCGGTCCGGGAAAAACTCGCAAAATTTGACCTCAAACCTTTAATTTTCATAATTTTCAAGAAAACGTATTGTTAAAATGTTATCATACATCGATCAGTAGAATAAACCCACTTGCTTATTGCAGTAATATCCTGCTTAATTGTCCATAGGTTATATCAAGGACCCTGTATATGTATCCATGGTTACATGTATCATCGGGGGTTGACGCAGTGATATTTTTTTAAGATCGAGCACAGCAAGGTACGCTTGATTTGCACTCGATTAATTTGAAGAACAGCAGAAGAATATGTTCTTACTTAATAGTGTCCATCAAACCGATTGCGTTTTTCAATCGGTCTGTTTGAAACCTGTAAACTTGTTAAAAACAATAATGTTTTGTAAAGAATGTTTTATGAATAATTAAAGAAAACAATTTAATTGCTTTTGTTGTCAATTCCTGATTGAGGTATTCGTTTAATCTTTAATTTGTTTGACTTGATTCTTGATTTATTCAGGGAATTAGATCTATGTCTCCGATTTATTTTTACGTCTTAAATTGAGGTGTGCATAATAAGAAATTATCTTAGGACATGTATCTACGCAAATTCTTATAAATCGAAGGTACAGTTGTTGATGATCAAAATTCAACCTCACTTCTCTCTTCTTTGATGAACAAATGATAAAGGACCAGTTTACGGATGACGTCACAAGCACATGCTACCAATTTTTTGGCCGATTTACTGTTTGGCAGAAAGAAACCAAAGTTTACATACATTTGATAGCAGCAGAATTTTTAAATCAAGATAACTTTTTTATTTGTTGGCCGATTTTTATGATATTTATATTGATAGAAAGCTTTTGAAATTCATATTTTTAAAAAATTGCCAAAATTTTGATTTAAAAAAAATATACGAGGTGATTTAAACCTGTCATTTGAACTATCATTTGTCTATCTTCTTGCCGGTTTGAAGCACTAGGTTTAAACACTCGCTTATAAAAAACAATTCTTTTTTTGACAAATAATTTTTAAATATTCAAAATATGAATTTCAAGACCTTTCTAGTGATATAAAATACTTAATTGTTTGATGACAAATGACTTAGTAATTGCAATTTTATATTTACAGTGTTTTCATTGTATTTACTCGCTATCATTTCTTGCCAACCAGCAAACGGTTACCTGTAGTTTTATCATCTCCTTGTTACTATTTATAGACATCATAACAATAACAATGAACTGGTCTAAATTCCAAATTCAACGAAAATAATTTTCAAAACGAACAGTTTTGTCATTAATTTATCTATAAATAGGTGTACTATGCACGATTTGATAATCTTTTGTGTTAAACGAAACCGCTTGAACCATTGTGATGAGATGTCATACATTTTCGAGACCCACGCTAAATCGTCACTTCGTTTGAGAAACGTTTTAATCTACGTGTGTAATTAAAAAAGCTTATCATTATTTTACGTTTGCAAACGATGCTTAAATGAGAGACATTTACTTTGGACCCGTTTTTTGCGCATGCGCAGTTAAAATAATTCCCCCACATTATGACGGAGTTTTCCAACAACATTAGAACTAGATGAAACAGTCTTTTTCAAGTTCTGTTTATTGAACTGAACGACGATTGCGGGGAGTAATTTCGGAAAACACGTTTTTATGCTAGATAGAAGTTAAGTTTTGTAAAAATTTAAACAAACAATGCCAATGTATCGTATGCATTCCTAATAAAAGGGAGCAAAAGATAAGTACTAACATGGTCGTGAATAAAGTACAGTAAACGGTCGGGTCCGTACGGTACACGTTAAAACCCGTATCCGGTACTCGGACGGCTTTGGACCGATTGACTTCGGCGAATTTCCTGGTCCCTGGTGACAAATGAGAAAGCCTACAAGATTTCTCAGCAATAGCCTGGGTAAGACATTAAAAGTCATCCTATTGCCCCTCACAACCTATATTTGGTAGGGCTGTCACGATATGCCAGAAGCATACCGCGGTATATTGCAATACGCTGTCAGCGTATCGCGATACGTACCACGATATATTGTGGGCTTTTAAATTCGTAGTTTCTCCACTGTATTTAACAGAAAAACTGCAAATCTTATAGGCAGCTACTAATAGAATCTAATCTCTTTAAGTATTTACGGTCATTTAAGGACTGTCCCGTTCGCTTAAATTCTTGCAACTTCAGGTTAGATAGAATGAACAATGGAAAAACTGACGTTTCGCTACTTTTGTTTCGCGACGGGAAGAAATTTCCATTGAAATAAAAAATATCGCCAAATACCGGTACATTAAAATTGTACCGCAGTACGTATTGCTGCAGCCGCGTATTGCAATATACCGGTATATTGTGACCGCCCTAATATTTGGGTATGGAAAACTTGCTACAGCTAGTAAACATTTGGTTGGTTCGAGCATTATAGAGCTGATTGTCCAACCATGTAATCTTTTTTTAAATATATATGTTGACCCCTGCATCAGTCATGTTATAAGGGTCCAATTTAACAATTCCATATATAAGAAAATCAAAGTATCTGAAAAAACGAAAGTTCCGACAATGAAGACAATAAATTCAACACAGTTATCAATCACTAATTTAATAAGCTGCATGCAAGTCTCAGCTAAGATATTATAAAGGCCAATACAAATAATAGATTTCTAGGAGAGAAACTGTCAAAACCAATATATTGTCATGTAACATCATTACTATATGCACAGTTAGTGAGAGTTTGGCCTTAAGAGCTTGTCATGGTGTTATACACAATGGAATAAAACATTGGAATACATAAACAACATTACTTTTAAACATTCAGAATTTAGAGACTTTCCATTTGTTATATCACGCAAAAACTTTAAAGAACTAAGACTAAGAACAGCTCACATTTTAAATTGTTATGTACAGTACAGTAACAGGTATGAAAAGCTTAACCCTAAAAAAAATGCAGAATTCTCTAAATACCCAACTATTTACTAAGTCCCAATAATTGGGCAAACGAAAACAAAAAAAGCATTCAAGGGAAATCAAGGAACTTGGAACCTCAGAACATTTTGTGACCTTACAACAAAGAAAAACTGCTGCACTTACTCTAAAATGTTACTAACAAAATGAGCATGTTTATTATCAATGTTTTGCAACAATCTTACAAAGTCTAAGCCAAGCTCTGCAATTTGCCAAAATTATTGTGATACAGCGGTCAAAAGGCTGAGATGCAATAGCCTTGAGTGACAGAAACTGTTTTTCATCATAATATTACAAGGTAAACAGAGTATTCTTCTTCTTTCAAGTGAAGGTACTAAACACCAGGGTTTGACACTAACAGTGTCAAGGGATTCCAAGGAGCCAAAAAACTTCATAGGAATCCCAGTGATGATTAAGGGATTCTGCCAAGATCCCTTTAAATTGCTTTTATACATGAATTTGAGTTCCCATGAATAATGTTCATCACAACTTATGTGTGTAAATCTGTATCTTATTTTGTTTGTCTATTAATTGAGAAGAACGTAACATTAAGAAGGAATCTCTGAATAACTGCCTAGGGATTCTTTCTGGATCCTTGATAAAACAGTAAGCACCCTACTAAATACTCTTCAGTTGCAATGAAAGGAAAAAAATACATATAGTTTCTATGGTTACCGATGAGGCTTTCATACCAAATATCAAAAGAAAAATTTAAAATAGAAATTTACATTACTTCATTATTCAATCATTTTGATCATTTACATAGTAACTAAAGTTTGTCATGCAAACAGTAAATAATTCAAAACACAGATAACATCTCCAAATATAACAAGACGGACGAAAATATACGAAACATCATTGGTAGGAATCAGTGTAGTATAATAATTGACACACATTATATACAAATACATACAATAAATCATGGTAAAAGTTTTCAAGTGTTTTTTTAAACTATTGTAAGACAAAAATAGATTAGTATATACTATAATTCAACAATGCCTCATAGATAAATATCTCCTAGGCTATATAAGTTTGCATTGTATGTTTGCAATCATGGAGAGGAAAACTTCACTCCAGACGAGACAGACAGGCCTCACACTTGCAAAAAGAATAATTAACAGCCTTCCATTGATGGCTTGCCTACATAATGTCATTTTGAATTTAGTAGGCACATCATTGTTAGAATTTATTCCACTGTCAGTGGCAAATATATAAACCCCTCTGATTTAAATACGTGATTTGTTCAATGATTTCTGTACATAAATATGAGTATCTACTTTAATTGATCGTGAGGTAGTGAAGTGAGTATTTTTTTAAATCAGTGGGGTAATGGTGTGCACCTGGTGAGTGACACTAGAATTGAAATAAATATATAAAACAAGAAAACAAAACAAAATCCTGTTTAGATATGAACCTCAAGAGTACCTAAATGTATTGTATTGTTAGCCTCATAGAATGAAGGTAACTAGGGTTACATTACAGTGGTAGAAACTGAATGGAAACTTGAATATCCTCTGATATTTACAGTAATTGTAATTCAAGCATGATGAACTATTATAGCAATAATGTTAACAAGTAATTATTTAGCATTATACAACTTTTCTATGGGTATTTTAATGGAATAATTTATCAACTAGAAATAAATACTACTTTAAGAGATTCTAATTTCAAAACTTATTAGGAATCAAGTTAATTTGAAGATCTTAACTTAAATTGACTATTAAAACTTAATACAATTTTTTCAGCTTGATAGTAATTTCTTTCATCTTTCAATTATTACTTGCTATCTAGTAAGTGGGTTTGTCAATCCAGTAGTCAAGTGACCCATAATTTCAAACTGGACAAAAATACCATGCTATACTTTCTACAGTTACTTTCACGATTACCACTGTATCAAGTAAGACAGCTGTCAGTGACTGCCTTGGGTTTTGCACTTCAAGCACAGGTTCAAAACTTAAGTCTAGAGATAAAACCCTCTCCAGAAACACCGAGGAGGACTGACCATCACCATATGACTGATATCTTGACAAAGAGCAATGTAAAACACAGTCATCGGCTACACCAACTATAAAAAATTCTGGAACTGGTGAAATTAGATTCAGGCTAGAGAAAAATTACTTATTTCATAGAGTCAGCCTATTTGATAATTTTGTTAATTACTACAGTCATTGCTTTAAATTATCTCAAGCCCTAGCCTGATTTATCATGTTTTATAGTAAAGCCAGGGCAAACTTATCAACTAGCCTGACTATGTAAAATAATTTCACTAGCCCTGGGCTTCAGGCTAGTGGGTTAAGGCAAAGACTGTTACTATATAACATAATAAACTGGGCTTAGTGTTCAAGAAAATCTAAGGCGACTTAAGGCCACTACTGACAGCACCAAGAAAACCAAACCAAACTAAATGAACCAACAAAACAAATACAACTCAATGCATGATTGTTTATTATCAATTAAAGAGAAGACACATTTACATGAATAATTCATCATATTGTTGTTTTTGTTGTGTAATTAAGTTCAATCAGTCTCCTAGACTTTTTCCCACTAGTTTATACATACACAGGTCAGTGCAATACAAGCCTATATCTTTCTTTATTTACATGTAGTTAGACTAGTTTTGTGATGAGTCATAAATATGAGTCCCTGTATGTAGGCCTAGTACCTCACTTGACAGAAATCACAGACACTATGGACAAGGTAGTAAAATGTTTTTCTATAGCTGACTTTCTGTTCAGGTGTTGAGCTGGCTCTCATTTGGATTGAGTTGGCTACACATTCACAACAGTTTAGAGTTAACCACAAGTAAGCTAATTGTTGTTGAAGGGTTTAACAACATAGCAACACATTGTGTCTGTTATATCACAGTGGTCAGTCAACCTACTCTCCCTTCCTGGTAAAACCAAATCTCTGGATTTAGCTGTTAGCCAGTTACAAGATTTTTCATTTTTAGTTACTATGTGCTTTCTTACCCCAGAGGATGACAACTGCCCTACATTATAAAGAATGAGTGGTAGGAGGGAGAATGGCCATAGAAACTATTTATTGACCAAGCTCCAGAAAAGTATGCCCTCCTTGGGATCAAACGCACAACTCCTTGATAAGTAGACATGTGCACTATGGACTAGCAGGGGCTGGCAGGTAAGTTAGTAACATTGTGATAGCCACAGGTTTAGTAAGATTGCCCCCCCTGTGTTTATTTGCAAACTTCAGTATGTTCAAGGACAATTAAAAACACATAAATACAAACATTTAATTGAAGCAGACTAGATCGAAATAAATGTAATGCAAATTAAATGGAGTGGAAGATTTTTCCAATAAATCTATCCCTCATTCATGTCTCCCTACCTTTGGCGTAGATGTCTACACCCTGGATGTTGCCAAGTAACACCATTGACGTTGAAGTACTTCAACATTCTCTTTAGTGTTTATATAAGTAAACACAATCATAAACAATACAACATGCAACAATGTTACAGTACAATTTAATTAATGCCAATCCTTTAGCAACAATCCTATTCAGTAAATATACAGGATTGTACCCTCAGGGACAAAAAGTAGAAGTCGAAATATTCAACTGATTGTATTTGTAATTATATGAATGTTCAATTAAAAATAAAAAATTGATGGGTCAGTGCATTAAACTAGATTATATTTTTCTTCATTTACATGTAGTAAGAATAGTTTATGCTGACCTATTTAGATGATTCATTAGATGAAACCATCACCATAGATCATTTGCAGGCATCATTAAGAGGGAGGGAGGAAAGGGAGGCAGGGAAGGGAGGGAGGGATCGACCTGGGCTTTTTAATCATATTCTTAAGTTCTGTAAAGATTTAGTATTCCTATAGACTTATGCCTCAGTCCCTTAAAATCGTGGCTTGTTGCAGACCCGTATGTGCAGACAGCAGTAGGTTGTGGGAAGCCTAGCGTTTAAGGTGATGGTACGCACACGGCACAAAACAACCCACCAGTACGGAGCCGTAGCTGGAAAATATGCTAGTTTAATCCATACTCTGCCACGATTTTGTTCACGCTTTGACTTTGAAACTGATACATGTAACCATGGCTCATCTCACACACCCTGTAAAAAAGGTAACAGTCCTTACAGGTACTCAAGATTTCGTAATGTGTCCTTGTGGAGCTTGATCACACGCCGCCTGTATGGTGCCCTCACAGCTATTTTTATGTTTATGGGACTGTAGCTTTAAGATACAAGTATGATGGGTCAGAGCAAAACATAAGTCTTACTACATGGTAAATCTTGCACTGACCCATGAAGTAGTCTATATAAGAACTGAGAGACAACGATCAAACATCTATAACACCATAAACAACATTGCTACCAAGATGTCAATAAAAACAACATCAGACTGTTTATACCATCCTAAGCAACAATCAACCAATGATATTCATATGAAATATTTGTTGTACATAATATATAGATGTTTGAGAATAGACTGACATTAATGACATTATCAATAGTATCCCTCTTTAATTATAGTGAAATAAGTCCCTACAAAGACTATCCGAGGCTTAGATGTCAATTAACAATAAGCCTTATAGCCCCCTCTCTCTCTAAACAATACCAGATCAGTGAGTCAGTGCAAAACTAGACTATGTCTTTCTTTCTTTATGAGTAGTTAGAAATAGCTTTGTTCTAATCCATTGAGGGGTCATACCAAAGAAGTCAGTCCACCTACTCACGGTTCCAAGAAAGGCTCAGTAAATCACTGGATTTAGCTGTTAACCAGTTACTAGGCGCACACTTTTGTCAGTGACTGACCACCTGACCACTGCCCTACATGAATTAGAATCAGTAGTAGGAAAGAGAATAGCAGTAGAAATTATTTAGAATAAGTCATCCAAATTAAGTCAAGTTAGAGGTCACATGATGTCCTATCGAGGAATAAAGATCAATGCTATCATATAACAATAAGACAAGACTGTTGACATGATACATGGAGTGCAAACAATCTGGCGTCAACAAATTCAATTACTATCAATTTATTGTAAGAATTTCATCTATTATTAATATATGACAGTGTCAGCCATTAATGTATCAAAAACATTTATGTTTTTAATAAAATATAAAATTTAAATTTAATTGTCATTCTATTTTTAGATGGATGCCATTACATCAAATTACTGAGTTATACTATTTCAATAAAATGTCTCAAATAAAAACATAGGTGCCGATCTAAACTGAATGGTTTTCATATTTCCAATTCAAAAATTGTAAGCCTCGAGTTTAGTCAGAATTTGAAAGGTCTAGGGTAGGCTCTGCCCCCGTATTGATTTCCCCTCCAACTACTTGATCAGAAAATTATAGGGGGAAGGAGTCTGGGCTTAACAATCCCCCACAGCTTGATAAGAAAATTTTTAGGGGGGAAGTATGTAACCCACTGATACCCCTCTCACTGCTTGATCAAATAAAATTCAAGGGGAAGGGAGTCAGGGCCCTACTGATCCCACCCTCCCACTGTATAATCAGCAAATAAGGGAGTTTTATACTTTAAACAGTAATTACTCAGAATGAAAAGTTACAATATGTCACAGTACAGTAGTATAAAATGTAGTACATGGTCTTGTATACATAGAAAACATTGGTCATTGATCTTTCTCTAGTTTTTATTAGCTACAATCCATCAAAATGTCTATATAATGACACATTAAGTATAAATTGGTTAAACTGGACTGTAGATATAATTTATGTTACAATCTACTTTATGACCATTTAGAAACTTTAGCACAAATAAAACATTTATATTATGAGGCAGTGTTCATTTTATATCTAGAATAAATTGGGGAGGGGGACACAATGGAAATAAGGAATAGGGATCCTTATTTTGTGTCATTCCCTGGTGAAACAGTTGATGTGCATGACAAACAGCATTTAATGTACTGTGCTATTCGCCATTTGTATGCCATGTACAGTGATATTATAGTTACCGAAATAAAATTATTATTATTACAATGTATTACATTAGAATTTTGTATATTATATAGAATATACATAATTATATTCATGTCTTATACTAAATAGTATTCTTCGTTTTTTAAAGATAAAGGGGTTTAACTCTTGCTGAATGACAAATTTATTGAATGGTCAGATTTTGTGATCAGTCAAGTAACTCTAGAGAGATCTCAAAACCTTTTAAGGCTTTAATAACAGAACTTGAGCATATAGGTATGTCAGTGTCCAACAAACTGTTTTGAATAGCTAATAAATAATTCATAACCAGAAAAAACAAGTAAATCTGTGAGCTAATGCTCACTAGTGATACCCCCGCAAAAATCTAAAAATATGCGACAAACAGGAAGTAGATGAGCAAGGAGCATGAAATCACTTTACACCACATGGGACTATGGGATGAAGCAATATGCAAAATATTAGGCTGCTGCATGTTATAGTTGCTGAGAAAACTGCGACGGAAATTTTGTAACGGACGCACGCACACATGCACGCACGGACAAGGGTAAAACAGTATACCCCCCTCTTCTTCGAAGCGGGGGTATAAAAACGTTAAACCTAGATCTAGGTAGACCCCTAAATTAAACCCTGATACATTGATTGCCAATAAAATGCTTTCCTCAACTTGGTTACATCATTATAAGCACCTTTAACAGCTGTTTAGCACTTAAAGGAACCAAAATCAAATCCCCTGGTCTTGCTATTAGAAATGTCACGATTATTCCGCAAATAGCTCTGAATTGATTTCAGTTCCTGGAATCGGATAATTTCTCTTTTATTTAAGATCACAGGAAAAAGTACAACTCAACAATTTAAAAACTTTACATGCTTTAAATGCAGGTGTATTGATTTAAAATATATGGTGTATAAGGGTGATCTTACAGAATTGTGTTAATTAAACATGTTATGCATTGTATTGAATCAGTTTAAGACCCCATTTTTATACCCAAACCAATTCATCATCCCAAAATATGGACTAACAGCAATGAAAATCAGTAAGAATTAAAATGGCTGAGGAATAACCAATTCTAATTGATTTCAAGCAAACTATTAACCTATTACAGATATTGTTAAGTTAAATGACATCACTGTTTTACATGCTATCATTATTACTGAAATTGTAAAAACAACAAAGTCTGTGTTACCAGTATAGAACCCAAGCCAGTGAGCACAAAAAACAGTCTGGCTTGACTCCATACTGATAGCTACTTAACTTTGCATTATGAATGTAGAATTCCCCTTTGATTTCACTAGACTGGCCCAGTGTTTCAAGTTTAAGACAAGTTGGAGCAGTGGTCCAGTGGTAGGATGTGAGATAAAGGATTAAGAGGTACTGGGTTCAAACTCCACAAGGGGCACTGCTAATTTTCTAGAGCAATTTACCTACAGTTGTTATTCTCCCAGGTGTAAATGGGTACTGTTAGGGTCAACTGCCGTAAAGGTGATTTCAATGAATCGTGATTATTGTACAAGAATTGTAAAGTTGACAAAACATAAATACAGATGACCAGGAAGTAGACTTTTGACTATTTAAGTCCATTATTAAAATTGAGCAGGTTGAGGGTAAACATACATGTGACAACAAATGACTCCAACAATACAATAATGTATATACATACCGCAGGTAACTGTTTAGTGATTTGTTTCTCATTGTTGATCGGCATGTTGTTCCACCAAGATAAACAACAACAACAACACGACCAGAATCCTTGTGATTTCTCTGAGGACCCGTCAGACTCAGATTTCACAGCACTGTACACAGAGGAGAATATACCTTCATCTGTGAGGTAGACTAGATGTGGAAGCCCAATACCCGATATGTTATCTACAGACATGAGAACAGCCACCACAAGTTAAATATAGTCATAATACACTTTATACTTTATATATCCCATAAAATATGTCCACATTGTACTCTGTATTTTTATAATTATATGTCACATGACTGTCATGTTTGTACACTTATATATAAAACATCAATATATTCTCTGACTCAGTTTCTCTCTTCCTCTACCATACGAAGCTATATAAACATTTCCAATTTAAAATCAATTAATCCAGAATTTATAAAACATATCATCCACCAATTTAAAGAGTTGTTGTACAATAAATATATAAATAATTCACAATTCACTACCAGTAGATATCCAATTCCAAGACACTATGAGTTAAACTTTACCAGGAAAATAACACCCTTATTGAGTCCTACAACTTTCACAATTACTTCAAATTTTTAAAATACCTATTATTAAATTAATCAAGACATTTTTCAATATTGACCGTCAAAACATACCATGTATAGACTAAAATCAATTTCTAAATTGGTAATTTTAATTCATAAAAGTAAAAAATTATTAAAAACTTAGTAAGAATGAAATTTAATAATTAAATTATCAAAAAAACAAAATTGCTATGAATATAAATCCCATTATTTTCCAATCACACACTGTCCTATAGAAAATACATTAAGTAAGATCAGACTGATCGTCTGTAAAAAACTACATTTTCTATTCCAATCGCATACAAGACGTAGAATATCTGACAATTGTATTCAATAGAGAAACTAGATCCATACTTTCTAGTAATAGCAACATTGTCACTTTGTCACGTTATACTTGTACAATCTTTACAGCAATATTATCTCAGACATCAAGTAATTTGAGACCAACCTACGTAAGAAAATTAAGACAATTCAAAAAACAACAATATCCAATTGATAACATCCTAGTCATATCCCTACAGCTAGTATACATCGGTCATTCATTACTAGTATAGTGGTATACTATAGTAAGAAAAGGTAGAAAAACCATACAAATAAAATTGATGAATACGACTAAACGTAAATAGTAAGTTTAAACGTATAGGTTTAAAAAATTTCTAAATTTGTAAAAAAACTAGAGGCAAGGCAAGGCAATATTTGAGCTATAGTTAGTAATGTAATGAAAGTTGCAAACTTTTACAATAATTTGAGCATTGCCCATAAGACTGTAGCAAATGCATTGCGTAAAAAAAAAGCAAGTTACTACAGTCTTGCAGGCAACCCTCTACATGTACAGTTCATGTATTATAATATGTATAATGAATTCAGTGTTGTTTACATTATTTTTATAGGTATCTTAACAATGTCATACCATCATGACTGTCTGAACCTAGTAATGACATTATACATGTAGTATATAACTTCAGCTAGATAGGTCACTCACTAAGTCAATTGCTTGAATTAATTGAATTGGTTCACAAAAATCTAACTTATAAGTAATCAGAAAATTCAACATCAAAGTAATGAGAAATTCTGCCTCTAAGTATTTTTTATTTATACTGGGTTTAAAGCTGTGTCAACACGATTTTTTAAGTTATTTTACCGCATCCAGCACACCTAACCTAGCTTTTCTGGTTGTAGACCCTTGTCTGTAACCAGAACTCACCTACCCTTTCACAAGGCTGGATGCTTCTCAATATATCTTATTAATGGAGGTAAATTGACATCATTGTCAAATTTTCATGAAAGGGTATAACCTCCCTGGGTGGGATTCGAACCTGTTCCCGCATTCAGAACAATAGATTCGAAATTCAGGAGCGTTACCAACTGCTCTACCGACCTGGGATGCCTCAAAGTATAAATAACCTCAAAGTAACAAGTTCCTAAAAAGTAAAAAAAAATTACCAAGAAATAAACAAGTATCAGAAACAAGTACCATAGTGTAACAAAAAATCTACCTTAAAATAAAATGTCCCTTAACAAGAAAACATACCTGAATGTTATAATAACATGTAAATCTACCTTAAAATAGAACAAGAGTCTACCATTGATAAACAAAGAAAACGTTAAATAATCAAATAAATAAATTCCATTATTTCAAGATGACCAGTCAATCCCACATTGACAAGTCAATCACAACACCATCTTATAAACAAGGAGAATGAAAGAATATTGATACATGTAATTATCAGACAAGCAGACTGTCTCATACTTCAATATAGGTAAAAACACAGCATGCTGTGAAAACTGGTCAATAAGTACAATCGTCATTATAAAAAACACGTAACAGTGTAAAACCGATCGACTACCAGCCTTCCTATATTGTATCGTGCATTTACCGATGACATTGATAAATTCACACATAGCGGTCAATCCCATAGCTTTATATTAACAAACACAGTCATTTTTCCACACCTTTTGTAGTAAAATATTTGTACTACAATAATTAACAGGTAGACAGAGGTAACATCTTGACTATCATTATCAATTAACAATAGAAGTCTTGTAGCTTTACTTTATTAAATATTGTAGATTCTTTATAAACTTGTTATTTATTTATGTAACAACAATTTTACAGTGGTCATTGGTCAAGTTACTGCATCAAGGTTACAGCAGGCCTGGGCAGCTTATAAACAAAATTTACACGGACATTGATAAATTCTGTATTTCAGTCAAAATTTGTTAGGAAAGCTATGTAAGAGTTACTTCCCTTTCCCGTGATTGTGATCGCCAAACACCGATCTTGACACCCTCACACCTACCCCCCCCCCCCCTTTAAATTTCTCACTGGATTTACATGAATTGGAAAAATGACCTTGGTGCCCGTCGAAAATACGGAATTCCGTAAAAATACTGAAAACTTTAACCCATACAACAATACTAAACAGTGTCATTTAGGACAAACTGTTGTAAGACCTATAACAATATGAGTTTTGTTCAGAGATAAAATATAGGCTTCAGTTTGGATGCATCTAGGCATTATTTATATCATTACAGCATATCAAAAATATGCAACTCAAAAAAACTTTCTATATACTCAAGTGTACAGTAAATTTAATTAATATATTCCATAATAAAACAACAACTACAAAATTTATTTCTATTCTCACGTCACAAAATATATCATTTAATGTTAGCCCATTTACAATTTATTTATTATAGCATAATGCATGTCAATAGCTCTTCATGTTTAATCTTAACATACATGACAGTCTTAGAATTTACTATCAGCACTGATTTATTTTATAATTAAAACAATTAAGTTTATTTTTTATTTAATGTAAAATATCACAAGAGTAAAATATGTGAGAATTGAATCAATTATATCCAACAAGATATACTGCAATTATCATGATAACTGAACTCATAAACCTGTAAACTTGTGATAAGAAAATCAAAATCATAATTTTATAATAAAATTCAAATGATATACAACATTATGTGTGGCCGACTATAAATCATTATAAACAACATTGATCATTATACAGTCATTTTTCTTCAGAGATTTGACACCATTTATCACCACTCTATATAAGATCTGTACAGAGGCTAGCTCAACTAACCAACTTTCCTGGCTACTTTTTTTATCAGTACTTGCTTGCCCTTACATAAGAAACCAAAAGATTTCCATGTATTGAGGAAAATCAATATTTTTACCCAATTAAACTCCATTGCCCCAGATTCTAATCATGCATGCAATCATTGAACCATGACCTTGACTACTGTATATTATAATATACTCATTAAAACAATTTATCACGTTATTTTAAAGTCACAAAATTATCAAATATTCATCCTTTTTAAATTTCTTTAACTTAAATTATGGAAATATAAGCGAGAGGGAATATTAAAATTTTAAAATAAATTTGCATATTAAAAAATCTATCGTCCCCAAAGAAAATTAAAATTGTCATTAACTAATCACATTTCATCAATCATGAAAAATTAGAATAATTTTTTTAACATAAATTCAATATCAGCGAGTCAAATTTATAATGAAATTTACAAATTATAAAAAAATACATCAATCACTGAAAAAGCACATTTTTGTTATTAATAACATTTTTTTAATATCAGTGAGTAAAATAATGAAATTTACAAATTTTACAAAAAAACATAAATCACTTAAGTTAAAATCACATTTTCTTTAACATGAACCGGCATCAATTTAAACATCAATTAAAAAGCACATATTCTTCAAGAAATAACCCAGCATTAATTTAATAGTCACATCGAAACAATAATATATATTCCAACCAACAACATACAAAAAAAACCACTAAAACAACAGCAACATTCCATGGATATCAATACACTTCACTGACAAAAAACAACAAAATCCTTCAATGATTTCCGTAAGCTGATTAAAACTACTGATGATATAGGAAGAACTTTTTCTGAGCAAAAAAATAATCAATATTATAAATTAAGGGGACAGATTCCTATAGTAGGGAAATATTTTCCAAGCAAAGATCAATATATCTAGAATAATTATAGAAGGGGTTCAGCACTGACTCAGCAGATGCGATTCCAAGAAAACAAAGACAACTTTATTGAACAACCAATCACATAGTAGCATGGTGTTAACATTAGAAAAACCCCTAGGGAGCCAGGAATGATGGATAATTACCAGGAATTTATTTGTTATCACAGGTGCAAACCTTACTAGTCCCCTGATTAAATGAAGTTTTTATTAGAATGTATTGATTCTTTCAGAACGCAGAAAAGGGCAGAAAAAGTTGTAGGGTGCTTTGATGGAATGCATGCTTCTTTATAATCATGAAATATTACTGCACAAGAAAGAGAGTAAAAAGTCAATTAATATGTTTACAAAAATATCAAGTCTAAAAAATATTAAATATAAAGTTAATAAATCACTTTTTCGCCAACCACCTATCTTGTAATAGTCAAGTGTGACTGTGACATAGGTGTAGTCATTTTCCCAAACTCGGATAAGGGGCTGAGTGCATCAGTGCACAGCAGTTTTCCAAGAACTTTTTCAGTACAAAGAGGAGAACATGTCAGCATATAGCACTCTACTAGTCTGCTTTAAAACAACTACCACTGTATATGAATATAACATAACAAAACTCAAAAGAAATACACATTCTGTTTTCATAATTCATTAAGCTTTGTCCTCAGTGTCACTTGACTCTATTGGGATATAAACAACAATGCAACCTTCAACATAAACAGTCAGTAAATTTACTATATAAGAACAAGGTGAAGTTGATCAAAGCATTTTATGCCGTTGATCTTACACTTTCCCTCAAATTCCATGTCTCCATTGCAATATAAATAAACAACTGTTGCCATGGAGACAGCACGACAGCTTAATTTACAAATTTCACAAGAAAACAGATGAATAATCATATTTACTTACCAATCAGCAGAACTTCAATAGCATAGTAGAACTTGATTACATTTATTGTTGTTGGAATTATGAAATAAAACTGATGTGATGGTTGATTCAAGCAATCAAAACTGAAATAGTAAAAATATAAAAATAGCAAGTTATTTTAGAGTACAGAATTGAGGTGTTTAATGCATTAATTACATGGCTTTTGGTTTTATATTAGTAAGAGCCCAGGGGCCATTCTAAATATGTTTTTTAGGGAATTGTATCACAGTTTCAATGATAGTGGAAAGGAAAGAGAGGGGTTATCTAAAGATTTGAGAAAGCTCTTAAACAACATGACTTTAAGAAATAGCATTGGAAAAGGGCTAATGGCTCTAATGGAATTTTCCAAACCATTTTGTTGCTGAAGTTGGACTTTATTCCTATTCCCACCCCAAAAGTTTTTTTCCCTTTTCTAGTGCAAATGTCCTCTACTCTTTATGGTTTGTACAGACTACAGTAGATTTCATTTTTTACAATTTCTGTGAGCATAACTGAGAAATCTCAGAGAAAAACTTCATTAATTAAAATGTTCAAATAAATAGACAGCAATTTGAGTTTCAAAATATGTAGGTGTTATTTCAAGAACGGATTTCTTCTCGTTAGATTTTATCATTTTTTTTTCTTTTGAAAAGGGCACAGCCTTGTTTTCTCTAAATATGGAAATAAATGCAGCAATGGCAGGTTTATCTAAACAACATCAGTGTGATTTTGTATAGTAATTTGTATCCATTGTAGTCTGGAAGACAAATATGCATAACTGATCTGTAAGAGGAAGGAATATTGAGCTAGACCTAATCACCTTTCCTTATCCTATGGGACTGCTGACATTGGCCAACTCCGTAATGCTGTAATCATGAGCATTATAACACAAGTTTCTGTGCAGCTTGGCTAGCTCAGTTGGGCATACTTTACTTAGTAGAGTTTGGTCATGAAATAATTTCTACGGCCATTCTCCCTCTAACCTATGATTCTAAATAATGTAGGGCAGTTGTCAGTCACTATTTAAAGTATTTGCCAAGTAGTTGGTTAATAGCTGAATTCAGAGATTTAGCCTTTCCAGGAACAGTGAGTAGGTAGACTGACCGCTGTGATATAACCTATACAATGTGTTGCTACGGTGTTAAACCCAACAAAAAAATATAATAATAATACGAGATCCCATTCATTAAGTTGAATTAAATGTGAAGGGTTAAGATAAGCTCATGGTTTTAACCTTTTATTTATAACTGAAGCCTATAAAAGCAATCTTTCCAATAGATTTGATCCGAGGCTCAAGCTGATGAGTTTCTCCAGCTGTGGAACACAGTTTAAATAAAAATGTGTACAGAGAACAAAAGATTATAGAGTAAAATCTGTGTAGCTTCTTTTTAGCAATAATATATATATGAGCAATAATTTTGTTCTTCATCCATGCACAGGTGACAGACTCAATTTTTCCTTAATATTATAGTATATATAGAGAAAAGGTCTTTTAGCGCCTGTTCAACGGTCGTAATTTTCTCTATATATACTATAATAAGGAAAAATTGAGTCTGTCACCTGTGCACCCATGCATCAAACATTTGACTGAAAAACAACATCAATTTGAGTTCCAAATATGAACTACTGAAAATTTCTTAACAATTAAAAACATGCAATTTTTTAAAAAGATCTGAACAACTAAATGCACACAAATCCCCCCCCCCCCCCCCCAGCAATAAAACTTCCCAACAGTTAAAGCCTTTATCAGTAATGACAAGCCTGGAGCAAGGTGATAGACATCCACAGTACATAACTATAAACTGATAAATCCAATTAGCACCTATAACAATGAACAGTGCATGTGTCCAAATTCCATTAGGGGACAATAGGGATTCTTTGCCCGCTAGACCTGTGTGATTTTATGTACGTAGTGATTATTCCAGATCTCAAAAAAGGGCAGGGAGGCAGAAAAAAAGGGCAGGGCATATCTGAGGGTAAATGACTTAAATGTACTACAACTGCATAGAAATAGGCTAAAAAGGGCAGGGAGGAGAGAAAAAGGGCAGGGTGCAGCACCCTGCTATTCTGCTTTGGAAGAATCACTAATGTATGTAACACCTTGCAATAAAAAAGTATGTAAAATTCTGACGCACAAGCTGAATAAAACTTCTGAATACATAATGGATTAAGAAAAATTCAAAAATGCTGGTAAGGTTCAAGACAATGCAAAAAACTTCGCTTTGGAATTTTTGTTCAGTCAGACAAATCGTCAAGTACGATTGTAGCCACAATATTGTAACCGGAAAAATATCACAACTTACGAAAACTTTGTTATGCAAAATCAATTATTGCATTTATCAATGACTTTACGGTACCACTAGAAGTTAAAAACTTTCGGAAGTTTTCACTTCCTATTTGAAAATGGCGACCAAAGGTAGACAAATCATGTTGACTTATTTTTGTGAGGCATCAGACCGCTAAATGTGGGAATAAGTTTTTTGTTCGGAAAGTCCAAAATGTTTATTTATTCATAGATGTAATTCATAAATTGAACGGTCATTTATTCCGCATCATTATATGCAGAAATCAATAGGTTAACCGCAAGTTCAGTCTTGACCGAATTTTCTAAAAACAATTGTTTTGAAACGCCCCCCAACTCAAATGACTGAGTGATTATCATAATTTAACAAATCTTACAGCCACACCGATCTGATGTAAACATTACATAAACGTGAATGAATGGTCCTGAAGATGGACTGCGAAAATGATGTTAGCGATTTACTGGATTCATTAAAATCGGGGAATTTAGTTGCAGATGAATGTTTTTGCATGATTCTATCATTGATTGGTTATGACGCCACAGTTTCACGATTTCCTGATCTAATAAGTCAGCTACAGAAATCACACCCCAAGTTACACAATCAATTAATGAACGTGTACCAGGGGTACTTCGAGAATATTGACGATGGATTTAGATTACCTGATAAATTAGATTGTTCTGTTGAAAATGGTTTCTATGCCAACGATTCTCAAGCTGCTCAAGATGATTATGAAATGCAATTAGAACTAGCTTTAAAACTTTCAAAAGAATGTTCAGCAAGCTCCAGTGACAGCCTTGCTGAACCAGAAGTGAATCCATTCGTAAACAGCTCAGTGCCTACATATGCTAGTAAACTGTCAGTGAATCAGAAAGAAAAGTGTAATGATACAGACTCAAGTAATAAACAAACCACCAAAAAAAGTACCATGACATTTCATTTTCATGATGAGTATCAAAAACCCGCTTTAACACCATCAGCGGTTCATCCCGATGTTGCGGAAAGTCTGACTGACTCAAAGAGAAAAAAGAAAAGTAAAAGAAAGAAATCTGGTGTAGAGAGACCATTATCGAATCCACCAGTAATTTATTGGTTTCGTAGAGATCTTCGTATACATGACAACCCGGCATTGGTTGCCGCAGCACAGACTGGTGCTCCTGTGATTCCAGTGTTCTTATGGAATGATACGGAGGAAGGACCTTCTAAAACTCTTGCTAATGGAGATGCCACTAAGTACTGGCTACATATGGCACTTCCAACTTTGAATCATGATCTAACTCAGAGATATGGAAATCCTATTGTATTTAGACGTTCATCAAATTATCTTAGGGATTTATCTGACATAGTTCAAAGTACTGGTGCTAGAACTTTAATAATGAATGATGTATATGAACCATATCTAAAACAGAGAGATGATAATATTTGTTCAGCTTTGAAGAAGAAAGGTGTCACTTGTCAGAGATATCATTCATATCTTCTATATGAGCCTGGTTCTATAATGACTGAATCTTTATGTATGCGAGGAATGGGATCAGTTACACATTTCATGGAATGTTGTAGACAATCATGTCCAGACCCTATTGGAAACCCAGTGGAACCTCCTGATTGTTTACCTATTGGAGTCAATCGTCCAAACTCATCTCACTTTGATGATTTAGGTCTTGGAAGATTGCCTCGAAGGAAAGATGGCACTGTGGTCAGTAAAACTTATACATCTCTTATAGATCTTGAATTCTTTAATGTACAGTCATGTTCGAAGCAAGTCTGCATTGTCGTGCTTAATCATGGGCACTAGTCACATTAAGACTTTAGTGGCTTGATACTGTGCCAGCTACCATTGGTCATGTTTTTAATGCTTTTTTAATTCAAGATTATTACATGGTTGATATACATATTTGTACATCGTTTCAGCAGATATACATGTGTATTTTTGGAAACATTGTCGTCCTTAAAGTCACTTGTATTTTTCCATTATGTCCATAGACCTAAAGCTATCATTGTGGGCATGCAGTATTATCTAAAGGTCACCTGAAAAGGTTTACATTATACCTTGGTAGTGCGAACTAACTGTACCAAAGGATCAGAAGTGTTACATACTTACTCTAGCCTAGGATGTCTTAATATTCCTATTTGAAATCAGGTAAGCAGTCCTTACACCTTATTGTTTTGTTTAAAGATTTAAGTTGTTTTTGTTTTGTTTTAATATTTCTAATAACACCATTGTTTCTTCATATACACTTACAGATTGACTGGGCAAGAGTTATACGTGAAAGTTGGGATTTCTCTGAGAATGGTGCTTGGGAAGCCTTACAATTATTCTTTAGTGCTGGTAAGTAGCTGTATTCTATTACTATATGTAATTACTTAGTAGAACTCAACTATATTGATATAATTGCTATTATTGTCTTACAGTTTTATTGATTTACTTTTTATTTAAATGTTGTTTAAAATCATTCTTATATTATGATTATTATTACTATAATCATTATCATTATTATGATCATCATCATTATTATTATCATCATCATCATCATTGTCATCATTGTTGTTGTCATTGATGTTGTTATTATTATTACTATTATTATGTACATAATTACATTATACAAATGTCATTTCAAACCAGTATAACTTGATTTATCCTCCCTAAGTAGCTTGCAATGTCTAAATACATGTATTTGTAAATCATTAAAATTACCGGTAATAAATTTCAGGAGTCAGGAAGTATGAGAAGGAATCTTCTAGAGGAGATGAATTAAACACATGTCGTATATCACCTTATCTTCATTTTGGACAGATAAGTCCTAGAACTGTTTTATCTGAGGGTCGGTTCATGAAATCACCCAAGTTTTTAAGAAAGTTGGCGTGGAGAGATCTATCATATTGGTTGTTACATGTATTTCCTGATTTACCGTATTCCCCTACTAGACCTCAGTATAAGGTTTGTATGCTTCATCTGTCAATGCATTGTCGGCAACCACAATACTTTCTTCTGTTACACTCCATACGTACCGTGGGCAATTTGAATGGCAAAATCTCGTTTCATGAATATGCATGAGGTAGGGGAGACCAATCTTCTTCCAATGAAATAACAATGACATCATACTTGGATTTTATTACTTAAAATAGAAACCAACACACATGTTTAGTTTCTCATTTTGAATGGTAAACCAAACCTTAGATATAAAACGTAATTTCATTGGCTAGTTTTCCGCAGTGGTTTTCTTGCAGAACCAATGCAACTGCCTCATTAATTATTCACGATTACGAGAATTTCCTAACCAAATGGCCCACGGTACATAACACAGCATAGTGAAGTACTGTATCGTGGGATAACCGACGATGCTGTCAATGGTAAATACCAACAATAGATAACTGTATTTGACCGCCGCCACGAAAAAAGGGCACTCAGGCATTTTTTATCGATTTTTAGCTTTTTGCCTAATATTATAGGACATAAATTATTTTGCATGTAGCACTTTATTTCACATCGATATTGCAAATAGTTTATGAGATATAGCGGTTTAAAGAGGGAATTAATGCAACGTCAACGACATATTTATCAACGACCGCTTAAAACGTAACGTCATAATAATAAAGACGACATCAAATGTAGTTTAGCTGATAACAAATGAAATCAAGTGTTTTCAATTTTAATTTTGCACTAAACATGATAATACTGAAATATATAACGATAATATTATGTAAAAAATAATTTATAACACCGTAATCAAAATTATCGTATTCTTAGATAATATGAATTTCAAACAACAGTTAATTAAATAAGTTAATTCACGAAAACAACGTAATCATATCAGTCGGTCAAATTGTCATGTTCGAATTGTTTCCATCCTACTAACCATGCACTTTTATCAACTGTTTTTATGTGTAATGATATTGTTCTATATTTTATCATTATATTGCTCACTGTACTTGTAATTTCCATGTCAATGTCATGAAATATAAAAAATATATAATAGAAATTATAATATACATTATACATTGATGGGATAAAATGAAATTTAGAGAAAAACTGATAATGCTTATTGCAATTAATTTTACTGTAATCAAAGCGTATTCATGTTACATAGTTTAATTAATATGTTGATTTTTATGTACATGTATGCTAGGAATGGGATCATTTTATTATAGTACCACAAATTATCAACTAGCCTTGTTATATTTAATAAGAAGTTTTCACTAGCCTTATCAGTTTACAGGAGACACAGGCTTTCAGGCTAGTGGTATATGGCAAACACTGAGAAAATATACTTACATGTGGAATGTAATGTCTACTCTTCAGTTTTCAACATCTCATATTTTCTCTCATTTTTAGCATCAAAGGTGGAGTCAAAACAAAGCCCATCTTAAAGCGTGGCAAAAAGGAAATACTGGCTATCCATTGGTTGATGCCTCCATGAGACAGTTATGGTTGACTGGTTGGATGAATAATTATATGAGACATGTTGTTGCATCATTTCTCTTGTCTTACTTACATATATCTTGGGTCGAAGGTTACCTGTGGTTTCAGGTAAGTAGGGTCCTTACTTTCATAAGGGTCGGGTTTTATCAATATAGTCTTATGTAACAAATGTTTTTGTCATTTTTTGTTACCAACCTCCATGGTTGAGTAGTAGAGCTTCATGACTTCTATTAGTTGTTACCTTGCACTTTTAGTTTATAGTTGGTTAAGCTTGCTCAGTCTGTAGCAGACAAGTCTACTGACCGATATTTGTTGTGGATTCCATTTTGAAGTGGAGCATACCTTCATGGGGTTTGGTCATGAAATCAATTTTCTTGGCCATTTCTTGATGGGACAACTGATTATAAATTATGTTGGGAAGTTGTCAGTCACTGACTGACGTAGTTTGCATCTAGGAAATGGTTGACTGAATGCCATGCTATGATCTATACAGTGTTTTGCTACGGGGTTAAACCAAACCAAAAAAAGTTAGTTGGTTCAGTCCAGCTCAAATGATCATGGCTTCTTATATTAGAATGATGGTTGTCACCAAAGATGGAAGTCTAGTGTTAAAGAACCCCTGAAATTATGGTTTGATGAACTGTCTGTCTCTTATTTACTGTGAATATTTTGTGCCTATGGTAATTTGTCTTTCTCCTGAGCTATAATCCAAACCAGACTGGAAGCAGACTTTAGTAAAGTTGAAGTACCCAAGTCAACATTTATTTGGATGTACTACTAGTATATGCTCCAATTTGCAAATTTCATGGGCCAAGAGACCACCCTTTTATAGCAGAGAACCATGAACAGCATTATTACTTATGAAAGTCCCTGGCGATTAATTTAAGATTTTGAGTTAAAGTTCTATTTAAAAGATAGTAAGGTACAATTAAAATCAGCCCATACAATGTACACATCGTGGGATGAACGCAAAACAGTTCAAGGGTTGTCTGCAAGACTGTAGTCACTCACTCTTTTACGCAATGCACTTACTACAGTCTTGCAGGCAACCCTTGAGTTGTAACTCAATATAAGAAAAGAGTGAGTTACTACCGTTAGCGCTAAACCTGCGACATGTACCAGTCAGTAGAATTGATGGTCAGTCAGTTATAATGACAAAGTTGGTGCATATTTCAGGATACTCTACTAGATGCTGATGTTGCCATCAATGCTATGATGTGGCAGAATGGTGGTATGAGTGGTTTAGATCAATGGAACTTTGTAATGCATCCAGTTGATGCTGCTATGACTTGTGATCCTAAAGGGGACTATGTTAGAAAATGGATTCCAGAACTATCTAGAATGCCTGAGGAATTTATTCATAAACCATGGAAGTGTCCACCTTCTATACTGAAAAGGGCTGGTGTTGAATTAGGTTTGTATTATGTGCATTTGTGTTACTGCTTATAAAAATCTTTGAAACCTCTTACAACCCCTTAAATCTTTTTTAAACTCCTTAAAACACAAACAGGTCTGTCAAGCTGGGTTTTAAGCTTTAAACCTGGGTTTTTGCCAATACCCTCTTACCACGGCTAGTTACTGGTTAAGTGTTGAATCCAGAAATTTAGCCTTTCTAAGAATGACATGTAGGTTGATTGACTGACCCCCATGATGTGACCTATACTATGTGCTACTACTATGTCAAACAAACCAAAATGTATTTTTTGCCAACACTGGTGTTGAGACATTCATTCAATGTGTAGTTACTGAATTATTCCTTTGGTTTTTACTGACTTGGTTTGCTCAGATGTACATGCATAAGCTTTAAATGTTGCAATAAGCTGACTTAACCTAATGTTTTGTTTTACTCTACTTTACAGTAATTTAGAGTCATGTTCATCACTTGTTTAAACTATTAGATTTTGATAAGGGAGATAAATGCATGTTACATGTAGTCATATGTGTGACACAGTTACTTCCCTTATAATGTACATATAATTCAATAAACTTCCTTAGAATTGTGTTTTTCAACGTAGTTTAAAACAAACCATTACTAAAACAAAGAAAATGTTTTCATACATATATATATACAGCAAGTTTAATGCCATGTCAACACAATTTAGGTTATGTTACGATTATCAGCCCACCTAACCTACTTTTCCTGGACGCTTGTCTATAACCAGTACAAACCTACCTTTACACTAGGCTGAAAACTTCATCCTAAATTCAATTTTTGATGACATTGTATTTTGTGCATATGCATAATATGAACTAGGCATAACTAAGTAAATGTGATGCTATTTTTAGTATTTTTTACATTATGATCACCCTTGATAATGTTTTTGTAATGCTTGTTCTGGACAGCACTTTGTAACATTTATACATACATTTGTATACATACATATATATGTATTTACACATGTATGTTCTCCTTTTCAGGTTCCAGCTATCCACACAGAATTATAACAGATTTAGAATCAGCTAGGGAACAGTCATTAAAAGATGTTGTTGATGTAAGAAAGAAATTTGAGAATATGATTGATCCTTACACTGGTAATGATCTCGTAAAACTCCCTAATGGGGTCACTATTCCTGTGATAACACGAAGAGAATTTAAATACAAGACCAGGAACCCTGAATCCAGAGAAAACCCTCATAATGCAGTTTTAAAGGGTTATAGGGGAAGAAAAAGGGATGAATTAGTTGAATTCTTAAATCAAAGAGATTTTATGGCTAGTACTATGAATGAATGCTCTACAAGATATGAAAAGGGACAAAAAGTGCTCTTCTAGTTTTTAAAAAAAATCCTTATAGATTTGAAAATCTTTTTACATAGGAGCAGTGGTCCAGTGCTAGGACGTGCACTTGGAGATAGGGAGGTCTAGAGTTCGAACCCCACTGCTTGAGCAAGAAATTTACCTACAATTGTTGAACTCCACCCTGGTGTAATTGGGTGTAAAGGATCACCTACCTTAAGGTGATTTCAATGGTAAGGGGTTGGGTAAATTTGAAAGGATTCAGATGAAAAATAAAGAAGTAAGTTTGCAAGATAACCAGATTCACATATGTAGATCTACATATAGTTTGCAGTATGTAAGCTGAACTGTGCACTTTGCTCTTGAGTCCCCTCAAAGGGTTTTGGCAGTTTCTATATCATTGAACAGTACTAATATGGACATAACATGACCAAGTTATCATCCAGATATCTCAACTGGAAGTATGTTTAATGTCAAGTCAAATACTGATGGTATTAGACATTCTCTTATAGGTCAAATCCTGGTTTACTATTAACCCATTGTTATTTTAGGTTTATTTCATTTGTTAACTTATTATTAATTTTAGTTTGAAGTGAATTTGTACACTGTTTATTTATTTCATATTCTAACTCATGAATAAAAAAAATTTAATTGTCAGTGTTTTTAGTTCTCTTCTCTGTTCTCCTAATTTGAATATGAAATCTACTATCAGCTGATATTTTACTTGACACAATGATTATTTGTGAATGCATAAGAAGCACAGGTCAGAAGCTTAATGATACTCTCAAAATAATATCATTAAGCTAGTGACTTGTGAAAAAAAGAATTTCAAAAGCCTGAATGCAGTTGATAGGATAGGTGCAGTAAATGACGTCCCACTGCATTAATTTTAGGCACTAAACAATGCTGACTAAAAGTTAAGTGAAAAAACTTTGTATGGGACAACTGCTTTGATTGATGCAAGTACTGTATTTTGCACTATAGTTTGACACAACTGCTATGTTTGGCACAGAGACTGTCTTTGGCACAACTGCTATATGTGGCACTACAGCTATGGTTGCATTGATGCATTGTTTGACTCAACTGCTATGTTTGGCAACACTGCTGTAATTGGCACTACAGCTATGTTTGCTCAGTGGCACAACTGTTGTAATTGGCACTACAGCTATGTTTGCTCAGTGGCACAACTGTTGTAATTGGCACTACAGCTATGTTTGCTCAGTGGCACAACTGTTGTAATTGGCACTACAGCTATGTTTGCTCTGTGGCACAACTGTTGTAATTGGCACTACAGCTATGTTTGCTCTGTGGCACAACTGTTGTAATTGGCACTACAGCTATGTTTGCTCTGTGGCACAACTGTTGTAATTGGCACTACATGTACTGCTGTTTGGCTCTGCAACTATTTTGGCACTTAGGTTATGTTTGGCACTATGCTCTGCTACTGCTATGTTTGTCACTACTTCTGTGTTGGGCGTTACTGTTGTGTTTGGGACTAATAGAAATAATAAGTGTGATTGTATATAGAACGGCTTCGAGTTGAGCCAATGTTAGTGACACTGCATGTATCTGGTCCAAGCTTTTCTAATGATTGCAAGGTTTCTGTGGACTGGAGCAAGAGGCTTGTTGGTAGGCACTTTTGAATGTTGTCTACGTATGTATTCTGGACAAATAATGATAATAAATACATTTTAATGATAGTTGCTAATATTAAGCATTGAATTGTCAAATAGATATTTAGTACATTTCGTCGACAATATTGATAAAAACCAAAGTCCTGACTTAATGGGTATACACGTGTATTAATCACGAAAAAACCAAAACCAGAATGTTTTAAAGTCGACATTTACGTTTAAAGAAGATACAATGTACATGTATAGCTGCTGTAATTTGAACACTAAGTACTCCAACTTTAAAGCCATATAACACACGATCTTATACCTATGAATAGTAGGGCCTATATCTGAACATCTTAATAAAAAAGCAGGAGAGAGGACACTATTCAACAAGTTGATGTTGTTTACCTCTGTACAAATTTCATAAATCATTTTAATTCGTGTCACATGTATGATGTATCTGTACTAGCTCAAATATTTATACACACGTTTATTAATGATTACTGTCTAAGTCTTCATTAGTGAAAAGATGAACAGTAGCTTGACATTCAGTTGAGTACGATGCAGAATATCTAGCGCATGTGAATGATCTCACCGTTTCGCATACATTGTACATGTAATCACTGCACCGAAAATAAATTCTAGGTAAACAAGGTAAATTTTATCAATGTACATGTATCTAAATCAAAGTGCTGAAAGCACTGAAGTTTAGCGCTTTTAAATTTGGGTTTGATTGCATTTATCTAATATACTTGAATTAAAATAGTGCTGAGAATCAATTTGAATAAATATATATCCTTAGCATGTTATTTGTCTGCTTAGCTAAATGTTCATATGACCCAACATGGAAATAACGAATAATTATCTTTAATGGAAATGTATTTGTTTGGAATACAACACAACTCAAATGCAATAAATTCAAGTAAACTATATGAAGTCTAGGCAGTTCTCTTGGTATATATGTAATATTCGAAAGAAAGCATTTGCCACAAGATTGAACATACTAAAAAAAGATTCTTTATCAAGCAACAACATAAACATTTGTCACTTGTTTATAAGTTGGGATGTTTAATTGAATGTTACATGTGATAGATCAAATGCTTTGGGAAGTTGTGCATAATTCTCTGTCTAAGAGTTTTCATGTTCACCTTTGTAATCCATAAATATCATTGCCACATGTTAATTTGGATGGACACAATACCATACTTATTAACTATGGATAAAAACAATTAATGTATATGTATAACAAAGCTAATGTATGTTAATATATATTTTAATAACTGGTTAAAAAGAGAAACATTTGTATACTATCTTATTGATAAACATCAACATAAAAAAGGAAACGTACAAACAATATCCAGCACTATCAAAAATTACCTTTATTTATGTGTAAGTGCGTTTTATTTCAAGTTTGTACCAATACTTAGGAAATGAAAATCATATCTTCATGTAAATTTACAGGTATAACAATTACGAATGTACAATTGTATTAAGTATCTCCCCCTTTTCAAATGTTATCTATTTTAGCTAGCCTAATGCCTAAATACGTATCAAACTAAAAAAACAAATATTAAACACCTCAGCTAAACATAACTTATGATAAACAAAAAGTAATATTGTGACACATATCTAAGTCTCTAGCATTACAATCAAGGTCATGTGGCATTAAACAAAAAGTGTCTCATGCAAATCCATTGTTGTTAGTTCTAAAATACCTATTAAGAACAACCTAATTTAACAGTTTGAAATATTGGTTATATACATTGTGTTACAAATATGTTACAAAGAGTAGTTGATAATTGCCTCCAACATGTTGAATACAAAAAATATATAATTATTATATATACTTATTTCTATGAATAACCGTCTTAATCATCGTTTAATGATTAACAATAAAATAAAAGTAAGGCACTTAATGGCAACTTCTTCAGTAATAATTTTCTTGGATTCAAAAGGATCCTTTTTCTGAAATTTAGAAAAAAACACATGGGGTTACAGGCTTCTTAAGGTTGTGCAATTAACTGAACTAAGAATGTTTGTTATGTTAAATTCATTCTTCTAACAGATTGACCAAACAATCATCACCTGACATTCAAATAGATAATTATATCAATATAATAGTACGATATAAATACACATAGAAATATATATACGCACTATATGCCCCACTATAAATTAATGTTAACTGATATTAATACACATTAGACTTAATGCCAAAAATAATTAGCCAGTTATCATACATTTATGAACAAAGTCCATTTTTTTGCATTTAATTATTTACCTCCTGGATGAATATGCTATGGCGCCTTTCAAGCATTAAATGCACTGAAAATACAGCAAGCACCTCAAATACAAAAAATCTTGATAGTAACATTGTTAGTAGGGATATAAATTTTCTCACACTAAATGTATGCGGCTTAAAATCCAAGACTATATGTCCGGATTTTTTACAATTTTTAGACCAATTTAGTATTATTGGCTTACAAGAAACCAAACTTGATGATATAGACTCGCTAATATTGGACAATTTTGAATTACACTGTAACAATAGAAGATCAGTTGCGGTAAATGCGCGAAAGTCGGGCGGGATAGGACTTTTAATAAATAAATCTATATCGAAATATGTAACAATTTTGAATTCGGACAGTAAGCTTGCTATTTGGTTTACGCTATCAAAGCAAATTACGAAAACTGAAAGCGACGTGTTATGTGCAGTACTATATACAGTAGGGAATACTTCCCGTTCGGGAAACAAGGGGATTCCCCTTCAGTGCTTCCCGATCGGGCAGCAAATGTCAAAATGTTTCCCGATCGGGAAGGATTTTGGCCTTTTTTTGACGTACCTTACCAAAAAAGGCCGCTGCATAAAAGTATTTAACCTACAAAAATATGAAAAGCACCATCTGATACAGGAAAGATGTATCTAAAATCCTACCGAGTCGTTTTTTTTTAAAATGCCTACAATTAAAATAATCCGAATTTGAAATTCAGAAAAAAATATTACTTCAAAGAAAAAATTTGTTTCCCGTTCTGGAAACATTGCTTCCCGATCAGGAAGCAAGTTATACTTTTTGTAATATAGTTTGTATGTAATGCAAAACTAATTTTAACAAAAGACATCCCTATTTATTTGTAAAGAATTTAAGGCTGTATAACCCAGTCAGTATAGTAACAAATGATCAAACACATACACTTTAAAACATTCTGATTTTCTACCAGAATAATCTGATAAAAAAATTAATTGTCCAATTAAACTTTTATTTATGTACATAGTTGTGAATATATTTAGTTATATCAACTCTCACATTCAAATTCCACAATATTTGATGAATTTCACAAATCTGTTACATTACCATAATTTCATTTGATAATTAAAATGAGCCAAGGCTAGAAAGTCTGGTATTCTTGGTTGTCAAATGTTGGAACTTAAGTCAACTGTAGATGGCTGGACTTACTATGTTTTTTTCATTACACTACATGTAAATATGTACATGATTATAACCAGACGAGCTAAGCAGTATCTTGCCAAAACAAACATCAAACAAAATACATGTTCATAGTTGTACATTGTATAATTATTTTAAAATAAAACATTTCCCCCTATATTTGAAAACAAAATGACATAGAATAAATTACTTTGTAATATAGTTGAGCCTTTCTCTGTCAAGTATATGTTTTGTATGTTAATTAAGGAGGTTTATAAGATTGAAAAATAAAATCTCTGCAATATGTTGAATGAAGAAAATAATTCTTTACTATTTAGTATGATATGGTTATTGACGAATCAATAATTTCTTAAGCAGCATATAACAACATTTCTATTTTCTAAGTTTGACCAAACTCAAATACAATGCATGATAAATCTATAGCATGAATTGAAAAATAATTTTACCAACTATCGAGATTCTCATAAATGTTTAAACAGAATATAACATAATGTATATTGGGTTCAATATTGTTTGCGAGTTGTGAAAAATACATAGTAAATATTTGAAAAAGCACATGTTTTGCATGATGTTTTTTAAAGAATATGTAAAAAATTCAACGAGCATTTATTAATTGAGAACAAATAAATGCTTTAAATGGGATTAAATACTGTAAAAGGTTATTGGACACACCTCATGTACTCTATTTCTTGTGAAATAATGATAGAAATGATGATGTGACTGTGCTTTAAGCATTCACATAATTTTCCTTGAAAATTGAAAACATTACACATATCCTTAGATATGCTGTATTTATGTAAGTCACTTGGCCTATGCCCATTTTAACATAGCAAGCAGGATGGAAATATGATAACTATTTCTTCACTTAGTCAACTTGTAAAAATAGTTTAACAATACTGCTCAAACTTAATTTTTATAGCATAAGATATACCTATGGCCCCGCTGTTATTGCTTTCTCCCTAATAATCAGGTTTTACTATGTACATGTATAATCATTAGGAATAGTAACAAATGAAATAAACCACATTTGCAATTTTATGTTAGTGTTTAATGATAAGTTTCATAATCAGTTTAATATATTTGTATAAATCGTTAAGTATACCGCTGGTCTAGATTAGTTGGTACCATACTAATCTACTGATTAAGGGGACGTGGGGCTTGGTCATGAAATAATTTCTACGACTATTCTTCCTCTCACCACTGATTTTAAATCATGTAGAGCAGCTGTCAGTAACTGACCAAGTATGCGCTTAGTAACTAGTGAACTGCTAAATTCAGGGATTTAGCCTTTCCAAAAACAGTGAGTATGTTGACTTACAGCTGTAATATGAAACATGACATAAACAATGTGCTGCTAGGGTGGTACCCAATCAATGATACTTTACATTTACACACAAGCCAAACCTTTAAAATAATTAAACTTATTTGAATATCTTTTGGAATGTTATGATTATACATATAAAATTGAACAATGTGATTAAATTTCTATACATTTCCCTTTAAGGAACAGCTACATTACTATGAATGGTACTTGTGAAAAGTGTTTCTAACATATGCATTGGAATCAATGCAATATTTCCATTACATAAAAAATTTTCTATTGCTTAAGTTTAATTTGCATTACATACAAACTATATTACAAATAGTATAACTTGCTTCCTGATCGGGAAGCAATGTTTCCAGAACGGGAAACAAATATTTTCTTTGAAGTAATATTTTTTTCTGAATTTCAAATTCGGATTATTTTAATTGTAGGCATTTTAAAAAAAAACGACTCGGTAGGATTTTAGATACATCTTTCCTGTATCAGATGGTGCTTTTCATATTTTTGTAGGTTAAATACTTTTATGCAGCGGCCTTTTTTGGTAAGGTACGTCAAAAAAAGGCCAAAATCCTTCCCGATCGGGAAACATTTTGACATTTGCTGCCCGATCGGGAAGCACTGAAGGGGAATCCCCTTGTTTCCCGAACGGGAAGTATTCCCTACTGATATATACCGCCAGAAAATTCTAATTACGCTATAGAAGACCCATTTGCTGATATTCAAACGTTCCTTAATTCAATCTCGGACAAATTTCACATCTGTGCATTTTTGGCGACTTAAATAGTAGAACGGGTTGTTTACTGGACTTTATACATGCTGATAAAGATTTCCTTAGCAACCAAAATATGACAGATATTTACGACGAATATGAACGTGAAATGTCTATGTTCGAAGATGCTCCAAATATTTCATTAAATCGAAATAATAACGATAAATCAACAAATAACTATGGACATAGATTAATCGATTTTTTAAAAATGAATAACTTGTATATACTGAACGGGCGTGTCAAGGGAGATAAATGCGGAAACACTACGTGTAAGGGTGTAAGTAATATAGATTACTTTATTTGTTCCTCGAATCTATTTAAATACATAGAATCGTTAAATGTCTATGAATTCAACGATTTATTATCTGATGTACATAATCCTGTTACACTTAAATTCAATTTTGTGAATCCAGTAATAGAGTATGAAAATCAAAAGCGAGTACCTAAAGTAAAATTATGGGATAAAACTAAAACCAATGATTTTGTCAATAATATTGACCATGAGGTTATTGAAACTATTTATAACTCATTAAGTTTACTTGAACAAAATGGCCATTTCAATCAAGAAACAGCTAATACTAGCGTCAACATGATATCAGAATTATTTTTAAATGCGTCAAAACAGACATTTGGAACTTATCATAACAATAATATCAATGAAAACTGTAATATTAATAGAAAAGAAAACAAATTGCCCACGTGGTTTGGAAGTCAATGCACGAAAGCTAGACGTAATTTTCACAGAGCAAGATATTTGTACAAAATCAGGAAAACTGATATAAATAAGGAACATTTAAAGCAAACAAGTAAGATCTACAAACGAACATTAAATAAGTACAACAATAAAAGTAAATCGAAGACAATTAAACAATTAAGAAACTTAAAACATAGCGATCCGAGTAAATATTGGAAAATATTACGCGGAAATAACTCAAAACAATGTGACGCAAATTTAGATGACCTTTACACATTTTTTAGAGACGTTAATGATACCTGTATTGAAACAGAGACGGATACAATGCCTATTCATACTGATTCTTCTAATGAACATATTAACAGCAATATAACTGAAAGGGAAATTGAATCAGCAGTAAAATCATTAAATAATAACAAAGCCTGTGGCTATGATAATATTGTCAACGAACATATAAAAAGTACATACTGTCTAATGAAACATGTATATGTAAAATTGTTCAACTTAGTATTTGATACCGGTATCATACCAGAATCATGGACAATAGGAATCATTAACCCAATATACAAAAATAAGGGCGATCCGGCACAACCAGAGAATTATAGGCCTATTACCTTACTAAGTTGCCTTGGGAAACTGTTTACATGTATAATTAACAAACGATTAACAAATTATATAGAATCCAATGATTTAATTAAAAACACTCAGGCGGGTTTCAGGAAGGGATATTCAACTACAGACAATATGTTTATTTTACAGCATCTGATCCAATATTTAAATAATGGTAGGAAAAAACTTTATTGTGCTTTCATAGATCTTAAACAAGCGTTTGACACCGTTTGGAGAAATGGCCTGTGGCAAAAATTATTACATTACGATATTAATGGCAAATGTTTGAATGTTATTAAAAGTATATACCAAAATATTAAGTCATGTGTATCCGTTAACTCCGAACTCTCAAACTTTTTTCACTCAAACATAGGGGTCAGACAAGGCGAAAACCTGTCCCCATTGTTATTCTCATTATATCTAAACGATTTAGAAGAGTTCTTTAATCAACATAACTTTACCGATACAATAAACATACCAGACCACAGATACGATACCGAATTAACTAACTATCTCAAATTATTCATTTTACTATATGCAGACGATACAGTGATTTTATCAGACTCGGAGTCGGGCCTCCAGTCTGCGTTAGATATATACTCAAAATACTGTGATAGATGGAAGCTAACCGTCAATGTTTCAAAATCGAAAATAGTTATCTTTTCCAAAGCCAGACTTAATAATTGTCGATTCACTTTTAACCACGAATACTTAGATATTGTGAGCGAATACAAATATTTAGGCATTTACTTTAGCAAAAATGGTTCCTTCACCTTTTGTAAAAAACAAATTGCAAATCAAGCTACTAGAGCTATGTACAGTTTATTACGTAATGCAAATCGATTGGGATTACCAGTAGATTTACAGATTGATTTGTTTAACAAAACAGTAAAACCTATACTTCTATATGGAGCTGAAATCTGGGGATTCAGTAACAACAAGGTAATTGAAACTATCCACTTAAAGTTTTTAAAATATGTATTAAAATTAAAGAGATCTACTCCTAATTGTATTGTTTATGGAGAAACTGGTGAAACCCCTTTGGGATTGGACATTGAAGTAAAATTTATCTCTTTTTGGACTAAATTGATATCAAATCAAAATTCTGTTCCTTCAAAGTTATCCTCCATTATTTATAGTATTATGCATAAATCATTCCTTAATTTAAATGTATCTACACAAAAAAAGAATTTTCCTTGGATTTACAAGGTAAAAGCCATTATCAATAAATGTGGTTTCCCAGACATATGGAATACCCAGTCTGTGACTAACGACAAATGGTTAAAACTAGCTATAAAACAAAAACTGAGGGATTTGTTTATAAATGAATGGTTTTCAAGTATTGAAAACTCTAATAGTTGCCAGTTTTACAAAGTAATTAAAACATCTTTTGGCTTTGAAAAATATCTGAACAAAATACCCAAAACTCTTCTACCTTACATCATCAAATTTAGAACACGCAACCATAAACTACCCATTGAAACAGGCAGTTGGCATGGTTTGCCTTATAACCAACGTTTATGTAGTACCTGCAATATACTTGGTGATGAATATCATTATCTCTTTGAGTGTAGTTTATTTGTAAACGATAGAAAACTACTTCTGAAACCGTATTTCATAAGACGTCCAAATACGTACAAATTATATCAATTATTCAATAATTCATCAACCCAACAGTTTAACAATGTGTGTAAACTCCTTAAGATAATTTTATCATCTTTATGATAAAGAACTGCTTATATGTATAACATTCTTAGTTTTAGCTAATAATATTTACTAATTGTATAACATAATTTCAATGCACCATTATATTATTATGACTCTCCGGTGCCCTTAAGAGGACACCAATACATATATATATAAATACATAACTTATTAAATTAGTTCCTGATTGCTACCCTAATATTCTCGTACCCCGAGGTTATCAAGATTCTCGATCTAGTATCGAGAGTCTTGATAGTCTCTGGGAATGAGAATGGTATCCTATTTGATTTCACTTATCTGTACTTTATAATTATGTAACATTGTTGAATTATATATGTACTTCTATCCATACCATGTGCCTCGTAAAAATATTTATATCTATTTATGTACCTCATTTATTCATGTATATGTGAAATGAGAGAATAAAAGAATTTGTATTGTATTGTATTGTACTAATGACATACACATATTTCATAGATATACATGCAACAGAAGTACTTTTATGAATTTGATTTCTGTGTTATCATAACACATCAACTTCATCACATAATCTCCTTCAGTACAAACAGTATTCACAGCCTGCTTATTTTCCCCATCTCTATTGTCCTTTATAGCTGCTCGGTTTATTGGCAACAACAACTCTTAATTAATTGTTTTGTCATAAGTCGTTGTTCTAGATGTTGAAGTCATCTAAAAAGAGAGAACATATTACACTACATTGTTAATTGAGCTTAGAATAAATTTAGTTATCTTGTGATTAATATTTATTATGACAATTAGTATACAGGTTTTCATAATTATCAATGCAGTTTCAGCACATCTGCAACTTTATATAATTGGAAATTCAATCAAAGACGTCTTAGACAATTTACTAAAGTACTAGTCTTGAACTTACTAGTCTTTTTGTATATTTCTAAGTTGCAAACCTACAGGTCCAAATAGCTATGACCAGCTTGCAAGGCAAATAATGTCAGATACCTCTTAAGTTCTACTTGGTGCTAGTTTAATAGGCTAGTAGTCAAGAAAAACTGATAATTGATAATAAAATGTTTTGTGTATGTATTCAAGACATAACACTTACATCTCAGAATACTCAAAATAGTCATGCTCAAGAAGATATTTTAAAGGTGATGCTATTTTAAGTGATCAAAATGTATATATATATCATAGCTTTAGGATGACAACACTACATAGTAATACGGATAAATTAAGAAATCAATAAAAGAACATAATGAAAATATTTCAAATGAATACATTAAGAAAACTATGACCACAAATTAATGTACATAATTATATGACTAAAAAGTAATATTGTAATTATGTAAATCGCCAGTAAACAAAGAACAAACATGTAAGATGAGATTATCAATTTATTCGTGAAACTACATTCTAAATATAGAAGGTGAAAATATCACCTCTGTACTAAGACGCGCAACCATTCACAGTATTCAACAATTCGATATCTAACAGAATATAGTGCGGCATATGACGACAAAACCATTGTATTTTTTTCTGTTTTTGCTACAATTATTATTAAATTGTCAACTAGATAATCGTTTATGACTACAGACTCACGGGAATAATAATCCATAAATACAAAGTACTTTTAAACCTCTAAAGGTACAGATGCATAGTCAAACCGTGTATTCTACTTTCGATTTTTTTTTAATGTTTGTGTACAGAATGACAGATGTAAACACGGTACAAGTATTAGCATTTCCAAAAATGCTTGAAGTCGCCGCTTAGCCGTGTATTCTTCTAACAGTAAAAGAATTCAAGCAATATGCGTCAGCGTTTTAAACCGCCCTGGTAACGATATGTAAAGCTATTGAGTCTACTTATAGAATACCGGGAATTAGCATTATTATGGTAGAATTTAAACTAAATGAACTATTGGAGTGCCCTTATTAAGATATGTAAGACATTAAGCGCGTTTGATTAATTCTACACACTGTAAGGCCAGATTAAAACCATCGAATGAACAGGTGCTTTCCAGACATGTTTCGACCGTGCACGTACAAAAGCATTATTATGGTAGACTTCACAACTCGCCTGCTCATTTGGCATACAGAAACTATGTTTTATTGATTAGCAAACCGGAATATTTGATTTAAGAACATGTTCTGCCTACATTCCGGCAGCTAATCGAACGTTCATATTTATTAATAAACTCGCTCGGAAGTAGGGAAGATAGGTTTGTTTTTTTCAACAAATGAGAGGTTTTTTTAAAGAAATAAACATGTTACAATCAGTTATGCATGTTTTCTGGTCATATATTGCAACTTTCTTGAAATTGGTACTCTTTCATGGTATGAATAATGGTATTTTCTGGTAATACAAACAGGTAACCCGACAAAACACGGCGTTGACGAGTCCATACACGCACCCCTACTTTGACTACTCGATGCTATTTTTTCCATCACGTGACCTCAAATGCATCGTTTTGATTTGCTTAAGGCAACCGGTGTCGACACAAAAATGCTCAAATTTTGATAATTGTTTATATTGCCGGTCCTAGGACCGGCGATAATGATAGAGGTTAACTGCTGATTAAAAGGTTTAATTTAAAGTGCATAGATGGTTGGATAATTGATTCTTATTGAGTAGACACAAAAACATTCTCTTTTTGTTCAGTACAGTTGAATGGGGAAATAATTCGAATGTAAACATTGCCACGTGTTTTCTGGTTAATAAATAGTTTTACTCATGATGCTGAGCGTCTCCGTACAATGGTCAGTAAGACCGTTTGTGTACAAATGGTGAAACTATGATTCAACAAAAGCAGGTGAGAAAATTAGATTAAGTAACTCTTCCCACAATAAGGAAAGGCTAAAATACATGTACAAATGTATTCCGTTCCAGTCCGTATTTAACACAAGCATCACGTACTCTAACCTTAACGTAACAACTCGAATGACATTCAATTTAAGAAGCCTAAAACTAAAGAACGCCGTGATACACCTACTTTAAGCAATGTTATAAATAAAACATCAAAACAACAAACAAACCAATAGCTCGACCCCCCTATCGGACAAAAGTAAACAAACAAAATAGCATTCAGCTTCTGAATCTGTATGACCTAATTTTTAATTTGGTTAAATACTCTCTTACGGAAAAGCATACATAGCGAGACACATAAGATGAAAAATGAAAAACATACAGCATAACAAATGTGAAATACAATGCAAATCAATTACAAAGGCAATAATACTTACAGTTTAATTAGATACAACGAGTTGTAACAGTGAAATATCGATCAGCAAAATGGCGATGTACAGCGTGGATTGAGTGACGTCATAGAAAAAAAGTTCAATATCGTTGCGCGTATACATATACATCCATGGGCACGTTCCACAAGGCAATCGCTAGCTAGCGCTTTTTGAAAGCGATTTGTTGTAGCATATTAGCGCTTTCCTTGTGAAAAGTGCCCAATATAAAAAAAGTTTTGCGACAGACTATTTTAAATGATTTTATGTTCCATATGATGCATTTTTGTCTGTTATTTCGTTGAAGAAAGACAATTTGTACATACTATGAAAGAAAACTGCGTGGTAGTGGTAAAGTTCAACAGAACTACTTTGTCGTAGACTTCGGTTGGCTAAATCTAAAACGACTGTCGAGATGACCGTAATAAGTTTACCGCCGCTTCGCAGCGCTACACTTAAAATCAAAGCACTGAAAGTACTGGAGTATTCATTGTTTTTAGACTTATTCAATTTTTGTTGGGTTTTATGCTGTGGCAACACTTTATATAGATTATATCACAGCGGTCAGTCCACCTACTCACTGTTCCTGAAGAAGCTTTATCTCAGGATTTAGCTGTTAACAAACTACTGGGTGCATACTTCGTCAGTGACTGACAACTGTCCTACATGATGACTTAGATCATTCACCGACTTACAAGAGCTGTCGAACGTAACCAGAATTCTGGTTAAGTTAATAATCTCTTTGGAAATTATTTTTATCAAGAAACAACACATAATGCAGTTTTGACTCATCATTTTCTGTATTTTGAAAATATCAAATTATAATTTACCATCATTGTAGGGCTTACAACCGTTTAAATTTGAATGTGCGTGTTTGTACATGAGTTTGCCAGTAATTTGTAGTACCATTAAGAGGATTACAGCCAATAATTAACTTATAACTGGAAATGAGTTAACAGTCGTTAAAAGTTAACTTTTATCATACCCCAGCAAATACTGTTGGCCTATCATCAGCTTGGTATTACATTTACTTTATCCTTCATACATGGGATGTGCAATCTGGCTACAAGTTGGTGTCACATTGACAGAATTTTTATAATGGATAGTGCCATGGTTTCATCGTCATTATTTAAAACAACAACTCCATAAAACAACTTTCCAGCCAAAGGTAGAATCTACGGCTTAGGCTTCAATATTAACTGAATATTCTATAAAACTATTTGTAATCTACTCACACATACTTGCTTTTACCTGCATTGTACATGTAAGCTTATATTTTACAAGCCTAAGACATTTAAAGAAAAAAACTGAAAAGTTTATTATATAAAACATATTTTATTAACACATAACTTGTATCACAACAATCAAATGATTAATAGATTTACATATAAACTAAAAATATAGTCATGTTACATGATGTACAGTTTGAGAGCTCTGTCGACAAGTACTTAATGACTAGCTTTTATTGATTGAAGCGCAAAACCCATGGAAACTAATATTTCAAGAACATCTAAGTCAAATTGCTAGTTGAATTAAAACATCGAGTAGTAGATGAAGCTAAAATGAGTAGTATTGTTATCACATTCTCTCAAGGGATCCAATATGAGTACAATGGATTTCATAAGCAGTTGTTGTAGTAGTGTTTATTATATGACAACATTCTTAGTCACAGGTGACAGGTCTGGCTGAACCATAGTTTAATCTATATCACTTCTTTTATATCTTAACACTTAACCTAGAAATAAAAATATGTTAAAATAAGGATCAAGTATGTGAAGATCAACCATAAACAGGCTGATATAAATTTCATAATTAAAACAACTTTTAAATCAACTTTTTATTGGATATATTTTTGTTTTGACATAAAAAAGCTGAAAAGAATTGCAAACCCTTTTTCAGCAGGGTGATTTTAATTGATATTTAACAAATGGGGTCACAACTCTGACCTTCATTTTTGCAGTTTATATATGAACAGGGTTTGTCATGACATTCACACTTGACTGCGATATTATACCAACAATGTTTAGTGATATTCTATGTGCTTAAGCCATAGCACAAAATCTTTCGGATGAATTCCAGGAATTGGAACTATTAAAGGACATTTACTTACTTATCACAGCTTGTTCTAGCCTCATCTTTCTAAAAAACTAGTTACATTTTTTCATACATATTTAAAACTCTTCAAGTCATATTCATATATCTTCACAGCTGAAGTCTGCAAAAAAACAGAAGTGAAATTATTCACAATGTTTATTTTACATTTTTTACAAAGTCAATTATGACCAAATTTAGTTCAGTAGCCTAGGTAGGTTGTTTGACAGTCAAACTAGGAGTGGAAGTAGCAGTTTTTGGCCAAACTTGTGAACCATTTAGGATACTTGTCAAGAAATAATTTGTTCAGTATTTTTTGATATTCTTTCATCATGATTCAAGTTGCAAAACACTGGATTAGACATGTGGCTTTAAATTACTGGCTAAAAGCTAATATCAACCCACGTTTGAGCCCTTTCATTATTTTAGCAGGAATGTAAACAGAGATCCTAGGCACATTAATACATTAAACATACACTCTTCATTAACTTAACTACAACTGTCAGATATATAAAAAAATCCTGACAGATTTTTCTTAATGCAACATTAATTTGCTTTTTATTCTTAATTCAATTTCGGCGCGATGGGACCTTTCAGTGTTGGTGCGCCGTAAAACACAAACAATTAAACTTAATTCAATTGTTTCTGTTTTAAAAATAAAAACAAAAGAATGTAAATTTGAGAAAAGTGTCCCTGGATAGAGGCCTTTGGCTGAAATATTGAGAAGAATCAAGAGCAAATAATAAATGCAGTAAGCTACAGCTAACAGGTTAAATGTATGAAAATGTTATTTAATTCATAATCCTTTTTAGGTCAATTTGCACATTTAGATGACAAGGCTACTGATATATTGCTTAAATATTATTTCTGAGAGATGGATTTTACAGGCCCAGCATTGAAGCTTAAAGGTCACCTCAAACTTAACCAATGAATACAACACAACTAAATTTCAATTAAGTTAGCTGTTTTAAAATATACTTTTCAAGGCTTTCACTGATGCAGTAGCTTAGATTTAGAGAAGCCAAGTATTCTAAATATACTCACCACTTGGGCCCATCAAATGTTATTTTCACTTGCCCAGGTGGAAACCCAGTCACTTTGGGCAAGTACATCTCAGTATTAATGGAGCATGACATGAGCATAACACCAGTATTTCGTATACTGCCCTGTTAAACAGACTATACAAAAATGGCTTTGGTAAGTTTTTACCCCCTGCACTTGTCAAACTCTAATTCGACTTTATAACGTAAAATATTTGTTCTGTGTGATATTTTTCATCGTGACGTAAGTACGAATGTCCTTGGGACGAAAACGCGACTTCTTCAGCACTGACAGCAGCGCATTTTTACACGAAAGGAAGCTTAAATGGCCATAAACTCTTACGAGATGTTACATTAACAATGAATTTCAATGATTCAAGCACAAATATAGTTTTAACTCACCGAAATCTAATCAAAATTATTGTTTCAAAAAATGAACGCACACCTTGACAAGGCCGATACAGACGAAATAGTAAACAAAGGTTAAAACGCTTACGAATACTTTTTCTTGCGAATGATCACCTAAGAGTAAGGTAGAAACGAAAAAATGGTTAAAAACAACTTACCTGTACATAAACTTCTCTGTTTATTGGTGAAAAACCAAAAAAATATGTTTTAGTCGAGAGAAAAAATGGCGTCCAAAATACAAGTTGAGGAAATTTTTTCAAAGATAAGGTAAGTCGAACGTGCCTCAAAAGATAAGGAAAAAAAGACCGATGTTGTGGAAAATCTCAGAGTGGAGTGAGGATGGGAATACCACTTAAAATATTTCCTCAAACTTAAGAAAATTTTGGTCTATTTTGAGGAAAATCTGTCGATTTGAGGATAATTTTATACTTAAGTAAGGATGGGAATACGGCCCCTGGTTAAATTAGGATGGTCGTCACGTGACTATAGTGCTTGATACGGGAACGTAGTTTCATTCATAATTTTTCATGAATGAAATCGATGTATACATCCGCGATTGTCAGTAACGTCTATTGTTCACAAATTTGTCAATACTCGGTTTCACTTTGAAGAAAGGTTTGATGTAGATCGAGTTAAATGCGTAATTAAATTGACGCGTAGGAATACACAGATGATCGATGAAACAAAAGAACTATTTGCGAACTATTTTGTGTAGCGGAATTTTCCGGATGCTGTTCGGTTTCGTTGATTAATATATAGGTCAATAGGTCAGTATAGGATTCCGATCGGAATACCGCTAGTAATCTATTGGTAACAGAGTATTCATTGTTAAAAACAATGACAGTTAATTTCACATGAGTGAGTTTATGCAATATGATAATATTGACGATCTCCGTAACGTGATATATTTTGACTCAATTTAATTAATCTTCACAGATTTTGTTATTTTTGTGATACTTATGTATTTCAAAGTTGCCTGTCAGTGTCTGTACAATATGTATTGTGACTTGGTAATATATACTGAAAGGATAAAGAAACGCAGGGTGAAATATAAACCAGAAATTAAGTATGATATCGGGCTTTATTTATAACGAAATTTCGTATACTTACAGATAAATTAATGCTTAAAAATTTCCAAAGTCTGTATATTGCATCTGTCAATTGGTTTAGTGGTATTGACGATTAAATTGAATGGACCCATAGGATTTTGAAATTGAAATTGATCTGAGTCATCAATATTTTGTGTGTCCACAGTTTGCCGTGGTCACGGTCCTTTTTCTTTTGGTCATAGAGTTCATGAGAGCGTTAATCCGTCTTATGGGGATGTTATGGGGATGTTGTCCTACTTTTTAATCAGAGCTCTGGTCAACTGCTCTCGAGTAGCAGGGGGAGCTGGCGCTTTCGAACCTAATTATCCAACTGGTCCCAAAGATGCTTGATCAGGGCTATATGGCGGCCAATCTAGTGGTTGAATGTTGTTATTGGCCAGAAAGACTTGGCAAATCTGCCTCAGTGGAAACCGTCGTGGAGGATGTGCAGCGACCAAGGTCTTACGACGCTGACGTAGAGTAGGGGTAAGTTGTGGATCTACGTAGGGGCGACGTGCTCTTACACCAACTTCTCGTAATCGATTCCTTACAGTTTTTGAACTTATAGGACTCCCATGATTTCCTTGAACATTAAGTGCACTCTCAACGACAGTAAGGCGCCGATTACACACATGAAAGACGACGATATAGTGATCCTGACGTCGTGACGTTACGCGCGGACGTCCTGACCTAGGTCGATCGGCCTACGCCAGTTTCCCGAAGACTTCATACAAGACGTTCTATGGTGGAATTATTAACACCAAAATGCCTAGCAACCTAATTTTGTAGCTGTCCTTGCATCAGCATCTGAATGGCCTGATCCCTTTGAACTTCTGTGGGTCGTGCCATTCTTAAAACGCATCAAATTCTCAATTAATTTTAGGAAAGCAGTTAGTCCTTATAAAGACTAACGCAGAGTGACTTGACCAACACTGCATGAGACCAGAACAACACGGTGCACGAGATTTTTGTTTTTTCCTTCCTCCATTTACCAGAACTGCGCACTGAACCGTGACTAAATTTTCGATACTTGGCAAGGTGTAATATGACCTAATTACTCAATCCACAAAAGTTCACTATATTTGGAGTACGCGTTTTCAAAATATCGGAAGAAATGTTACCCTGCGTTTCTTTATCCTTTCAGTATATTATCACAAACCGATTATGGCCTAAATCTATAGATTGTGAAAAATATAAAAATATAAGTCACAAGAAACGCAATAAAATAATCTAGCTATAGTTCGTAAAACAACAACACAATTTATATAAACAATACAATTAACTAATCCACGACATGGAATGCTGAGGATGACAATAAAAGTATATTATTCCGATATGTTTTATTCATGAGTCTATCGTTAGTGTAATGGTAAAGCTGTGGTTACAAACATGATTGACCACAATCTCCGTAAACATATATCCTGTAGAGCGTTGTGAGTATGCGAGCGGAAAATTTTAGATCGGGTTTTAATCAGATTTGATTGACCATGGGGTGGTGGTTTATCCGCCACACTAATTTTGATAAAATGAATAATAATTTTGTTATCTGGGGCCACTTTCACAAAAAATCTTAAGTTTTTTCATAAGTCAAGACTTAAGCTTGGACTAAAGTTAAAAGTTGTGGTGAACTTAAGTTTTTACTAAGTCAGTTTCTCGAAAAAACTTAAGACAGTCTTATCTGTTCCTGACTTAAGTCTGGTCTTAAGTTTTGACTATATCAATGTTTCATAGCTACGCTGTTAAATCTGTCAATTTTAAACCGGTTATGTGTAAATCGTCAATAGTACGATGTAATACATGTACAATCTTATAGCAAGGACTTATATACACATCACACAAACATATCAAATATCAATACACGATGTCTTCGTGTCATCCTTGTACAAGCAGGGAACGAAAGTAAAGCAAAAAGGGGTTTATGTAATATATGTATGTAGAGTTTGAAAAACAAAACAAAAACACTCGGCAGGCAAAGCTTTCATGACTAATTAGAAAGCAGCCAAATAATTGGATTTGTGAGGCTATCACTGAAAAGGTAAATCAATATTTTCTTACTTAAATTCTGCATTTCGTTGCTTTTTAACATTTACTGATACATAATTTAATTTGTTTGCTTTTATTTTGCATTCAAACCTCAATTTTGTTGTCGGATAGCTTTAATCGTCTTTACACGCATTTACACGTATTTTTATTTGTTCGCCTCTTTATAGAAATAGTGGTACATATATGTATTTGAATGCCATTTATTCTATGGGTCATGCAATTTGAATTCTGTTATAATTGCCAGTAGCATAGAACTTTAATGCAACAAGAGTTGTCATGTAAAAAAATGGGCGCAGCCATATTGAAATTTCTGACTTAAGTCACATATTTTAGACTTAAGTCACCTCCCTAGGTGACTTAAGTTATGTCTTAAGTTTATGTTTCAAAATCGACTTAAGTTTTTTTGTGAAACAGTGATAAGATAAAAACTAGACTTAAGCAACAACTTAAATTTAAAAATTAACTTAAGTTGTTTCGTGAAAGTGGCCCCAGGTCGTCCACGTAAACATTGTGTATATAAACATTGCCGGTTTAATTACACACTAATATTAATGGATGAATTATTTCTACAAATTTATAGTTTAGTTAGTTTACACTTATTTTATGAACATATCATTATATAAAGTTTATAGTGTGCATACACTATTTAAAAAATACGTTAAATACCAAAGTGTTATGTTTAAATCATTAAAATGCTGTTCATGCATTAGCTTATTCAACTATGAAGCGGGCAAATCCACCGTTTAAAGTACAAAAACACGCATGACCTAGAATACGACCTGCATAACTATCACTATGTTTAATACATAATAAATATTACCATATTATGCCGATGTATTTCAATTGGCACAATTTTTTCAGCACACTCTTTCACTACTATCAAAATGCTTTTATACAAGCTTAGAGAGTTTTAGAAGATGTCGCATATTTTAAGTTGAAATCTGTGAACTTGCCGCTTTAATAAAGTTGCGACCACATTAACTGGTTTAGTACGTAAATTTATGAAAGCTCATCGTTGGACGTCGAAAATAAACAAACATTGTACTTGTAACTTTTTCAACCGTAGCATTGTACATATGTACAATCTATTGATGTGTGTATTTTTAAGTAAAACCTGTTTTACCACTTAAACGGTTAAACGTAGGGAAAAATTTTTATTATATAATGTGATAGCTCAACCTTTTGAACTCAAGATTTACATTCAGAAATTGAGGTACTTAAGTAAAACTTTATGTTTACTTATCCGTTTCATTTTGAAAGACTGAAATCATTCAGTAAAATCTAGTTTTTAATAAGAAAACGTCACCGAAGTAGGATAACACTTCAAATTCGCAAACATGGTTGAGGGATATAGTATAGACACAGGAGAAAAGCGAACGTTTGGAACCTTGGATTATGTTCTGTTTTCGTTGATGTTTTGTGCCTCAGCTTTGATTGGATTTTATCATGCTTATCGTGACAGAAATAAGAAAAATGCTGAAGATTTTCATCTTGGAGGTAGAAAAATGCACCCGATTCCGGTCAGTTTATCTTTATCCGCAACCTTCTTGTCGTCATTGACGCTTCTTGGAACACCCTCTGAAGTCTACACCAATGGAACAATGTATAGTTGGATTTTAGTTGCCATGCTTATTGCTACTGCAGCAGCAACTCATCTTTTCATGCCAGTGTTCTATAAATTGAACAAAACAAGCTGTTTTCAGTATCTTGAGATGAGATTTGGAAAACTAACCAGAGTAGTGGCTTCTTTAATATTCTTACTTCAAACATTTATTTACATGGGATTCGTTTTATACGCACCATCATTGGCATTTGAAGCTGTCACTGGTATATCATTATGGGGTTGTATGATAGGAGCTGCTGCCGTGTGTACAATCTACACGACGTTTGGTGGCATGAAAACTGTCCTCTGGACCGATAGTCTTCAATTTACTATCATGATCGTCGGTCTACTAGCTGTTCTGATAGAAGGATCTAAAATCAATGGTGGATTTGAAAACGCTTGGAAAATTGCGGATGAAAATGGACGAGTGAAATTCGACGATGTTTCATTTGATCCTAAAACTCGACATAGTGTCTGGACTCTTGGTATTGGTGGAGCATTCTTCTGGTTATACCTGTACGGAATCAATCAAGCACAGATACAAAGAGCTTGTTCATTGCCTACATTGAGAAGAGCACAGATTGCGTTATGGTTGAACTTTCCAGGGTTGGTACTTATTGTAATTCTGACAGTATTGATTGGTATTGTGATGTTTGCTTTCTACAGTAAATGTCACCCTGTTGCTGCTGGTTTGATAACCAGAAGTGACCAGTTGTTACCTTTGTTTGTGATGGACATTCTAGGAAGAGTTCCTGGCCTCGCTGGAGTCTTCATAGCATCTGTGTTTAGTGGAGGACTAAGTACTATTTCTTCAGGATTGAATGCAATGTCAGCAGTACTTCTTGAGGACTTTATTAAACCGTTTTGTTGTAAGTCTGTAGTTGAAAAGCATGCTATTCTATTGTCTAAGATTCTGGTGTTTGTTATTGGAATTGTTCAGTTTGGAATAGCTGTGATGATTTCACAGTTTAAAGGATTAATTCTACAGTTTTCTTACAGTATGTACTCAATTACAGCAGGCCCTATTTTTGGTCTGTTCGTATCTGGAATGATTTTCCCTTGGACAAACAAATATGGCGCTGTGACTGGATTCGTTTTATCTATAGCATTCATGTGCTGGCTTGGTGTTGGGACCATCATTGAAAAGCCATCTGGATACGTTCCATTAGCGACTTACACAACATCGTGTAACTGGACTGCTCTAAATAAAGGTTCACCTACAACAATAGCAATGACGACTGCCAAATCTGTAGTTACCACAATTTCATCAACAGTGAGTACAACCACCGAGGAACCAATGTTGCATGACTTCTATAGAATGTCTTATCTATGGTATACTGGACTTGGAATGATTATTTGTGTCTTTATTGCTCTCGTCGTTAGTTTCTGTACAGGGTACACCAAACCAAAGTCTTTAGATAGTAGATTGATGTGTCCAATGTTTGATATCATGTTTCCATGTCTACCAGAATGTGTACGTAAACCACTAAGGTTTGGAGTAGATTATGATAAAGCCGAGAAGTATGCCATAGATGAAAATGGTGTAAATGGTAAAGCCGATCGTGATATGGACTCTAAACTTGATGAAAGTAAAACCAATGCTAGTTTTGTGGACAATGACTTGAACAAACAATCTGTGAGACTTTAATCACAAAAAGAAATTATGGGCATTTTGGTGATGTACTTATATGATATCATACAGTGTAACATTAGAAATCCGAAACTATTTTGAAAACTAACCAAATATTGGGATTTTATAAGTTTTGTGTGTGTTATACTCGCCGAAAAGAACTTTCGAAACTCTATTTCAAACCAAACGTTGGGATTTATACGTTTCCTGCATTCTGATCACCTAAAAGAACTTTCTGAACTTCGTGAATTTCAGTCTTTTACTGGATTTGAATATCTGTTTACACTGTGTGTATGGATTCATTGGTTAACTCAATACATGTCATCATTATCATTGTGGTATTATAATAATCATAAAATTATGTTTATTTACTCATTCAAAGTGTCACACAAAAGCTAAGTAAATCTCTATGAATCGCTCCAATGCTTATGTTATTGGTTTACATTAAAATTGGGATAAAATAAATGTTATATCTTGCATAATAAGTTGTATTATTTTCATGACCAAATATTAAAGTAGAACACGTACATGTACATGTATTTATAAAGTTATATTTTCTAAAATTTTGTATGCGCCATGCTTTCTTGAGATGAACGTTTGAACGACTGTGATATATTTTACTATTTTTGCAATTTTGTGAATACATGTTTATTACAAAATGACTAGTTGTCGTCACAAAAGAAGAGTCGATATTTTTACCGAGGATTATGGGTACAAAACATTTGGTGACTACTGGTGCAGTTTCTAAAGATTAAATAGACATTGACTTAACACAAACTGCTGCAGTACGAATCGAGAGCTGAAAGAAACACTATTGTAACTCTGTTTAAAAATAAAGGTAGTTACTATAGTTTTTCGTCCAGCCCTTGATGTTATGTAACATGATATCGTCTTTGAATTTTAAAAATGTATTTTGTAAAGGACGTTTATTTAGCATATATCGCAACGTGACAGATGAAAGTTATGCATAAAGTATTTGTGTTCACTTATAATAGAAAATTACTGTCAAAACTTTCTCTATTATGTATCACCTCGATGAAATTCATTGTTCAGTTGCTACATCCATATGGCGGCACAATGTGAAGAAATGGGGCTCGAGGCCTCCGCCCTCCGAAACTTCCCCTAAAAATTATAACTTACCATAGCTTATTGCAATTATTAAATTTCGATTAAAATAAATTTTGTAGCTTTATCATGCAGTTGCTATATCCATAAGAGGGCACTTCTGTGTGATAATTGCTAGACAAATGTTCTAAAAAATGTCTTCTGTATTACATGTATCTATCACTAGTCCAATTATCAGGATTGATTTTTGGTGCCTTTTTACAGACAAAGAACTCTAGTCTTAATACTCGATACAGTGGTGGGATGATGAATGGTTGACAAAATCGTGATCAATCCCCACGAATATCCCGGCAGTAAATCAAACTCACATAACCTGAATCTAAAGTTAAGCGCACCAATGGCTGAGCATTCCCAGTGGGTGTATCTCAGTTTTAATTAAATGTGACTTAATATTTGTGATGTTCTGGAAAATCGCACAAAAACAAATATCAATGTGCAAATATATACCCTTCAATCTAGTCTGTCAAGGCCAAGATATATTTTATTCTTTGGATTTTTTAAAAATAAACAGCCGGTTTTTAAACCATTGGTTCAAGGCTATACTTCGTGTTTGTTTGAGCGATTGGCTCAAATATCCTGACGAAACTAAGAAATTTGATACAGTATCATACAAATATACAATTGTCATGAAGTTGTTCATACATGTACTGGCATAATGTTATTTTGCATTTTTGTCATCTTACATATAAATGACCCCATACGGTACACAGGTACCCATCAGTAGAACGCGCGAGGTTACACATGTACGTGAATCATGCATTTTCGAACATTTCTCTTGTGTATAACATTTATGCATCACAAACTTCACACATTAAAGTAATATTCTCCCTTTAAAGTAATTCGAAATTATTTTTATCCATCACTGCATGTTACCCCATTATTATCCTCTGTTCAACAGCGGGCTTATCTCTGTTTCTCATGTTACCGGCAATTTTATAGGCAATGCCACTCACTCACAAAATAGTTACTTTTTGCGTCTTAAAATAAACCACAAGTTTATAGGGCCTACATTTGTAATTGTGTTAAGAAAATGAATTAAAAATGTTTCAAGACAATGTACGTATGAGTTGGCACTAAAACTGTAACTATCAGAACATGGCTTCCAAAATGTCATTGTACTCGTATAGTCTTTGTTTTAAAGATAAGCTGATATTTAAGTTAAAATCTGTGAACGACTAACTTAATATAACTATTGAGTTCAACATTTTTATAATGTATTCATAGTAGCGGTATAATAAGCTTCGAATTGTGATGGCTTAATCAAGGGATCGACACTTAATGTCAAACTTAAAACTACATTTTATTAATATACAAGATTATTGGCCATCAATGAAGTTAAGTATTATTTAATATTTACGTGAACAAACAATAAAATTATATTTAGCTTTATTTACACAGCTATTAAAATCAAATTTATGAGTTGTCATAATTGTCTACACTCACATGAATTTTTAATGTTATTAACTATTCAGCTTTTACATACATGTATATGCACAACCTTTTTAACACACTTGACTGGCTGCTGGATGTTAAAATAGTTAATACTAATAGTTATAATAATTACATTGCAAACATTAATATTCATGAGTGAAGTTCAAAATAATAAAATATCTGATTTTGTGGTCACATGATTCTCGGGTGTGTAATTCCTATGCCTGACTTGTCCTAATTATTCACTTATGTCTGAGTACAAGTAAATATTGTGCGTAAAGTTTGACATCGACCTGACCTTTATGCAAGAATATTTATTACATTGAATACGAATGTAGTATTAATGCTCGATTACACCGTGGTCGTGAGGATTACACTTCTATTACAATCGCTGCCGAAGTGTAGAATAGGCATGGTACTGAGGTGTGTTCAACAATGCGGGCGCTCGCTCGAGCGCCCGCCTCGCAAATTGTTTTGTTATTGAACGAATGCGAGCGCTCATTCTATAAATAGAAGAAGGTGAAGATATCGGTCAGTCAGACCGTTTGTGTACAGAATGGCGATATACTAACCAAAGTTTAGATCGATGTAAATCCCTTTGAAATACGATAAATACACAGAAGGCTTGAGATTAAAGCATTGGATATTTCGTAATTGGTTATTTTAAATCTGCTATATTTTTTCAATGTACCGATTTGAGTACCGGTATCAAAACGAAACGGTATTTACCGGAATTTATTTAACAATTTATAAGCGAAACACCTCTCGAGCTGTATCGCGAGCGCACGCGAGCGCACGCGCGATCGCCCGCGTTCAGAACGCGGGCGCTCGATGTCGCCCCGAGCGCTCGCATTGTTGAACGCACCTCCGATTTTCGTCGGGATATGTGTAGATAATTATTAGATCCAAATGTGCATTTTGATCCCGGACAAATTGATTTTTAGAATCCACTTGTCCGTGAACAAGTAGAAAAAAATGAAATTCCACACTCCTGTGATGGCAGCTTTCACTTTTATGAAGAACCCTTATCCAAATCTAAAAAAATAGAACTTCAGAATCAGTTCTGAGATTCTCAGCTCACATAATTCCAATAAATAAAGACAGATCTTTCTTGTCGGAACATGTACAATGAGATCATAAATTACTATGAATAAAGTTAGTGAAGAAAGTAACAATTGCATTTCATAGTTTAGTTTTCAAATTGTAGCACGCTGTCCGACTGTACAGCTACTACCCCCTGTCGTTCTTGGCATCTTGTTCCAAGTGAAGACATTTGCTCTGTTTATTTTGCAGCAATCAGATAGCAGAACAACATAATTTCTCATGGCAAATTTACCCTTTAACATTTAAATATAGCGCCTTAATTCTAGACACACATAGCTATGGGACATTAAATTTTGCCAAGGTGAGATTCAAACCAGAGACCTCTTAACACCGAAATGGGTACTTTGTTCCTAAACAACTGTTCCAACAACATCTAAGTACTGCAAGTCTCTAATATACATGTACTGTAAGTAATTTTAACATACTATTTAAATGTCTATGATATTCAACTGTAAAGATTTTATCTATCGTGAGAACGATGTTTTAATTATTATTATTACATAAATTTACAACCATATTCAGTCAAGCTAGAAAGTACATATATTAACAGATGTACATAAATTGTATTAAAGATGAACTTGTGAGTATTTCAATACTATGGAATCTTGTTAGGACCACCAAAACTTAACTAAAACGCAAACACATGATAACATGGTGCGAAATCATGAAATACAATGTAAGATTACTATAACAAAATGCAGTGAGAGGGACAAAATAATGCATTTGTTATGTAGAGTTATCACAAGCATATACATGTTGATGTACTGCGTTACCGCACTCTCATACACTACATTACAACATAAAGTTTTATTTTGTGACAGAGCGTGGGCCAAATAACTAACAGAACATCGTACACATGCATAGGCGGATCTAGCGGGGGGGGGGGGGGGGGGGGTAGCTCCCCTAAAATTTCCAAAATGTACCTTTCCTTTAGAGTATTTATTGACGGTAAGTCATTTTTAAGTAGCGTGAAGTAATTTTTCTCGGTGCATTACATAGATTTAATGGTTATGTAGTTTTTATTATTAATATTTTGCATTATTCTGCAAAATGTGTATAATGTGGTTGTGGTTCAAAAGTTTGGACCCCCCCCCCCCCCCTAGAAAAAAATCCTGGATCCGCCCCTGACATGAGTGTATACTATTGACAACCATGGAAATATAAGTATTCCTGTGTCCAAAGCACAGTAAAGAGTGTACCGGGGTTTCAAATATAGTTTTAAGAGGGCACAGGTTCGAACCTCACCTTGGGCGACTATAACCTTCCATGAAAATTTAACAATAATGTCATATTTCCTCTATTAATAAGGTATATGAAGAGGCTGTCGGCCTTGTGGAAGGGTAGGTGGGTACTTAATATAAACATGTGTCCAGGAAAGCTAGGCTAAAGAACATAGACCTCAGTTAAATGACACAATAATTGTGTTGTTACAACGTTAAACCCAATAAATAAATAAACTTGAATAAAAGTAGAATGAAACAATGGAAGCTAGCATAGTGAAATCAAATCGCTCCAGACAAAGTTGCATCGTCGATTTTTAGTAGCTGCAGAAAAGATTGCAAAACTTCGTATTTACTATCGATTAGTTTTAATTAACAATCACATGGGTAGGCAACAATATTGCAATGAATCAAATTTGGATAAAGTTGTATATAAATATTATCACTGTCTAGATCGTGAAACGGTTGCGATTTTCCGTGTCACGGTGTAGCCACACCAAGATGGCGGAAAAACAACCATCCAGAAGGTACGTGTCGTTTTTTGCATGATAGTTTGAGAAATATTCGGGCCCAAACGCGTTATAAAGTTTCATTTGATCCGTAAATATATAAACTAAAGGGCAAGTGTACTCACCTGACAAGTCACAAAGGATTTATGTGAATTAAAGCCACCAAAGTTGACGAATGACCGTCAGTCAAATTTGAACCGAGAGAAGTGTATGACTTTTGATAAAATCGCCGTTAGTACGGCACTTACCGTGTTATAAATACGTTTGTGGGATAGTGTATATGCATGCAATTATACCTTAAAATTGTACAAGTTCTAATTTATTTTGTTTCGTCAAAACATGCCTACTTTCGGTTTTGTCAAAGCAACGGTTGAGATATTAGCTCCGGTGAAGATTTTCCGTAAGAAATGACTCGGTGTTGCCATAAAAAGTGGACACGGTGTATACATTTGCGTGAAAGTGAACACGGTTCAGACACTCATCCAAAGGCTAAACGCAACCATATCATTTGAAGTAAATCACATTGGCATTATCCTTCGTATTTTGCTATACAGAAAAGCCCAATGTTTTCAATACGTAAATCTTTGCAGGAACAACGCCTAATTATAAATCAGTTAATATTATTTTATTCCCACTATTCCAGATCGTCACCTTTCGTATTGATACTTAAACACGAAACAGATACTTATAAAAGCCCTTTTGTGATAAGACTAAATTTATATATTTCATAATTTTGTTCTCCCCAGTGTCAAAATGGAAAAAGTCTATAAATGCTACTACTGTCAGTTTTCGAAATCTGATCTCTTAGCATGCATTCATCATTCATTTAGAAACGCATGCCAAATTGCAGATAAAATGACGGATGAGATGGTTTAAAAAGTATCAACCGGCCGATAAGGCCTTCTGACGATAGACTACAGACTAACACCAAATTTAGAACTGCAAACTGGGGAATATTTCAAAGTGAATCAACACATATGTACATCCTTTCTAGAAAATAAGAAGTGTCCTTATTTAAAAGAGGTAGAAAATATACAAGAATCTAAATAAGATATTTCTGTTGATACTGATTTAATTACTTCCCAGTCCAGATTTGAAAAACGTACAAAACGTCAGCACCAATAAGAGCACTCGGCACTGTAACTTTAGCAGGACTCTCTCAGCAAACGTTAATTCCATGTTCGAGGAACTTGATGAACAGTTAGAAGATTTAAATTTGTTTACGATTTGACCAAACCCGTATCTGTGTTTTAACAAATACTGTTACGTTTTGCCTTGTCTACATTTCGACAGTATTGCAAATGGTCTGGTCGCATTTCAAACGTTTGAATGAGTGTCCTACCCGTGTTCTATTTAACGCAAATGTATACACCGTATCCACTTTTTATGGCAACACCGAGTCATTTCTTACGGAAAATCTTCTCCGGGGCTAATATCTCAACCGTTGCTTAGACAAAACCGAAAGTAGGCATGTTTTGATATAACAAAATAAATTAGAACTTGTACAATTTTTAAGTATAGTTTCATGCATACACACAATCTCACAATCGTATTTACAACACGTGAAGTGCCGTACTTACGGCGATTTTATCAAAAGTAATACACTCTCTCGGTTCAAATTTGTCACACGGTCATACGTCAACTTTAGTGGCTTTAACTCACATAAATCCTTTGTGACATGTCAGATGAGTACACCCGCCCTTCAGTTTATATATTTACGGATCAAATGAAACTTTATAACGCGTTTGGGCCCGAATATTTCTCAAACTATCATGCAAAAAACGACACGTACCTTTTGGATGGTTGTTTTTCCGCCATCTTGGTGTGGCTACACCGTGACACGGAAAATCGCAACCGTTTCACGATCTAGACAGTGATTATTGCTGTTTCAAAATTTAAATCAAACAAGTACAGTTAGGTCACAAAAGTACAGTTTGGTCAAATAGACGAGAGGTCATTTCAAGGTTAAATGGCTACGGGATAGAAAAGATCGCAATAACGAACTATACCATTTTGAAGGCAATTAATTCGTAGATATCAGCAAATTACAATCTTGAATACAATGTCACAAATGTTTCTTTTCATTAGTTTCTCATTATCAAGAGTTTCTCGATGTGCCCTTGTACAAAATAACCACCGATTAACAAATGAGCAAACACAGCGATATTATCAAATATCAGTATGAAATTGAGTTTTTTTATCACGGTGTCAATAAGACTCAATCTAACTTTTTACAAATTGTATAAGTCATATCATGGCGGTCAGTCAACCAAGTCATCGCTTATGGAAAGGCCTAATCTCTGGATTTAGCTGTTAAACACCAGTAACTAAGCGCATACCATCACCAGTAACTGACAACTGCCCTACTTGATTTAGAATAAATAGCAGGAAGGAGTGACCGTAGAAATTATTTCATGATCATGCTCCCCGAAAGTATGCTTGCCTGGGAATCGAATTTACGATCCCTCAATCAGTAGACTTCTGCTCTACATACCGAGCTATTGTACGATTATATTGAACTGTCCGATTGCATAATTACACGGTTATCGCGCACTGTATATATTATTTTCCGCGTTCTATAAATAGAAACTTGCAGTAAAAATACTAAGTGTAGGTTAATTTAGTGTCGATTTATGATCTGACTGAATGGTCGTACGGTTAAAGTGCCATGATACTAAACATCTATTTTTGAAAGAAGTGCGAGTCTGAAGCTAAATATGTCATTTTAATTTATTTTTTTGTTCTTCGTTTTGTATTTTTTTGTTTTACATCTATTTTATACAGTAATTTTGGACATTGAAATAAAACACTTCAAAACAAACAATGTAAAACTCCCTCAATTTTACTGACTGTGTCGGTTGTGCTACTGTCATCATCACTTCAAGAGATGCCACCAAATTTATAACAAAGGCTTCTACAAGTTTCATGATGCACGAGGGACAATGAGTTTTACGCAATTCGCCCATGATTTAAATCAGATAAAAGATATAAAAATAAGTTTCTGTCGGGATTCGAACCCACAATAAAAAGATTTGTAGTCTGACCGTCTCCCCACTCGGCCACACAAACTACGATACGTTTTGCAAATAAGATATAATACATCAGTGTTATGTGCAGACAATACGCTCTACGTGAACTACCGAAATTAACCGAGTATTAAATATACCGTGTAATCACTGTCGTGTAGCTGTGTACGGTGTAGTCAACCAAGATGGCGGACCGAACGCTGGTGAAAAGGTAAACATATTTTATTTTCTCAATTTCTCTAACTTAATCCACATGTATTGCTGTATAATCAGTTGTATTCAACCAGGCATAGATTCCGGTGCATAATGTACAACCTGTTTTCGCTTGATATCCACCCAAGAGCTTATAAATGAATCACAAAGGTGGTCGATCTATGATTTTGAAATTTGAAGCGAGAAAAAATCTTTTAAGTCTGATTCTGACTTTATTTGAGCTCTTAGATTCAAATCAATTGACAGAGTAGCGTAAAATGATCGACCGAGTTACTCTGTCCCCTTACTTTGGAGGAATATCCTCTCCCTTCCACAAAAACGTTCGTTTTATGAGTGTACACAAAGTGAGTGCAGTCGCCGGTGTATGGTGTAGTCAAAACGCACATTTTTGAACGGTGCAGTCTCAGAAAACTGTACGGTGTAGTCATTCTGCACAATTTTAGTGTACGGTGTTGTCTCAATTATTAATTTCAGTACCAACTTTCATGAATGATCTTTAGTCCTATGTTATTGAGTTACTTTTCGCTCATTCGACCCGATGACCTTTAAATGTTAATATGTAATCATTACTTCGATCAATAGTCTGGAATTAAACTTAAACAAAATTAACACTATGATATAAATTCGTATCAATCACACAAAAATCACCGATTCAAAGTTCGTGCTGAGGATTTGGAGCTAACCATCATAACTGGCAAAATCAAATATATTGTTTTGAGAAAAGAAAGGTAGTAGTTATTTTAAGCACTTTAAGAGGCCACTCGATAATTTTCTGAAATGAATTATCAGCAAAGAAACAAAACTTTATTTACCTCATTAGTAGTTGTAGTAGACCACGTGACTTCAGATCCTGAACATATTAGGCATGGACACTGGACAGTCGTGTAAAATGCTACTAAAGCACATGTATTATACTACATGTACACAGTCACATGACACTGCAGCATATGTCAAGAAACTTGGTTATCTTAACAAACTAAACTAATGTAAAGTAGTAAATGGTATTTACAAACTTTAATTAAGTGCCATGTCAATACTGGGGCACATTGTAAGTTAAAAGTCCATAATCAAAATACTAACAACAAACAACAGCGTATCAGATTAATATTTTCTTTTTATTTGCTTATAACAATATATGAAATACTGATAATAAAATAATATGTATATGTAAATTGGCACAGCACATAAAAAAAACAACAAAGAATTTGTTAAACTAAACAAAAAACAAAATTACATAATAGATTTCACTGATCAACGACCAATGGTAACGACCAACAACAGCATTATTATCACATTAATATTTTCTTTTTATTTACTAATAAAAAATATAAATACTAATAATAAAAAAATACTATTTATCTACATGTAAATTGGCACAACACATAAAAACAACAAAGAGTTTGTTAAATAAAAAAATACATAATACATGTCACTGATCAACGACCAATGATATCGACAAACAACAGCATATCAGATTAACGTTTTCTTTTTATTTCCGTTAACAACAAGTAAAATACTCATTAAAATAATACAATGTATATACAAGTACATGTAATATGGCACAACACTTAAAAACAGCAAAGCATTAGTTTAATTAAACAAACAAAAAGAGAAATTACATTATAGATTTCACTGATCCACATTTAGATAAAAAAGCAATAATTAATGTTTAATATTTCCCCCTGATCTATGTGATGAACGGAGAAAAATATTTAATAGACAAAAATAGTCATAATTTCATAGCAAATAAGTGTATTTTAATAAAAATATAGTTAATTATATTTAATTAACTTAATCAAATTCGATACCGTATTGAAAAGATGGGACGCTATTAGATGTTTGAAATGATATGAAAATCTAACAAATACCTGTGCATGAGAAAAGTAAATGTTTAAATATAATAAGAACTAACAATAAAACAAACCTGAACAATACAGACGAGCTGGACCACAGAGGTTATATCGTTGATTTTGTGAGCGGCGTCTCCAAGAACTACGCATACACAACGGCACATAAAAAACAAGTAAGATCAGAGGGTTTAGCCTTAATAACACGAATACTCAGCCCCTAAGTGTCGACAATCTAGTATATATATAATATAATAAGTGAAAATATAATTGATTACAAGCTGAAACTATATTAATTTTTATTTTTTTATTAACCTCTACCGGTTTCTACATGGTAGCAAGGCTGCCCAACAATTAAATATACTCAAGAGAATAGGAAAAAATTTAAGTAAATTAACTATTTTTCATTCCCTCATTTTATCAAACTTCAGTTTTTGCCCCTTATCCTGGCACTTTTGCTCAGTTGCCAACACAAATAAAATAGAAAAAATCCAAGAAAGAGCTCTTCGTTTCGTTTACAATGATTACTCAAGTACTTATGACAAATTATTATCTATCGCAAAATTACCTAGTCTACATATTAGAAGAACCAGAGTTATGGCCCTTGAAACATTTAAAATACTAAACAACATAGCCCCACCTGTTCTGAGCACCTTAATTAATAAACATAACACTCGTTATACTTTTAGGTACACTAATTTATTAGAAATTCCCCAGGTGAAGAGCACAAGGTATGGTAAAAACAGCTTTAGGTATGCTGCACCAGTTCTGTGGAACTCTATGCCAGAAGAGTTTAGAAAAACATCAAGTTTTACCCAATTTAAAGCTCTTATCTCTAACTGGAATGGTAAGGCTTGCAGATGCTCATTGTGTAATGGCACCTAGAAATTAGATATTGCAGAACTGGTGCGGCGTGCTAAACCACCTTGACTCATATATCTTGCAGTCGTTATTTTAGATTTAATTTATTTTATGTTGCTTTTCTGCTTGCTGTTAGCTATTTTGTTTCATTTTACACACTCTTAGACTATGTTTTGCTCGCTTAGCTTGAAGTTGTTTTTTTATTTTATTTTGAGGAACCTGCTGATCAGTTTATTCTAAATATGTTTCTAGTTTTATTCTTATTTTAATACCTGCGTTTTATGCCTCACTTTTAAATTTGGCTTTCAAACGTAAGTTTTAGGCAGTTTAAGACCCTATGCTAGGTCCAGATCAGCAGATTCCATTAAAATTTATTTTTATGTATCATGTGTGTTGCGCTTGATGCTACGTATTGTTTTTACATTTTATGCTTTGTATTGTATTGTGAAGTATTTATTACCTTGCTTTTGTTTTAATGTCATGTCTTTCAAATAACCTTACTGTTAGAATGAGTAATGTGTATGTATGTGTATGCATGTGTATGTGTGTATGTACATATGTGTGCATGTATAGATATGTATATATATGTGTATGTATATATATGTATATATATGTAATTGTAAACAATGTAATGTCATATTCTATTTTAGCTGTTTTACACATGTTTTTGTATACATATGTTATTCCTAGTCGGTTCACAAGCCTTTATGGCTTATGTTGTCTTTTGCTATGTCTTGCCGACTTAAAATAAAATTTATCTTATCTTATCTTATCTTTGGTCTTCAGGAGGTTTGAAAAAAATATGACGTTGTTAACATGGTAACGTCTTTATGACCTCATGACGTTGAAATTAAAGGGACGCCACTCTAGGTGACGTCAAAATATTTTGACGTCACCTAGAGTTACTAGACATACGCTAATAACTTTAAAATATGTAAAACAAATATTAAAACACCGGTTTAGATAGCTTTGACCGGAATCTATCATATGTCTTGTTTCGGGATGATAAGCATGCTTTATCACTATAACACTGGTACCATGGTGAAATAAATGTGATTTTTTTATATTTCAGATATGTATTCATGATCCTTGGAGGTAATGATATTCATTCTGACTCATCACCAGCAACGATTGCTGAGAATTTGAAAGGAATTATTGAAGAAATAAAATGGCGTGGCACAGAAAGGGTGTTTTTCATGTCAATATGTCAGAGAGGAAATATACTATTTATATATATTTTCATATGCAAATAATAGCAGATTTTCACTTTATGCACTAACTATGTTACAGGGAGCTGAAAGCGTGGATAAAATCAAAACAAACATGATATGTCATATTAGTAAAAGTTGGTACAAATCCATTTCAGAGACATCAGAAAGTAGAAGCAAATAGTGTTATGTTAATGTTGGACATCGAATCTACAGCTTAGTTTTGAGCTATCACACGCTATTGATAATACGCCGCTTTCATGATCCAAAACTTGAAATGAAATTTCCATATACGTTTGTTCAGTAAGATGATCTTATGATCGGAGCAACCACCTACTTAAAAATCATCTGACCCTTTGATTCACTTTGTTATTATAATTCTGTTAATTATGCAACGTTTGTGAAAGAAATTTATAAGATATGCGTGTTATTTCCAGCTGACTTTATTATGTATTATTTTTAAGACTGTGGTAACAGTAAAGCCATTCCATCCCGGAATTTTTAAATGCGTCAATAGGTTATTGATATCTTAATTAAAAAATGTTATATTTCCTTTTTACTAACAAATATGATGTGTCGTTATATACATAATTGCGCCATTAATAAAATTAAACTTTACGTGCAAAAAACGATAGTTACGTTGTATTGACTAAAATCATTAAACTGAAATTATAAAACTAAAAGATTGTGATTAGAACTTTCATGCCATAAGTAATTCAGACTTATGTTTCATTTTACGATGCTGTTTTCCCATAGAATATATTTACTGCATTGTTTATTATCGTAAAACATTTGTGTTATTTTGTGAAATTACCTAAGTTTGTCAAACATGAGTTAGCGCTTAACATAATTCCGACCGTAACCCGACTAGACTCTTGGAATGAGAATGTAGACAAATTAGCGATGTGCGTAATTTTTTAACTTCTTATGGTGTCATTGTGCTATTATCCGACGTTTTTTGCATAGTTAACACGTACATGTTCATCCTTTCATAAACAACCATACAACCGATTCGATAGAGCAGTTGGCATAGCGTCAGGATTAGGAATCAAGTGCATGGAATGAGTACGGGTTCGAATCTCACACGGAGCCGGGAAGACATACCCTTTCAAGAAAGTTTGGCATTTATGTCAATTTTCTGTCAGCGATTTTTAGATACAATACTAATTAAGATGAACTGTTTTTGTTATATAACTTTAAGGTGTTCTTAGCGCAATACGGGTAGCATAATCTTCCTAACTTACATACATAATAAAATCCATTCCATCATTGTTGAACTGATATCATGTCATATTTCGTTATAGGTAAATTCAGAGACAGATATCTGACTGAAGATATCTTCAAAAAGATGAAGAATTCTGTCAATGAAAGAATGAGGAAAAAGTTAAGTGATGATTTTGTTGATGGGAGGGAGATGAAGTACCCCACCCATATATCAACGGATGGGGTACATCTGAACAACGAAGGAAACAAAAAACTAAAGAGACTTGTAATGAGAACGTTTAAGAAGACAGTTTAGACATTTGATGTAATGGAAGTGTAAAAGACATGTGTGTGTGAGTTAGACAAAGAGAATGAGATGTGCGGGAGAGGGTAAGAGTGGACAGTGAGAGATAGTGTACAGAGAGGGGGCGATTGGGGTCGAGTGAGGGGGGAGAAAGAGATATTTCATTGTGTTATTGTATTGTTTGTTAATATGTATACTATAATAAAATGTAGAGACAGAAACTTCTATTATATTTTATTGTAACAATCCCTGACGGTATGAAATAATAACTCAAGTTAGTATTTTATTGTATAAAGAACCCGTTAATGACCATACGTGTGTATATATCTGATGTCTGAGAATGACTAAAATAATTGTAATATCAGACGAAATATTCATTAGCATGGAACTATATAACTGGATATAACATACGTAATTGACGATGTTAAGGAGGTTATTGTTACCGGTGTTCTCACTTGATTTATGGCACTAAGCAGCGGCGTCACTTATACTTTAACATTTCCTTTATTAAAGCGATCCATCAGGGCACCAAAAGGAAAGGTAACTACCGTTTTTTTTCACCTCCGGTTCAACTTCCGAAAGAACATATAAATAACAGATATTACGGATCCGCGTCCCATACACGACTCTGAGCACAAAGGAGGATCAATCTACAGGAACGATAAGATCCATTTTGATCTCATCAGAACAAACTTGTGCAGTAGTACTCAGAGCACCCAGAGTTCTATCAAATGAACAATAAGAAATTTGTTGGCAAACCGAAAATTAATCAGATTTCCGATGCGGAATTTGACGATGTTTCGCGCATGTGCCGAATTCCGTTTACATTCAATGATGGAATCGCCTATAAGAAAAAGGAAACCAAAAGCTGGTCGACCCAAACAATCAGGTTCGACGAAGAAAAGAAAAATGCACGAAAAGAAAAGAAAGGTTTATATTGGACTTGAAATAGATCACTGGGTCACTTGAAAAATGACGTTGAAGTGGCTAAGCTTCTCATCGATGCATAAGTATATATTTACGGTAAAACTAATAAATGTAGTTTTATATGAACGTTAAAATATCTTCAATATATTCAGGTGATACCGGAAACAGATTCGGTACGTGCATCAATCGACTAAAGAAAATGAAAACCAAGCGCTTGCCGACCCAACCTGTCAGATTCGGCGAAGAAAATGAAAATGCATGAAAGAATGTAAACTGCCAGCAAAAGAAGTTTTTATTGGACTGGAAATAGATCCCTGGGATGAAATAAAACTTCAAGCAGGCTTGAAAAATGACGTTGAAGTGGCTAAGCTTCTCATCGATGCGAAGTATATTTTTACGGTAAAACTAATAAATGTAGTTTTACATGAACGTTTTAAATATCATTATCATATTCAAATGATACCGGAAACGGATTTGGTACGTGCATCAATCCACAATCCTGAGTTTGATTTTCCTATAGTGATAGAGTTCGTGCCACGTCAAAAACTGACCGAAGATAGATTATTATCAGAAATAGAACGTGAGGTGCAAACGCAAGAGCAGTTTGTTGTGCACGTATCATTTCAAGTTGAGCTTGTTAAAGTTAACAATATCAATGGAAGAGGAGACAACAAAATCGTTTGTTAATCCACCAAAATTGCTCCAAAGCAAAGGAAGTGTGATTCAACTAAAGAACATAGATGAATTATGCTGTGCTCATGCAATAGTCACTGCTATTGCACGCCATGAACAACTACATTTTGAACAGCATTCGACAAGGACGTAACACACAGAGAGAACTCGTTGAAGAACTACATAAGAAAACCCATGTATCTCTAGGAAAGTGTAGAAGCAGTAAAGAAGTTTCAAGCGGTGTTGCCGCAGTACAAAACAAAAGCTGTCAGAACAGAAATTTATATTTCACCATATATCTTATTTTAGCGTACATGACCGAGACGAATCCATTCACTTTCCATTATTATGTAGCTTACAGTTATAGCGTTTTATTCGTAGTAACAAGCTTTTCAATAAGCGATCAATAAGTTGAAAATGTCTAATAACAAGCGTACAATACATGCAATAAGAATAAAAATTGCTTTGCTGATTTATACTATAAATGGTCCGATGAAAAGTTTTGTTTGTTTTTGTTGAGTTACTTTCGCCAGAGACTGAAAATTCCCCAACATAATTAAAAATCATTGATACCAAAGTGTTCTAGAGAAACTTAAGTAAGGCTACCACACGACAAAGCGCTAGCTAGCAATTTTTCTGCAAAACGGACTCCAAATCTTTACATAATTCTATATTGTCATACATCTATTGCATCTTTAAAATTGTGTTTTCAGGGGAAAGATTTTCATAAGTCATTTGCCAAGCTGGGTAAACTGGTTTCTACCTTTCCTAATGTTCCCCAAATTGCTCTCACAGGTACAGCTACAGAATCAGAATTAAAACTGATCAGTGATAATTTAGAATTCAGAAATTCTAGATTTGTGGTTGAAAATCCAGACAGACCAAATGTTTACACTGAAATCAGAGAAGGGTTGCCAAATATAAGAAAATATTATCAGTATGATTACATTTTGAATGAAATTGGTGAGAAGCTGTCGTCATTGCTTGACAAATACCTAGTGACAATTGTATATTGTGATAACTTGGAAAGTGTAGGTTACAGCTATATGTATATGTCACATCTCTTGGATGAGAAAGCTTATGTTCAGTGGGCTGAACATACTCCGGAAAATAGATTGTTTGGTCAGTACTACAAAGACTATACAGGTCGAATGAAAAGATACATAGTGTACTTGGTAGAGAAAATCCAAGAACAAGACAAGTGTTTGCAACAGGTGCACTGGGCACGGGACTTAATGCCCCTGCAGTATCTCAAATTATTCATTTCAGACCTCCCACTACATTAGAAAAATACTGGCAAGAAGTAGGAAGAGCTGGCCAGGTTTTTACTGCTCTGATGTATTGCAACAACAGTGACATTGCTTCTAACAGGAAGGGGTTGGACCCTATTGTTAGACACAATGCAGTGAATAAAACTTCTTGCCTTCGTTTATTTATTTTAAAGTATTTCGGGTTAATGATAAACTTATGCTGGAGAGAAAGATATGTGCTGCCGTAATTGCAAGAAAGGATAGCTTTTAATCTTAGGGCTTTTGCACATCATATAGGCGAGCAAGGACTCAAACAAAGTGTTCAGATATGTACTTTTAAGGAAAAAAGTGATAGTAAAGTAGAGACAAGATTTTTGCCTAGAACTTTCGGAGGGCGCTGTTTCATCAAAATACAATGTACATCACATTTTATGAATAGTGTTTTTGGCTTTTAAATATAGAAAGAACAAGTAAATCTGTGAGCTAATGCTCACTAGTGATACCCCCGCAAAAATCTAAAAATATGCGACAAACAGGAAGTAGATGAGCAAGGAGCATGAAATCGCTTTACACCACATGTGACTATGGGATGAAGCAATATGCAAAGTATTAGGCTGCTGCATGTTATAGTTGCTGAGAAAACTGCGACGGAAATTTTGTAACGGACGGACGGACGGACGGATGGACGCACGCACGGACAAGGGTAAAACAGTATACCCCCTCTTCTTCGAAGCGGGGGTATAAAAAGCGTGTTCATTTCAAGATGATGTATTATTTATATAGTTAATCAGACCATTTATTTGATGTTAAAAAGTTAATGGAATCGTGAAATTGTCTCCCTCGATAATTTTTGAACACATGATATTTTCTTTTTTCCGGGTGAAAACCCCCAATTTAAACCAAGTTTGTTCCGCCCAATTAACCAGCATCCAGGGTCATCCCTTGTACCTAAAAAAACCCTACAGTTCTACATGTTTAAGTTTAAAATATGGACTCACTGTTTTCACTGTATTCATTGTTTCAAACATGCGAGTCCCATGGACTCGTGTTTGTCAGCTTCAAAATGAATCACTGAGCATTTCACAAATAAATAATCATATTTTGGTTAAGAAAGAAATTTTACTTATTCATAAACAAACTTACAACATGTTTATGAGCAGTACTAAAATTAGTTTTTTCCTATTCCAGTGTTCCGTTAATGTGAAGATGGTTGGCTATTTGGACGATGTACAAACTACCCAAACAAAATTTGGACCAAGATTGTTCAGAAAGATTGTATAAAAGAATATCAATACCATCTGGTCCACAGAAACAGAGTTCTTCTGATTCGAATTTCCTTAAAGAACAATTACAAACTGTCAATGAGGATGACAATGGTGAACATTCAGAAGACAGTGAAAATAAAAAAGACAGAAAACAAAATATACGTCAAACTAAGAACTCATGGTCAAATTCTAAGAACAGTACACTTCAATCCAGAAACTGACTAAGAGAAATACTTCAGAGAACTCATTTTCTTAAACTCACCTGGGCGAAACGAAAACAAACTAAAAACATTTAACATGAGTCCTATGCTGATAGATACAAAACTTTGGAACAACAAATAGGAGAATGCGGACAACAATTTGAACCGTATGGACAAGCTGTAGATATGAAAGAACATAACCTTCAAAAAAGAATTTAAAGAAGATGCTTGGGATGAACTAGCTCCCGAAAACCAACAGTTAGAAGACGAAGACTTCAATCAGACCGCTTCTATTACTAATCAAAACATGGGAATAGAAAACTATGACATAGGTCCAGATTTAGAGTTACATTCTACAATAGTACTTGATGATTTACATCCCTTCAATGAAATTAGTGATGAAGAATTCAGAACCCATATGAGGCAACTGACTCCAACACAAAAACAGTATGTGTATGATACCCTAACACTAATCAAAACATCAACAGAACATTTCCACAGATTTTTCAGCGGGGGTGCTGGTGTTGGCGAAAGTTTCGTTACAAAAGCTCTTAATCAAGCTGCCTTGAAATTTTTGAATGCTCGAGCAGTTGATTTCACAACACGTAAATTACTTCTCGTTGCGCCAACAGGACAAGCAGCTTACCACATCAAAGTTACCACAGTTCATTCAGCTTTTAGGATGCCAGCTAACCAAAGCCTACAACATAAACCATTACCTTGTGGAGCACTTAATACATTAAGAAATGGACTGGCTGATGTAAAAATCATTTTCATTAATATCAATTCATATCAATTATAGCTGTGGGTGACCTTTTTCAATTAAAACCAGTTATGGATGCGTATGTCTTCTCACATCCTAAGGGGGTATCTACCTTTGGTTTCAAATTTGTGACAGTTCAATGTTTGAACTCTCAGAAGAAATGAGGCAAGCAGACAATAAATCCTTCGCCGACCTGTAAAAAAGACTTAGAGAAGGAAACCACACTGAAGAAGATATAGCAATAGTCCTCTAAAAGGACGTACTATTAAAACACAGATACTAAGTTACTAATTATCCATATTACACCACTCATTTACTTGCCACCAATGCTTAAGTCGACAGTTTTTACTATTCAATTCTTCTTCCAACTGATACTCAAAAAACTACTTTCATTGCCAAAGACAGGGATATTCGAAACACGACGCCATCTAACAGATATAGTGCTCACCCAATTCAAGGCCAGCGCCGAATTGCGGTCAGAAGTAATTATTGCAGTTGACATACTTTATGATCTTACCGTAAGTCTAGAAATAACTGATGGTCTAATCAATGGAGCTTCAAGTGTTGTCAAAAAGATAGATACTGCCGACGGAGCCAAGATTCCAACAGGCATCATTTGGGTCAAATGTTTAGACCAAGACATTGGAAAACAACTCCACAAAGAAAATAGACATCTATTTAAAACATGCATTGATTATCAATGAACACTAAAACAACCTATAGTCAAACAATATGCAGCAGGACAAAATGGTCAAATTCCAGAGCAAAGATTACAGTTTCCTCTAAAACAGGCTCATGCCAAAACCCTTACACCGATCACAGGGTGAAACCTTACCAACAGCTGTGTTTAGCCTGCCCGTAAAAGAGCAAGAGCTGTCAGAGGAGACAGTATGCTCGATTAAGAAAGTATTTGTCACTGGAGATGTGGTTGATGATAAGGAACATACAAATTTTAAAATATAACCTTATGTGGTAGATAATAAGGGACATACATTTAAAGTTGGTAGCCGATACCTAAAGAAAACAGATCACTGCACAGACATCATCAGACATCGGTACATGTGCACCTGACCTTTTCATTCACATATTTTATTTCAGGTAGTGATTTTTACAAATATAGAGTCGATGCGTCTAATTCCGTACGGTCGTCTAATTTCATACACCTGATAAACTCGACCTGCTGTTAATAGCGTAATTCCCGTAAACATAATCCGTATAGCTAAAAATATCCCATCAATCGTGTTAGTTTACAAGCGTTCAATGATATCGACTGGATATGACGTCAGCGTTACATTTTGATTGGTCGAAATATTCGTTTGGCGCCAAAATTAAAAATACCGCCGTCTTCAACAAAGAACTACAACCAACACAAAAAATAGTGGTCTAAAGGTAAAGGGATTATCTTTCTTGACAGCGTCTTAAAAATCAGTGTATTTAAATATTGAATAAGAGACATCTATTTATCTTTTTCAACAGAATATTTACAAATTTAGTCTCTCACACACAAAAAATATTGGAAACAAAAGTGTACGGAATTACCCGCCTAAGAATTGATAGCTAAATTTTTATGAGGGTAATTTCGTACAGTATATTTCTCCACCATTCAGGTCCACATTGGTTTTATTTCAGAATGAAGAACGTAATCATCCGTCACTTGTATGCTGTTGGCATGCACCACTACAGTTCCAAGGAAATGTCTATTGGACCTGTATACTACTGCAGGCCAGAGAACAGTCCGTATGATGTTAATGCCATAGCTATTTACGACGACCGGTCTTTCAATTCAGCTAGAAAAGTTGCAAATTTAAGACGGGAAGATGCCCATATAGTGAAGACGCTGTTTGATAAAGAATTTATTTATGACTTATGTTATGTTAGAGCCAAGTCAATGCCTGAAAAGTTTTCGAAAAGAACCGGTCCGATGCAGAATATAAGTATTGGGTTTAAACTGCATGATTCCAAGACTGATAATATAAAAGAAATGCTGACATATGCAGGAATCGTACATGAATTATTTTAATAATTAAAATAATTATGTCAATATGAATTAATTTTTAATATGATTGTATCGTATTAAATCAGGCATGTACAATCTAATAAAAATAAAATAGTGCCTGTTTGTTTGTTCTTGAAGTATATTTTTAAAGATCTAGATCTATATTTCTTGAGTCAAGGAATTACTCAGGTAAGTTAACATGGTTCAGTATACTTCAAGGAAAACAATAAACACGTTCTCGTGTTAAATTGCTCATTTTTTCTATGAAGTGTTTGATGTGTTAATTGCAGACTAATTATGCCTAAAAAGTATAATCAAAAAGACATTCTTGACGCTGTCAGTACTGTGAGACAAGGTATGTCTTACAGAAAGGCATATGCCAAGTATGGTGTTCCTGCGATGACATTACAGAATCGTGTCAGTGGAAAAGTAGATGAACTGGCTCAAGCTGGAAGACCTACAGTCATACCTGAAGAGGTGGAAAATGAACTTGTTTCAGAGATAAAAAGGGCAGCTACCATGGTGTGGATTTATTTTTGTTCATTTCATTTTTTATGGAAGGAAGTGTGAAGAGCCCTTTGCTGGAATCGAACTCATGACCTCTTTGTTGCTTGTCAGACACTATTTTAATGTTGCTTAACTGATATATGGAAGTGATATGAAAATGATTTTAAACATTCACTATTTATACAGCCCTGTTGCATACCTCGTTCCTTTTTAAATAAATTTTCCTGACAACTTTTCGGTACTTTTGACCAACCTAGCATTTGCTTCACCTTAACTCTAGGATTTGAACGGTAGTCTCACACGAGTTCACGACATCAAAGTAACTGGAGGAAGAATAGTGAAGTCCCGGTAACGGGGATCAAACTCGAAACATGTAGACAAATATCTACACATAATTTTAAAATTATATTATATATATATATATATATATTAGACCAATATTTAAAATATGACTAGTATTGTCCGTTTCTTCTCAACTGTCAAAGCTTGAATAATTTCAGGGTGACTGAATGCATTGTTTTTGTACTAGCGGCCTAATTTTTTATAAAAGATATCTTGACTAAAACTTATCTTACGACATAAGAAGCTTTACTCAATCATAATACACACTTTCAGAAACTCATGGGTGTATTACTACAATAATTTTAACAAACGCTTTCACCGTGAAATTATTCATGTTTTGACAGTTGAGAAAAAACGAACACTATTCATGATTACTTCGTAGCTTATGTAACGGTAGAAACATTATTTACCAATCTTAAATATTTTGACAGATGTAGTATTTCTTTCATGCTATCCTCAATTAATCATCTTTCCAATACTTACATTTGTTTGGTTTTAGGGATTTGGTATTACAAGACGTATGCTGCAGGTTAAGATTGGAAGGATCGTGCGCCGCCTTGGTATGAGGTCTCCCTTCCGCAACGGGGTTCCTGGTAAAGATTGGTTGCCTGGTTTCCTGAGGAGACACCCAGACGTTACACTGAGGACACCTCAGTCATTGTCAACTTGCAGAGCAAGAATGCTGAATGAAACTATAACAAACAATTATTTTAATGATCTGTGTACTTTATATAACGAATTGTCTTTACATGATAAACCTATGAGAATTTGGAACATAGACGAGACGAGTGTTTCGTTGCTCCATAAGCCAGCTAGGGTGCTAGCCCCTACAGGAGCTAAAATATTCCTGGCAGGATGGGGAACAACAGGGAGAATGTCTCGGTACTGGCTTGTGTGAATGCTGGAGGTGGTGAGATTCCTCCCCTGGTCATCGTCAAAGGCAAGACGTATAAAAGTCTACTTGCCTATAACACCAAGGAGGGTGTACCAGGAAGTGTTTACACTTACCAGGAACGGGCGTGGATGGAGGACATCCTTGGTGAAATATGGTTTCAAGACCATTTCTTGAAGCACTGTGGTCCAGAGAGACCCCAACTTATTATCCTGGACTCACATTCCTCTCATGAAACTTTAGGTTTGATTAATGCTGCAGTAGCAAATGGTGTTCATCTATTTACATTTCCACCACATACTACCCAGTGGCTTTGTCCCTTGGACAAAACAATGTTTGGCCCTCTGTCTCGGGCATACTCGAGGGTCTGCACGGAGTTCATGGCCACTAGTCCAAACAATATTGTAAATAAGTGGGAATGGCCCCGTCTATTTAAGTTGGCGCATGACCAAGCTTTCAATAATCAGAACATCATTAGTGGTTTCAAAAAATGTGGAATTTACCCACTCAATCGGATGGCCATTTCTGAAACTGCCCTTGCTCCGTCATTACCTTTTTATGTCCAGCAGACCGTTAATTCAACCCAAGTGGAGCAGTGCTCTCCACAGGATGCACAGGCTGGGACTGTCATCAATGAAGAGGAATTAATAAGCATCGTTACCTCGGGTGAGTATCCCAGTACGGTTGATCCGGAAACGGGAACCTTAAATATACAATTAGAGGTTGTAAACCCCTTACGTGAAAAAACGGGCATTAGTCAGCCATCAATACATGACTGGCGCGTTAGTATTGATTCTGAATTTTCTCTCCCAGTATCAGACAGGCAGGAGATCCAGTCTCACGCTAGGAAGTTAACTAGCCACAGGCTGTTAACTTCTCAAGCCATAATAGAAAAAAACGGTCGGAAAAGGAAAAAAAGAACTTAAGATAAGAGAAAAAGAAAATAGAAAAATAGCAAGACTTTCAAAAAACAATAAAAAATGAAAATAATTCATGATGAAAAAATAAATTATGTATGTATACTGGTTGATTATTGTTATCTTTTTTACCTGTCACCCTATAATAATGATAACATTTTAAGTTATACTTAAAAACCAATTAAAAATCAATTAAGCAAACACAGTCAATGGGCATCAATAATCATAATCTGATATTTGTTTTATTATTCGAACTTATTTATTTTAATGTTATTTCAGGCAAGACCAATACATGATATTTAACATCTAGATTTAGATCTGCGTACATCCCCGACAAAGATATTGCAGTAAATGAAGGAATGGTACTATGGAGAGGTTGTCTTCGATTCAAGCAGTACATACCCAACAAACCAGATAAGTTTGCTATGCAGATGTATATACTCTCTGTAAGTAAATCTGACTATGTATATGATCCAGATCCAGCTGCAGAAGACTCGGAATCCATTCTCGGTCATTCTTATAAAGTGGTGATGGGTCTTTTGCGTAGAGGTGAATTTTTAAATAAGGGTTATCAAGTATTTGTTGATAATTATTATACTTCCCCTGTACTAATTGACAGACTATCTGCAGAAGATACTGTTGCCACTTACACCCTAAGAGTTAATCGTCGTGAGGTGCCAACGCTCTAAAAACTAAGCTGAAGTCAGAAGATATTGTAGTCAGACAGAGAGGTAACCTCATTTCTTTCAAATGGTATGACAAGAAGTTAGTGTTCTGTCAACTGCTCATACAGCTACAATGACTGTTAATGGAAACTCAAACATAAAAGGTGAACCAGTTATAAAACAAACTTGTGTTGTTGACTATAATGCAAAGATTGGTGGGATTGATCGTTCAGATCAGCTCGCCAAATACTACACTTTCACTAGGAAGACAAATAAGTGGTGGTTAAAACTGTGTTTTCACATACTAAATCTAGGGGTGACAAATGCTTTTATTTTGTATAAGAAAAACAATTGTAGTGGGGGGGGGGGTCCTGCACCCATTACCATTTTAGGAAACAGCTTGCTAGGGACTTAAAAAGTAGATTGATTTAAAGACATTTCCCCGATTTCCCCGAAGAGGGTGCCAAGGTCAACAATCCCACAAGAAAATGTGTTGTTAGTAATACCAACTGGAAAGAAGTGTACACCAGGTGAATCGAGGAAGCGTAAGGATACACGCTACTGGTGTAAAGTATGTGAGAAGCCCCTTTGTGTTGTAACTTGCTTCCAGAGGTATCACACTCTCGTTAATTAAAGACCAATTTCTTCAATTGTGGGCTGAAAAATGTTCAAACAATTCAAAATTATGGTATTACAAACAGTCAGTTCAAGCCGTGAACTTTATGTTACATCAATTGACATACCGAAATTTAGAACATGTCTGTCCAATTTCCGTAGCTTAGCTTACAATTTGATGATAGAACAATTGCGTCGGATAGATAGATTATATCGAACATATTTTTATTGTGAGTCTTTAGTGGAAGATGAATTGCATTTTACTTTAGTTAGTCCTCTGTATAAAGATATAAGGTCTACATGTATAAATGAAAATTTTTGGAAATCTTCAACATTTGATGACTTTATTCATTAATGTCTAGTAAAAGTATAATTGAACTTCGTAAGCAAGTCATATATTTATACCATGCTTTCAAAATTAGAAATGAATTTATTGAACATTTTGATAATTAAATTATACATTAAATGTTTATATTCATCAACACAGCTTCACATATATATGAAACCCAAATGAGTCAAATAAGCAAATGGTGATGGAGAAATGTAGAGAAGAAGGAATTGATTACGAGGTGAGAAGTTCTTTTTTATTTGATTGATTTTCGGCACTTTCATAATTTCGTTTATTTTGAATGATGAACACCATATGATGATTTAATCTTTATAATTCCATTATCATTTACAGTACAGTATTATTTCAATCATCACTGTTCTGAAATAATAGATTGAACCAAAAGTTTCTTTTGAAAAGGTTTATAGGGTGACATGCTACTTTAACCTCAAACATAACTTTATTTGCATACTTTGCTTGACTCATGTTTTTTATTGACAGATGAGGGATCATACTTTCCTATTCAAGACGGAAAAGGAACAGGAAGTATTCAGGAGCTGGTGTGAAAAAGGGAATTAAACTCACGCTCTAATGTAAGTGCGAGTTAACTTCCATGATCAATGCAAACTTTTAACTTGTTAACTACCCCTTTCTCATTCAATTATTTTCTCGCAAGAAATTTGTTTCGTGCTGTGACATTTTTTCAAATTAACCCCTGAAATTCGACGCCTCCTTTCTGGTTGGTGCTTTGTGATTTTTATAAATGAATATTACTGGAAAAACTTATGCATAAATCAATTATGAAAGAAAACCTGCAAATAATAGATTTTTTTCTGTGGAAAAACGATACTTGTCTAAACTTATCTTATAAAGCAACATTTTTTCTGGTATATTACATTTAGAAAAAAATATGATTATACTCTCCGACAAAATTAGACAATAGCCGATATGTAATCAAATTATGACAACATACTTTTTACTCGCTAATTTATATTTAAGGAAAACCGGAAACTGGAAATTTCTCTATTTTACAATAATCTGAATTTATGATAATTGAATGAAGTTCAAACATAATAACAGTTAAAGAAAGTATTTCTGTTTACCTTTGAAAAATAACCGTTGAAAATACTACTTTAATTACAATAAAATTCGAGATTGAATTCAAATTTCTTCGTAATTAGATTATTTATATGCCAAATCATTTTAGTGAAATCTGGATATATACGTACTCGTATATTATTATATTTCCGTAAATGCAACCATTTGGTATAAATTCTTACAGTGTTTGATAAAAAAAGAAAAACAAAACAAAAACAAAAAACAGTGTTTGATAAAAATATTTAACATCGTTTACTTTAGCATTAAAAACGATCAGTTTGTAATGAAATAAATGAACAATTTTACGGAAGTTATAAGATATTTGTACATAATCAAACACCCTTAACACAAAAATGATTAACAAATTAAAACGGTCAATCTTGACCTGCTACAGTTTTCGAAATCCATTAAATATTAAAATATAAAGGACAGTTTGTACGTTGCATGACATTGATTCGTTCGCTTAAATTGCTTTTTCTTTGAAATTAAAAGCGTTTCCTTAATATAATTGATTACATAGACTACAGTTTGGTCTGCTGCATTTAAATACTGTACTTTTTTAAAATTTCTTCCGTAAACTTTGTTCTTGTTAATATTTTCTTTAAATTAGGTGTTAGTCTTTTACTTTTGATAAATGTTGTATTTTTCAAAAAAGGTATTCATTGTTGTATCTGTTGTTAAGTACTTCATATTGCTCTTTAAAATGCCAAACACTTCTTTGTTATTTGGATTGAATGTTGAAATATATGGAAATAATTTCTTTATCGGGTTTAGGCAACCTATTTTGTTGTTTTCTCTGAATATTATTAATGCCTAATGTATAAAACTACATCTACTGATTGGGTTTTTGTATACAATTTGTTTGCATTTTTTTAAACATAATCTATGTACATGTATTTGATTGTATATATATGTGTATGGCCGGTGGTCTTGTAACACATTAAAAATAAAATTTCTATAGTTAATTATAAACTGAATGAACCAAAAATTTTATAAATAACATTTAATACATGTATAAAATATTTTATATCAGAAAGTGCGTCCTTTGTTTTAGTATATTTACGTTTATATACGTACTTGAATACATATATATTATTAAGTTACTAGGAAATTTCAGATTAAACGTTAAGCTACGATGTTACGTCGCAAAAAGAAAGTCAGGAAAACTGATGAGTAAAAACCTGTACCTGGGACTTCATCAGAGGAAATACAAGCTGAAAACATTTTGGAGAGTTCAGCTGATGATTTATCATCGTCTGATAATGACATTTCAAGTAGTGATGATACGTCTAGAGACTCATCGTCGGAGGATGACATACATGCTATTTTTAATTATGCTCTGGCGCAAACAAAAGGAAATGTTGATCAGCGCACGAAACAGATCAACCAAATCGTGCCACATGCGTTTGGTGAACACTCCTTTTGTGGTGACTGGTGTAGCTACAAGATAAACCCAGAATAATACAAACATCAAACTTTGACCAAAGACCTGTCTAGTGATGATTTGCGATCTGATCTTTTAGCGATTTTTAATGTATTCAGTCAGAACTCGGAGAAGATTGCACCTGGCGGTTCAACCAAGGATGTTGAGTCCTTCAACAACATGATTGCAACAAAGGCTCCAAAAAGATGCCATTTTTCGTCTACAGGGAATTTGAAGTCTCGTGTGGGTTGTGCAGTCGCCCAAAAAAACTGAGGTAATACGTACATTAGTGTTATAAACAAAAAAGTGGGTTTATCACCTGAAAGAGTCTACATCTTTTGAACAGAAAAAGCTGAACGTATACATACTGCCTACAAAACAAATATCACCTGCAGCTTCTAAAGTCACTGGACTTACGTCACAAGGTGGTGTGTTATTTTTGAATGGGTCACCAGTTGCAGCAATACCACTGAAAGATGCACTTCAGGAATTTATAACTTGGCTGAAAGAAATTGGTGATGTGGTTTTGGTAGGACATAACTTCAAGGTATTTGATTTCCCAAGGTTGGTTCGGGAATGAAGAAAGTTGGTCTTGAGAAAGAGTTCACCGAAGTGTGCAAAGGAGGCATCGACACGCTGCCAATATTTCGACAGCTCTCCCCTAAAGCAGAAAAGCACACACAAGAATTTCTGATTGAACACATTCTGGACTTAAAATACAGTGCCCACAATGCCCTGGAAAAGTTATTCAGGCATACAAATCCTTCAACCGACATTGTGATAAAACACAGCTTTTCCATAATAATATATCCTAAATACACAAACATACATGCCTTGAATAGTTTGAAACTTTCGCACATAAATTTTATGCCTGGTATCGAAAATAAAATGTTCATTTCATGTTAGAATGTTTTTTTTCTTTTATGTACTGATTAATTTCTGGAATGTACAAAGTATTTCTGTTTTATCATTATTATGGTATGTTCACGTAAGTATAATCATTTTCCATAATAGTGATTGAAAAAATAAACCACCTACCTACCCACCTAAAAATGTGGGTAGGGTAACTTCAAACAAAGAATTTATAAGTTCTCCTTAGGCAACTTCCATCAAGGAAACATTGGAAGTGAAGGGACTGGGTACCAATGTACAGCAATAGCTCTTCTGGTATGTTTGTCTGTCTAAATAGCCCTCTCTTTAATAAAGGATGCCTCATGACATCGATTAATTAGTGTTAAATGTGAGTGTTTTATGATATTATCTTGATTCGTTAACGCATTTCAATGCCGAAGTAATGATGAAAAGACAAAATTGAATCGGAGAATTGGAATTTGTGTATATGATTAAGAGATGTCCATGAACTGTTCTATGGTGTAGTTGGACATGAAGGGATTAGAGCTGCTCTGAGTATTGATATTAATACAGCAGTGTATTCAGTATTTAATGCCGTACTTTTTACATCAGGAGAACAAACCACTGCTTTCATACAGCTTAATAATATTTACTATGTAAGTGTATTTGATTCACATGCTAGAAATCAAAATGGTTTTCCTGACGGTCATGGAGCTGCAGTGTTTTAAAAGTTTTACACTATATTTCAAATCCTGCAATATATTTTTATTCATTATACTGCAAAAGCTTTCAACTTGTCTCAAATTTTTCTCGAGTAATTTAATTCATATCAACAAAACTCATGTTTAATTTAAAAGTGAAATAATTTAATGCTATGCTATCTAAAGCTTATCCGAAAGGACAACCAACTTCGGTATGAAGCCTTAGGGATTCTGGTAGGATGAAAACATACTATCCACCATCTGTAAAGATGGGGTTCATCTGTCTAACATTACAGAAACTATTCAGGAATATGCGTGCTTCCATTATGCCACTGTAAGAAGATTTAATTGATAATTATGTTATAATTTGACAATAACTGATTTTGGCCGTAGTTTGACATGTTTATGTAGCACATAATTTCCTTCCAGGAAGACGGGTACATATAAATATTATTGTTACCAGATTATTGTTCAATTGTGAGACCGCATAAGAATTACACATGATAATTACTCTTTTCTATAATAGAGTGTTCAGTCCTGTGACTCGATAGTGGACAAATCGATGACGCGGTAGTAATTCCCGTCTAGCGGTACGTCGATTGGCAAAATGCAGGTTAACCCTGTGCGGAAAATCCAAATTTCCGATGACGTAATACGCTCTTAACACAATTTTCAACAATCAAAATTAAGGTCAAGGAATTCCTAAACACGCCGGAGTTTTTGTAGCCTAAAAGTCGGTTATTTTCATCAATTCGTTCGTTTTTTTCATACGTACTAAAAGAGTTGATTGAACAGCGCTGCATTTATTGCAGTGATTGTGAGTCACATGGTTCAAGTGGTGCCTTGTTTTTAAGTTAAACGTCATTTTTGTTTTAGTTTTTTAACTTTTACGGCAAGTCTAAATGAATCTAATTAGTTTTATCTGGCACATGACATCTGAGCACAAAGTGTTCAAGATGAGCTACAGTTGCATGTCAAATGGCTAACATGAGTAATAGCATCAGTGCAAGTTGTTCAGGGTTCTTACTGGTATGAGTCACACTGGTATAAAGCAGTGTACCAATGATAGGATATACATTTTGGGATTAAGAGGTCCCAGGGTCCAACCCCAATAGAGACACTGCTAATTTCTTGAACAAGAAGTTTACCTTCAAATGTTCCACTCCACCCAGGTGTAAACTGGGTACAACAAGTAAATCTGTGAGCTAATGCTCACTAGTGATACCCCCGCAAAAATCTAAAAATATGCGACAAACAGGAAGTAGATGAGCAAGAAGCATGAAATCGCTTTACACCACATCATCGTGACATGGGACTATGGGATGAAGCAATATGCAAAGTATTAGGCTGCTACATGTTATAGTTGCTGAGAAAACTGGGACGGAAATTTTGTAACGGACGGACGGACGGACGGCCAGACGGACGGACGCGCCAACATCTAAGGTTCGTGTGGAATGGACTGCTGTATATTCCATGTTTATGTGTTTTTTTGGTTTAAGGGCTTTTCCACATAAACCATACGATTGGACGCTCTGTCCAGTCTTTGTGGGGAATTCTACTGTTTAAACACCTAAATATTTTTTCCACATAAAGTTGGACACGCAACGTGTCCGAAGTCCGATATTCTAAATACGAGTTATTTCCCTTGCATTACTTCGAAAAAATAAATTTGGTACCTCCTCGGCTGTCTTCGAAAATCGCGCATGCGCATTCAACAGTGATCGAGACGCCATCGGCCATCTTGAAAGACCACACTATGTAGTTGGACCGTTAAATCACAATCGCCTCAAGAGAGTAAGTATCTGTTTAATTCATTGTTATAGAAATATCTTATTCTTGTGATTTTCTAGTTTCCTTAACTGTTGTCTACCTTTTCCATGTCGAAATTAAATAAAACCGATTCGTACTTGCAAAGCCTCGAACCGGTAGGCTGTACTTTTCAGGGGTGTTTTTCACTTTCATACTTAGGATGGTATAACAAGTTTTCGGGGGTATTATGGAAACAGATCAATTAAATTTTGTAATGAACGTGGTAATCTTCATTGAATCAACGTTTTTTTTTTTTTTTAAAAGTGTTGCATTCGTAACAGATTGTTTTTGTACCGGTATGGTCCGGGTTTTAGTCAAGACCTGAATTGTAGAGGGCGCGCGCGCATGCTTACTGTAGTGTTCCCTCCAGCTCAACATTCCAAGGTATATTGACGTGCATTTTGAGCTCGATTGATATTCTGCGTGGCATCTCTAATTTGTATTATTTATTGTTGTATAACCTATTGCCAGCCTCAGTATTGTATAACCGAACAACAACACTGGCGACGAGGATGGGATTCGAACCCACGCGGGCAGAGCCCATTGGATTAGCAATCGTAAAGGTGACGACGTACATGAACGAATGTTCTCACATGCTACTGATGCAAAAGAAAAAAATGCCCTGAAAACTTGTTTGTCACGAAAACTGGTTACTCCACCATACTTTAACTAGCAACAATCAGTGATCTTTATTTATGCAAGTAAACATGTAAAACCTTACATTTTCTGATAGATATGACCAAGCCATTTACAAAAAAGGCAATGGCTTAAGTTACAGTACCGTAACTCTAGACCCAGGTTCTAGAGTTATGGAAGTTCAGTTACTGTAGACAACCCTGCCAGGGTTGGCTAGAGTTACGGAAGTCAAATAACATGCTTATGTTTCAACTTTTTAACATCAAAAACTTGTTTATATTCAATATTACTCGAAATAAACAAATATTTACCGACGTGATTTATTCAATTGTTATTATTGTATTCACCTGTTCTCAAACCTCACCTGAATAGAAATAACAAATCCAGGTTACTTGCAACCTAGCCTTCCAATATCTGGTTTTCCATCGCCTATGTTTATTAATAAGTCCAAACCTGAAGTATGTCTGAATGTACCTATGTTGTTGTCGTCTTCAAAGTGTCACATAATAAGTTTACTTGAGCGATAGTGTGATGATAATTTGGACTGAATATGTATACTTAACGAAACTTCTAAGTACACCGATTTCAATGTTGTCAGAAATTTTCTTTTTTCATAATTTATGTCCGATCGTTAATGGAAATGTGTATAGGACTTTACTGTCGTCTGCTTGCATGGTTTTCATGCTTCTTAATGGATGCGAAATTGGTTTTGTCGTGCATGTGCAGAAAAGTGGAAATTCACACATGCTTATCGTGCAAACATTGCACCTTGTCAGTTTAGTGAAAATCATTAGTGTGTTGATATGCGCAACGTAAAACAAAAAATGGCTCGAATGTCTCTTCAAGAACGAGAAATTGCCATAGGTCTTTTGCCAAACGGTGCGTTACCTGCAAAATAATACTTATAGTTGCTAATTTTCTGTTCAATCAAAATAATTCGACAATGTCAGTATGGTCCAATACACATTCCCATCATCGATCAGACTTTTATGATGAATAATATGACTTCCTACAATACTGAAATCGGAGTACTTAGAAGTTTCGTTAAGTATATAATTTTGTACGGAATTGAAAGGAAATATTAATAGGAAAAAGTTGATTCTTTGAGTAATTTTAATTGTGAATAGTTTGCAAGTGTCTAGCAAGAAAGTCGCCGATTTTCGAACGTTAAAGACTTAAATTTCGTGAACAAAAATGGGAATTTAGCTTGATAAAAAGGGCTTAGTACTTGGGGGAAAAGTTAAATGAATAGTTAAAAAGTCGATGTTTTGTCTTAAAAAAAATCCAGCTTGTCATTCCTCACCAAATCTTTAAAATTTTAACGAAAATATAAATGATCACGTTAAAAAAGATATTCATAACCAAATGTCAGCAATTTTACTAAAAACTCAAAATATATTCAGTAAAAAAATCGCGTTTTTTTTTATCTTTTCAATTAAATTCGCTAATTCCACCAAAAAAGCTCAGTGTACTTATCATACAATATACATGTTTACAAGTAAAACGCCGTGATTTGATCTTTAGTTTTGCAAATCTTGGGGGAAATTGCCGAGATTTTAGATACAATGAATTGGTCAATGTTTTAAATAAAGATCACCGCTTTCTAAAAGTGACAATGTAAAAATATATCATTTATCAACATTGTCAAATTGAAGACATTTTGCTTTTGATTCTGTCCAAAAATAAGGACGATTTTGCATTCGAAAATTGCCGTTTTTTCTTACAGGACAAATAAATTGTTTTAATGAAAAATACTAAAGAATCGTCAATTTAATAAGAAGATATTAATTTTGTCCAAATCAGACATATTCGGTCCAAATTATAATCCAACTCTATATAACAAATCGCTCTTGAAATGTAAACTAAGTGTGGGACACTTTGAAGACAACAACGTCATATCGCCATATGTTAAACATCCGGTAAGTTTATTAGTCATACCCAAAATGGCAGGTGTAATAACAATTGGATAAGTCACGTCGGTAAATATTTGTTTATTTCGAGTTATAATGAATATAAACAAGTTAAACAAATAATTCAGTTCGCACATGTGCAGTGGTTGCTACTTTAACATAACTCTATTTTGTCCAGCATGTTCAGTGACTTTTTAGAGTGGGTATTGTACCCACCAATGTTGAAAAATGTGGTAAAAAAGTTTTCTTGGACAAAAGTACAAGACGATTTCTCCCCTATTCTCCGACAAGACGATCTGTCCCCACCCCAGTCACATTCGTCTACAGATGATTCGTCCCAAAAACGAACATAGTTTTGGCAAATCCAGGTCATCTTTTACTTTACCCCACATTAGTTTATGATAAACAGCCTAGATAAACACAATATCATTGAATGGCAGGTGAAAATCGTGTAATGTAGCCTCCATAATTATTTTTTTTGTAAGTGAATCTGGTGCTCGCGCTCGTGTGCAATACTAGTCGACAACAAATCAATAAGATTAAGTGCTACTTCATCGTGAAGTCGCAAATCTGATATATAATTAAAGATAAGATTAATGCCTTTTTAATTCAACAATACAATCAATGAAATTCCTTTGTTTAGACATAATTATTGGTACTAATCATCGCGTCGTCAACGCTCACCAGCAGAAAACTATCAACGCCATGATTCTTTATTAGCAACTTAAACAAAAACAATTCACTTAGCGTTACTGACGTCATTTTGGGAAAGGCTAAATGCCAGTAAAAACGTTATAGTCTTAATAGTTACCGTTTGTTACATTATGATATATTTCGGTCCGCGTATTCATACCCGGTAGTATTTAAATAAATTTGTCTTCCCTGGTAAAGACGTTAAAACAACGCATATCTTGAGAACTGTATTTGGGTAAAAAATCTTTTTAAAATCTTGGTAATACTACCCACCTCTACATGACTTGCCCATTAATTGGTTGGATTATATATATATGCTTAATAAAGTTTGGTTTTTGTTAGCTCATTAATAATGGACATAAAACCTCATAAAGCATGGACACATCAATGCACTAATGCAGAAAAAAGCATGTGAATTATAGCTTCTGTATTCTTCCTCATAAGGCATGAACTTAGTACCCCATTAATATTGGACATTATAATCATAAAAACTTAGAAATATGATGCAGAAAAAACATTTTAAAGTGTTTATCCTTGTAACACATGTACTTAGTACAACTAAATATTGAGCATTTAACCCCACAAATGATGGGCACTTAAACAATGCATATGAGGCTTGAAAAATGTACTTTTATGCTGAAAGAGCATGTAATGTCAGTGTCCATCCTTTGAGAGCTGTGACAGGAAGTTTTAGTTCGGCCATATTGTTTTTGAATAGTCAGTAAGAATGCAAGTATGTGTTAAATCTCTTTCATTAATACAACTGTTGTCGTTTTTGTTGGAAAAGAACATAGCTTGTAGGTTACATACTTACATCCTGAATGGAGAACATATTGATCAGATCTTTGCTATAGAGCCTTATTTTGCCAGAGATTTGTATCAGATAATTGCATTTTGTCAAGAAAATGGCATTGAAGCCTTTCTTGCGTAAGGTAAAAAAACCGCAAATATTAACTGTAACCTTGATTTTCATGGGTTTTGACTCTGATTCTGGTCACATTTTGGCCTGTATATTTAGAGTAAGCTATAAAGTAGCAGAGCTATCTATGAAATTAATGAAAGTTGACTTTTTCCATGTGAAAATGCTGGTCTTCGTAATTTAAGATTTAGAAATTTAAAATAGCTGTTCAAACATATATGGGAAGGCATCAGTCAGACTGTCAAAAAAAATTCCAAAAGAAAAGAAAGAATGCTCAGAAACTGAGAAAGAGAGAATTATTAAAGAGTGGGAACAGATCTTCTGAATGTGTTAGTAGTGATAAAAATGATAGGGTTAAAGAAATAAATTCCAAAACAGGTGATAAAAATGACAGGGTTAAAGAAATAAATTCCAAAACAGTGCATTCAAAAAAGGACGTACAATCAACAGCAAGCAACAATTTTTATTCAGTGAGTTCAAAGGTCGATGAGCAACATAGAGGTCACAGAAACTCAAAAAAAAAATCATGGATATTCACTAAGACCTCATGTAGACTACACAAAAGACCCCCTTTATATAAACTGGTTACAATACAAGAGACTTGGTTGTAAAATGAGGAGACTGGAGTATAATGAATATTTTCAATTGTAAATGATAACAGGTAATCAGTTTTCATTGAATTTTGCTGTTTGCTTGTTGTATGAGAGAAAAACATCTCCAGGTCATTCTATTCAATTGGAAATTATATTCCTTAGAACTTTATATGGATGACAAGGTGTTATTGCAGTTTGAATATTAAAATAGTCAATGAATTGTTATACGCCTGTCGAAAGACAGGACATATTACGTGAAACTCCCTGGTGGGCGGATGAGCAGCTCCTTTGTCAGGTCTATAACTAAGTCATATTTGTTAGATTGACTTGAAATTGGTTTGCATGTTCAATGGCCGAAAAATTTAAGTGCAGTGCAAAGGAATCATAACTCTTACTGTTATATTTTTTGAGTTATTGCCCCTTTAAAAATTTTGATAATTGATTTTGTGCGATATCTCAAAAAGTATTAGAGCAAAAAATGTGCAAGTGGTTGGGCGGGCGTCTGGGTGCCGGGTTTGTTAACAATTAGGCTTAAGTTTTTCAATTTATTTAAATTTTCATAATTTACAATTCTGTCTTCATGAAACTTTAAACAAGTTAATTCTTGTCAAGTATCAATGCAGTTTTCATGATGCCTGCCTTTATAATTATGTGCTTGATACTAGACTGTCGTCACTGCCCATATTTTATGGGGTTCCCAAATTTCTGCCTGTTTTATCTTCCCCCTGGAACTAAAGTATTATTGTTTGTCCATACTTAAAGGGGTTTTCAGATGTCCACCTTGATGGGGTATTAATCATTATTACATGAGAGTTATTTTTAAATTATAAACAGAAGGTTTGTTAAAAGTACCTTAGAAGGAATTAACTGAACTGTTAATTCTCATTTTTGTGTGCCCTGTAATGCCTACTGTGGCTACTTTTAATGCATTTTGGAGATTTAAAGCATACTTAAAAATGGATCTCCACCAAGATTGTTTAAATCATTACCCCAGGGGTTGAATTGAGTTTTATAGGGAAGTCAATAAAAATATTCTTAGAAATCACAATTTGTAGAGTTAAGGTGTTATGCATAAAGAGCTGACTAGTTGACTGTTCAGATCATTCCCTCCCCCAGGTTGATATTGACCTTCACACAGGGGCTTTACACGTTAAAATTTCTTGTTAAATCACAAATACAGTAGCTTAGATATTTTTCTTATAGTTTGAATGAAAATTCACCTTGATATTTCTAATTATGTCAAATTTTACCCAGTGGCAACATGATTTAACATAGAGTTTTATAGGGAAAACGTTCTTCCTCTAAACTGTAGGGTCCAGAGCTTAGATATTTTGCATGCTGCTTCCATATTTATTGCATACACTTTTGGCATAATTGTACCACATTTCCAGTTTTTAAATCTGCGAAATCAGAATAAGTGGGAGGTGGGCAGGTAAAAGATAGAGGACTATCATTGTCCTCTGGTTTACATCAGATATTTTACTACTTATTTTTGGTCAAATTTATGTTATAATTCTATGTTTTGGATATTCTAATATTTAAAATATGATATAGTATATTGCAGTGTAGTAGATACAACCCTTCAAATGATGAACAAGAATAAGAGTTTCTTTGTTTACAGATTTGTTTACACTGGAACCCCTCTATTAAGACCACTGACCGTTCTTTTAAAAAGTGGTCTTATTAGCGAGGTGGTTTTATTAGCGGATAAATTGGTCTAGCATAATTCATAGTACAAAGATTGTCTGACTTTGTTAACTTTAAACAAGGGCCCTATATAACGGGTTATAAAGAGTTCTTGCTTTAAAGAATCATTTGAAAGCGTAGTGGGTGTAATTAGCTTTTTCTTAATAGTCATAATCAAGAGAACAGTTTTTGCATTATTGCATAAGATTTTCAAATGATATCATGAATAATTCTATGTATAAAAAATATTTGTGTTCAACTTTTTTATTTTACAACAGTACATAACGTATGTACCGGCGATCACGTACGGAAACGGTCAAAATGAACTATATCGCCTACCAGACCGTATACCGGACTTAATTCAGTTCTGACGCTCTCAAATCGAAATCAATCGGCTATTTCCGTAGGCCGAATTAACTGATTAGAGTTAGACAAGCAAACATTTGATCTTTCCGTTGAATTTATTCTCAAGAGCTTCCATTTCGGATTTGCGATACTCAATTTAACATTAAAAAAGTATTTGTATCACGTGATGCGTCTACTTTCGTTTTAGAGTAATTTTGTTGTTTTATCAAATATTTTCAATAGTTTCAATTTAAATGGTCTGTATTGAGTAGGAAAATGACCCCTAGATAATGCAAGTGTCACATTGTTAGTCAAACAGGCGTGTTAATACCCCTTTATTTATTAGTTATCTTACAGCTTGACATGTTTTGTTAACGAACAATAGGTGCAGTGTATTATCTACACAGGTGTGAAAAGCATATACGCTAAGAATTGTCTCTAAAAGAGAAAGTTGAATTGATTAATTTAAGTGGTGGAAAAAGTTTCAGACAGCTGACAGAACAGTTTAAAGTTGGAAGAACTCAGGTAAATAGACTCTTGAGCATTTGTGTATGTGGCTTATTTCAGGATAGAGTCCTTGTACTTAATATCAATGATGAAACTTAATTGATTCTACCTGTTAGATTACTCACAACAAAGTTGGGACATATGTGTCAAATATTAAGCAATATGAGTCATGCATTGCATATTGTTGAAAAAATTATTATTGTTTTTTCTCATCATTAATTTTTCAGAGGTTTTAAAATCCATACAAGTAAATATTAGCATACTGGTCGTCAATGAACAATAGACTAGCGTTGTCAGGTATGACAACAGAGTGCTTATAAATGGAAATGACTTATTTCTCTGTAGAATAAATTTTCATGCTCTGATCAAATGATTCTTTCATCGTTTCAGGTTCATAACATTTTGAAGAGAAAAGTTGAGATTTTAGACAGTTATGAATCAGATGTTGGAAGTCAAAGAAAAAGGATTTGTAAAAGATCCCCAGTAGAAGAACTGAACATCTTAATGTGGGAGTGGTTCCAGAAAGTTCAGGGGTCAGAGTCAATGGACCCATGCTACAAGAAAAGGCTTTGGACTTCGCAATTTTGTGTTTATTGAGATGAATGATTTTGAACATGATTTAATAAAAGTTGCATGATAACAATGTATAAAATTTGTTAAAACTTAAACAAAGTCTGTCTTTCTTTCATTTTTCTTTCAATTATTTTACTTTTGAAGATGAGAGTGCCATTGAGTTGGCTTATATGTAATCATACCTGTAGAAATGATCTTGACTTCCAAAATGAGCTAATAGAAGGAATCGAACTTGCTGGAGTGCCACTGAGTTGGCCTATATATGTAATGATAGGAATGATCTAGACATAAAAATTGAGCTAATAGAAGGAATCGAACTTGCTGGAGTGCCATTGAGTTGGCCTATATGTAATAATAGGAATGATCTAGACATCAAAATTGAGCTAATAGAAGGAATCGAACCTGCTGGAGTGCCACTGAATTGGCCTATATGTAATGATAGAAATAATCTTGACTTTCAAAATGAGCTTATATAAGGAATCGAGCTTGCTAGAGTGCCATTGAGTTGGCTTACATATAATGCTTATATAGGATATCAACATAAGGAGCTAAATACATGTACATTGTTTAAACAGTACTTCACCTACTTTGATTAACATGCTGATCAACCGGTCACAACCCATGTTTCACTATTAAGGCCGACTCGCTATTAAGGCCAAATTATGTCGGTCCGCAAGCTGGCCTTAATAGCGGTACTTTACTGTACCATAGTCAGACTGCCAGTCGCTCGCCGAATATTTCACGAATTATAAGTGGTCTTTTTAGCGGGGTCAAAATGCTCACATTTAAAGAGTTTTGTCAGCAAGAAGTGGTCGTATTACGGAGTAGCAGGGTGGTCCTAATTTCGGGGTTAAAGACCATTAAAAAAGAGCAAAAAATTTTGTTCTTTTCAAAACCGGTCTTTTTAACGGGGTGGTCCTTGAATCGGGGTGGTCTTTAAGCGAGGTTCCAGCGTACTTAATCCACGCACTTAATGTTTGTATTGTGTTCTAGGTACAATTCATTCAGTATGAGGTCTACAAGATCAAGCAAAGAAGTCAAAAAGCATGTTAATTTGTTGGAATTGTTAGAGGCTGATCCTCCAGATTTCTACAATAAAAAAGTTAATGAAGAGACAGGTACATATTTAAAATCAATAGAAACTTAGTTATGATGAACCAAAGCATGGTTATATCACGGCGGTCAGCTCACCTGACCTAGTTTTCCTGGACCCTTGTCTATAACCAGTACTCACCTACCCTTCCACAAGGCCGTTAACTTCTCCTATACCTTATTAATGGAGGAAACATCAACATTATTGTTGAATTTTTAAGGAAGGGTATAATAGTCCTGGGTAGGATTCGAACCTGTACCCCCTTCGGGAAGCTAGATCAAGACATGTTATTGAATTAACCACTAGCTGAAGCCCGGGACAAGTGAAAATTGATTCTGGCTAGTGAGAATTACCAATTTTATATAGTCGGGCTAGTTGATTATTTTGCCCTTTACTATAGGACATTAACAAATCGGGCTAGTGCACAAGAAAATTTAATTTGATTGAAAACAAAATTTTGCTGAAAGCTTTACTATTTACTGTTTACTATCTTTCACAACTTCCAAATTGTTAGGATGACAGAGGGGAATTTGTTACTTAAAATTTTGAAACAGTATTGTGTTGAGCAAGTCTTCAAAAATTGTTTGTTGTAAATATTTCTTTGTGTCTTTGAAGGATATGGTGTGTTTTCAAGATGTGTTTTGGACAAGGGAGATCCTTTTTTCCTTTACAGAGGATATTGCTCAACTGGGAATCTTGATCATGTACAGGATGATAGCTATATTTTTGAATTTGGTCACAAAGGCACAACATATTGGTAAGATTGTCTTTATTTTCAAATAAAAAAAGAAATGCTTTTGAAATGCTTATATTTTATGCTAATTTGTGAATCATTAAGAAATATCATTGAGCTATTGTATAAGTGACTATTTTGGCATTGACTTATTTATTTCTGTGTTTTATGTGGCCTAGCAGAATACCTCAGAAATAATATCTGCAGAGTATTATGCCTTTTTTGGGAATTTTGAGATGCCGTCCTGTTTGTTTTATTCATATGACCTCTATGGCTGATGTATCGAAATCTATTAAATTAATGTTTGGGAATGATAGAACCTTATTATAATTAGTAATAAACTGAGCCTTATGCTCTGTTGTTATCACATTTCTGTCTAATAGATTATTTTTTAATACATTTTTACTTTTTAGCTCACCTGAGCAGAAAGTGTTATTGTGAGGGGTTAGGTAGTTATCTGTCCATTTCTAACGTGGTAGTAGGCTGTACATTTCTAATGTTGTTGCAGGCTGTCCATTTCTAATGTGGTAGTTGTCTGTCCATTTCTAATGCTGTAGTTGTCTGTACATTTCGAATGTGGTAATTGTCTGTCCATTTCTAATGTGGTAGTAGGCTGTCCATTTCTAATGTGGTAGTTGTGTGTCCATTTCTTATGTTGTAGTTTGCTCTTCATTTCTAATGTTGTAGTTTGCTGTCCATTTCTTACATGGTAGTAGGCTGTCTAGGGCTGCGTATCGTGGCCAAGGTCGCGATACAATATGTATCGCGATATATGCCTCGCGATTTCGATATTAATCGCGATACGATGTAAATTGTAAATTTGGTATGAATGCAAACACAAATTATGATATTATAATCAAACAATCATAAAATTAAAAAAGCCATAGGGTGGGTCACGAAAATGTATGACATAACGAAATAATGATTGACGGAATTTTATTTTTGGAACGATGTCCTAAGACATCGTTCCAACGGTAACAAGAAAGTATAAGATTACTCTTTTCACGCTTCAACAATTTTCAACATAGACAAAGAGGTGTAGTTCAAGTGTGAAACTCATTAACATCTCATTTAAATGTAATACAACGCTGGCTTGTGTTGTCGTTCTTGAAACTCTTCAGGAAAAGGGAGGTTACTCTCAGGACATACAAATTTTGCAATGGAGACGGGATAACTCAACCGTAGACAACTCAGACCGTGACAACTGCAAAGATTACTTGTTGGAGTAAAAAGGGCCTACGATGTTTTTGACAATGCCTGTTATATGCGTAGCATAATTACATCATCCGATAGTTATAAACAATATTAAATGATCGTATTACATTATGATACTTATGTCAATACATTAAGGACGATTTTGGTAGTTTTTGTGCGCACCGTTCTGTGCATATCTAAAACACAACGTCAACGTTACAATTAAGGCAGTGGCTAGAGTTACGGTACCGTAACTCTAGGCCCAGGTTCTAGAGTTACGGAAGTTCCGTAACTGTAGACAACCCTGCCAGGGTTGGCTAGAGTTACGGAAGTCAAATAACATGCGTATGTTTCAACTTTAAAACGTCGAAAAACTTGTTTAAATTCATTATTACTCGAAATAAACAAACATTTACCGACGTGACTTATCCAATTGTTATTACACCCGCCATTTTGGATATGACTAATACTCTTACCGGCGATATGACGTTGTCGTCTTCAAAGTGTCACATTAAAAGTTTACTTGAGCGATTTTAAGTTTTAGAGTTTGATTATAATTTGGAATGAATATGTATAATTTTGTACGGAATTTTAAGCAAATATTTATAGGTACATGTAATAGACAATTCTTAGAGTAATTTTAAATGTGAATAAATTGCAAGTGCAAAACGTTAATTTGACTTAAATTTCGTGAACAAAAATGGGAATGTAGCTTGATGCAAAAGAGCTTAGTACTCGGGGGAAAACCTTAAATGAATTGTTAGAAAGTCGATGTTTTTGTGAAAAAAATGCAGCTTGTCATTCCACACCAAATCTTTAAAAAAAATTATGAAAATATTAACGATCTCGTTAAAAAATCCCATTAATAACCAAAAATGAGAAGTTGTCAGCTCCTTGTGGTTAAAGAAAATAGTCCAGAATAATCTTTGGTTTGGTGAGATGGCTGCTGTACATGACCCTAAAATGTGATGAAAATTAATTCTTTGACTGGTTTATTTTGTTTGATAAAGTAAGATAAACCTTGCCATGAGCAAACCACTTGAGAAGTCTAGTGCTATGCTTTAGTTAAATTCTGTTAATTGATACTTAATACATTATTTTATAGATGATATACATAATTATATATTCTTTAATCAAAAAATAAGTTCAGGACATCGTTCCTCCAGCACTCCAGTGCTTTGATTACGAAATGGAATACCACAGTATGAATAATAAAATACAAATAACTTTATTTGTTGTAAAATAATGACAAAGTTGTTTGTTTCTAGTGGAATTTAAGGAATTAGTTCATTAAAAAATCAACTAATTTTGCTATTTGAAGAGACACACAACATGCTAATAATTGATAACAATTATCTGCTTATCGGCAAACATAAAAGAGAGTGTTATCTTCCTCAATCAATGTTCACCAAAGTTTGTCATGTGTTTGTTAATTGCAACCGTTTGATTACGTAATTAATTTTATCGAGCCGTCATATATGTAGCTCTATTGATTTTTTAGAGGACGCCTTACACATAAGTCCTATTGTCTATTATTGTTACAAGCGTGGATAAAAATTCAATGCGTATTGTGGACTCTCGACTGAATTTTTTGGGTCCAAATAATAAATTGCTTGTAACTTCAATTTTTATGTTCAATTATCCATTTTTTAGTAATATTGTTATTGAAATTGCTACCAGACATTTGGTCTTGCGATCCATATCTTTTTAACAAACCGTTGGCGTTTAAGACGGACTCGGTCTTGGGCCCGGTAGCTAGATTCGAAGACTTAGGTACCTGTTTGAAATAGATGTAACGAAACCAAATGGCATAGAATATACAAAAAGTTGTCAAATTCGCGATATAGCCATATTTTCTGCGAGTGCGCCCGATGGGCCCAATAGACGAATGATATTGCGCCATTTGCATTTATAAGGGGCCAATGGCGCTCTATATTAAACACTGAGTAAAGATTGCAATTGCATGTTAAATGCTATGGATACAAATGTATATAGTATTTTTGTTTTAACTGATTTCTTGTAAACTAAAAGGCCCTCTGAATCGCGATTTTTAGGAAGCGATTCGATACACCCATTTCGGACAGTCGCGAATACTATCTCACGATGCTTCGGTGAATCGTTACAGCCTTAAGGATGACCATTTCTAATGTGGTAGTTTGCTGTCCATTTCTAATGTGGTAGTAGTGTGTCCATTTCTTATGTTGCAGTTTGCTGGTCATTTCTAAGTTGTAGTTTGCTGTCCATTTCTAATGTGGTAGTTTGCTGTCCATTCCTAACGTGGTAATTGTGTGTCCATTTCTAATGTGGTAGTTTACTGTCCTTTCTAACGTGGTAGTTTACTGTCCATTTCTAATGTGGTAGTTGTGTGTCCATTTCTTATGTTTATGTTTTTGTTTGGTGCATTTTTGTTGCTCACCCTATTTAGTGAAGATTCTAGTTAATGTTGATTCTAACGTAGCCAGAATGTTGTCAGGGGATATAGGGGATACTTGCTGTGGCATCCTTTCTACATGACTAAACTTAAGGACATACTAGTAACTAAAAGTATCGAAAACATGTTCCATAACTTCTGAGTTGATTCCCTTTAAAAATTTTCATACCTATTGACCTAGCCATTACTCAAGGTAAGGTGCAGTGCCAAAGAACCTATATTTTTTCATAAATATGGCTAGATTTGCCATTTGTAATTTTTTATACTTGGCTCTGTAGCCACCTTGTCTGTTATTGTATATGTTGTTTTATTGCAGTGGTCCGTGTTCCTTGGAATGAAAAAGAAATGGAAGGAATCCAGATGTATTTCAAAGACTACATTGAATTAAAAACAAACAAAAAGTGTCCAGGCATGAAAGATTGTATTTTGGCAATTAACAAAAGCAAAGCTGCCAATGGAGAAATTTGGAAAAGGTCTTGGGGAAAAAATAAAAAAGAAAGTGTCTCATTTGATCGTCGCCAAAAGGAAAAATCTTGAATGAGGTAGCATAGTATCTTGTAGCATACATGGTGAACCATTATTGACTAGTTCCTTATAATATAATCAAGACATTTGTTTGACATTCACTTTACCACAAAGGGGGAAGTGTTAAAGATGAAGCTGTAAAGAAAAGCTGTAACTTCCTCTTTAGTTTTTTTTTTGTTAATTCTGTTTCAGTTCTATAATTTTTTCAGTTTAAATCAAAATGATAAGTATTTGTCTAGATATTTTACTTAAAGAAGTCAACGTATTGGTGTTTTTTCTGCCTTTTACAGGGGTATGAACAGTCAAATAGAGAATGTTTGTTTTTGCTTTTTTAATATTGGAAATCTTGATTATTGTATAGGGGATATTTGTTTCCTAAGCATCTATCTCTATAGCTGTCAAAGTGTTTGACACAGCAGCTGAAGAGCATATAAAGATACCTTTATGTTCCGAGAGGAAACTAAACGAAGTTGTCGGTGAGCTGAGGAGGTTGGAAAAGAAAAGTTAACCACATCAAGCTCATGGTTGACAGTATGTCAAAGATTAAAAAAACAAAATAAGTATTATCATCATTAACATTTTTAATCAGGACCTTTAAATTATACAATGGATATGTTATTTGTAAAGTAATACCATCTTTGCCATCAGCCTGCCCTAAGAAGGATCCTGGTTATGACACATGGATATCTTTATCTAAACATACTGGACAGATTCATGCTGCACAATGTACTTGCACAGCTGGGTAGGAATCAAATGTTTATATGAAAATAATAATGTAGTTGTTTTACTCGCCCCATTCAGTTTTCAGTTGCCAACTACTAGGCGCATACATCCGTCAGTAACTGACTACTGCCCTACATGATTTAAACTCAGTGGTAAGAGGGATAACGACCGTAGAAAATTATATCATGATTAAGCTCCACAAAAGTATGCCCTTCTGCTGAAGGAATTTTATTGAAAAACTACTGCTTGCTCAGTGCTTATTCTAGAAAATGAAAAATAAGAGGGTTGTCCTCCAATTAGGAGAGTGTAAATCCCCAAATTGTGAATCACATAATAAACACTGCTTGCTATGACCATTTTAAGACATGTTGTGAATAGATTTTTGCCAATATTGGTTTACTTGAAATATATGTGACTATGATATCTCAAACATGGCTTTTCCTGTTTTCAGTGAAGGAGAGACCTGCAACCATGTTGTTGCCCTACTATGGTGTTTGGTAGACATCACAAGTAAAAAACAGAATGGAACTATAGCTGAAACATCCAAAAAGTGTAAATGGCACCAGCTACGTCGTAGAAAGTTATCACCACAAAGAGCTTAAGATGTTCATTTCAAGAAAGTTCATAAGTCAGAAGTGTCAAAAACATCAAATTATAGTTCTATTTTACTAACTTGTCACAACTTGAATAATTTCACGGTCACTGAATGTGTTATTATTCAACTTCTTTTAACCATCGAACCGCCGATCCATATTAGTTACTGATGATCTAACTATATAAGCGGCGATTTTAAATATCAGGGAAATAACAAGCTCGAAAGAGTTAAAAATTAACAGATTCAGTGACCATGTAATTATTCAAGTTGTGACAGGTTAATAAAATAGAACTATGTAAGGACTTTAATCCAATTGTAAGAGGAACAACTGGTTTTCATACTGATTTTCGCCAAAGCCCGGCTGCTGTTTTACCAAATGCAGGTTTCCTTAAATTGTATCCAAAACCTCCCATTCCGGAACATTTAAAATCTCAGTGTTGTCTTCCTCTACCACCAGTGTGTTTCATGAACAGTTTGTGTATAGACAGTGAGTTAGCTAAAATGTTTTTATCAATATGTGTCAGGATTGGAATTTAATCCAGAAACTGTGGAAAAATTGACAAAAGGTCAAAGAGACAGTGATCTTTGGTTAGAAGCCAGAAAAGGAAGGGCGACTGCCTCAAACTTCGGATCGGTAATGTCTGCACAGAAGTACACCAGCTTAGTAAAAAATGTCATGGGATACTACAAATGTGCAACTTTTGATGCACTAGAATGGGGGAAAAAGGCGTGAAAAAGTCGCTTTGTCCATATACATTAAAGAGTTGAAAAAGGATAGGACTTCAGCTTCTGTATTTGAGTCTGGTCTACTTATATTGAAAGACCATCCTTATATTAGTGCCAGTCCAGATGGGTAAATCCAGGTTCCAGTCGATAACAATTAGTGGTACCAAGATGTCTATGTCAAAATAAGTTGAATTCAGTTCATAGCTTCCTTTTATCCGGACATTTTGGGGTCAAGAGAACCAAACAACTACTAAACATTTTTTTTACTGGTTTGAGTCCAAGTCGGATGTGAGTCTGTACATTTCAAATTGTGAACTCTGTCAGTCTGACAGAGCTTTAAAAATTTCCAAAAGCTCCTATAGGTCATATTCGCACAGATACCCCCTAGGATGTCCTAGCTATTGACTTTACTGGTCCCTTTCCTATTAAAGAGCGAGGTAATAGGTACATTTTAGTTATGAGTGCCTGTACAAAAATCAAGGATAATTCTTATCATTTTCAGTAAGTATGTGGAAGTAATTGCCGTAGAATCCCTAAGTGCTGAGGTCTGCGCCCAAAATATTCTCAATTTGTGTCCAGATGGGGTACCCCTCTAACCATACATTCTGATCAGGGTTCTACATTTTAGAGTCAAGTCATAAAAGAGCTATGTCAACTCTTGAAAATTAAGAAGAATCACACCAGTGCCTGATATCCCTGTGCTAATGGTCAATGTGAACAATTTATGAGCATACTTATGAGAATGGTCCAAGACTTCATTGTTGACCAACAGACCTACTGGGATCTTTATTTAGACTGTTTAGCTAGTGCATACAGATATATCCCTAAAAAAAGCACAAATTTGTCACCCAGAATGTTAGCCATTGGTCGGGACATTAGACTTCCTTCGCAAACTATGTACACTTATGCATTCAAGGAAGAAACATCTCAAAGTGCATATCAGCACATTTTATTTTTTTTCTGTTTTTACTACTTTAGTCAGACAAGTACTCTTGAAAAGGAACAGCACAATGTCCAGGAAGATTTGCTAAGTCCAGTTCTTAAATACAAAGAAATTCATGATGATCGCTGACTTTTCTGTAATAATGCAGTTGATGCAGTCAATCGTACTATTAACCAAAGTAATTTTAACCAGAGAGAAGCAAAAGAGTTATCCAAAATTGCAGCAACACAAGTCTAGAGAAAGAGCAGCCATACTTGCAGTAATATTGTTCATTAGTAGACAATAAAAAATATACCCCTCTACAAATAAAAAATTAGACAAACAAAACATCATTTTGATTGGTTATAATCACCTAATGAAGTCGTTTCATAAATGTCTAGGTTTACCCCAGTGTGTCAACTTCCTTTAAATAATTCAGGTGTCCGGCGATGTGTTAGAATGGATTGTGGAACAGACAACACTTTGACCGAGGATATACAAAGGCTTTCTGACATAATCATACAGATGACATGGCTGGGAGGAAAAGTGTGATTAAAGGATCTTCTCATTCTAACCAGGTTTGTCAGTTTGTGCCAGTTCATTTACCTGTCTGTCTTTTATTTCCGAGCAAATTCCCAGTAACAACAGGATGTAGAAACAAAAGGCAGAACATTTAGTAAGAAACAAAGATCTGCAGATAGTTCTTAAGTTTAGGATCGATAACTTCTGCAAGAGTTATTGTCTTTAGAAAGATTTCTGCATTATATGTATGTACAGACTAGTTTGTTTCCACTGGAATTCTCAGCCGCAACCAACATTTCAATGGAACTTTAGGGAAACATTAAAGGGATATGCGCATATCATCTTATCGTTAAAGTTTGGCGATGCATAGAGTCATAGCAATTTTAATATCTTTACCCAACAATGAAATAGCTGTATTTTACACGCCTCTAATCGACTTGATAGACTTGATTATACAGATGATGGAGGACGTTTTCAATTATATTTATATGATTTGTTAATCAGTGAGCATTCATTGCTAACAATAACACACAAGCTCGAAGCCCAGACTAGTGAAAAAGGTTGAGATTAGAAAAAATAATATAGTTAGGCTAGTAAAAATAATAAAGTTAGGCTTATTCAAAGTTTTGCCTATTTAGTATTACTATAAAACAATAAATCAGGCTAGTGATCACATATTTTTAAGGCAATTAGTGAAAAGAGATCTGATTTCAGATGAAAATATATTCTATTTTATGTTTAAATTAAATGCATGCATGCTATACACACATGTATTATGTAGGAATCATTTGTAAGAATGAAGACGAAATGAGATACATGACATAAAAAGTCCCTACTTTAGGTTATCAGTAAATTTTATAACAAAAATAATATATTAAAATATATAAATTATATAGAAAAATATATTGCACAATTTTAGTGTAAACAAATGGTATGAAATGATATACATGACATAAAACAGAATCAAAACATTCTAAATATAATATACATGAATACGTTTCTACTTAACAAAATCTGTTTACACATGACTAGTAACTAAAAATAAAATGGCAACAGCAAGTAAAAAACATCAGACATAAAAATAGACCAATTCATGTTGGTATTTACCATTTCCATTGCTAGGTTTTTGGTCTTCCTGTCACTTCAGAAACATTACAGAACAAAGTCAAATTCCTTGGTAGCAACCTGAAATAAATAAAAAAAGAACATACAGATCTAAATGAAATTTTTTTTTTTATTGATCCAACATTTATTACGTTTTCAGTTTAAAGACATATTTTTTTTTATTTAACGTCATATTCAACACATATAATAGTCATATATACGACGACCAGCTCTTCCTACTATAGGTTTCCTGGACATTTTTCTATCACCAGTACTAACTTACCCTACCACGAGGCCGACAACTCAGGGTATGACCTGCCACGACCGGGTTTTGAACCCGCGACCTCTGGATTCGAAGTCAGACATGCTAACCACAACGCCACGGCCTCCGCTTTAAAGACATAAAAAGATTCAATTATTTTCAGTTTAGGTGATTTTGATATCAAGTGACATATCAGACTGGCAGTCAAATCGACCACAGTTTTTCAGAAACCTAGACAATCAATTCTCCTTACATAACTGTCAACATTCCTCGTATCACTCTAGACATATGAACCGGCCATATTTTATCAATGAGAGGTTTCACTGATACAAAAGACTTAAAAGGCAGGGATAAACTAGACCTATCACTGAATGTGATAAAATACTCCCCAAGGGGTGTTTTTCAAGGAATTGGGTGCTGCAAAAAAATGAGCCGACATAACTCAGTGAAAAAACAATAGACCATAACAAATGAGATATGCACAAGTCATGTCTGTCTGATATCTGTTATAATATGATTTTCTTACAAGGGAATGTTTATTTGACGCTGTATAATAACAAGATTATTTGAGATAGAAACTGGGAGGTCCTAGATAGGTCCTCCACCCTCAACTGAGTTAAAATTAAGCTTGATGAACATTGGAGTAAAACATGTACTCCATAGAGTGTTAACAAGGTTTTTCCTTGATTTGAAATAGTTTTAAAACACTACATAGCCCAAACAAAACTTGTCTCAAATAAGATATTGAATCTGAAGCCTCTTATCAATCAATAATATTGATTGATAAGAGGCTTCAGACCAGGTTTGATGAAAAGAGGAGCACAACTGTAGTCTCTAGAGATTTTACACAATGTTTTGCTTTAATTCAACTTAAGAGTGCAACATACATAAGCATTTCCTTTAAACAACAATGTAGATTCACAATACAAGATGTAGCCTTAAATGATATTTAATTAAGTTCTCAACGGAAATGAGGGGTTCACTTTCCTTGCAAACAAGAACTTGCAAGAGCCGCTAAATCAATTTTCCAGTAGCAACCTCAATGTAATAAAGTTATCCGATGATTAATGCCATTTGTTGCATCTGTTATGAAATTAACTTAATAAACAATGATAGTATACTAACTTGATATGATATTCAGGTTTTGGTACAGTGATGGGTTCACCATCTATATTTATAATATGTTCTAATATTCCGGTTTCTGATGTTGGGTCACTTCTTTTATTTAAGCTAATTTTCCATTCAGTTCCTTCTAGTGCCGTAATTTCTGGTCTGTTCACCTATCAATTAATACATATATGTATATACATTGTATATATATGCTGACTTCTTTTTCCCTTTACTGCACAAAACCCCTCTTTGGGGCATTGTCACACAAGTGATATGAAGTAAAAGCCATTGTAAGCACTAAAGCACAAACAGTTAAAATCTTGTGAAGTTAATAATCATATAAAACAAGTAAATCTGTGAGCTAATGCTCACTAGTGATACCCCCGCTGTGAGAAATATGACTACAAACTGAAACAGGAAGTAGATGAGCAAGGAGCATGAAATCGCTTTACACCATATGGGACTATGGGATGAAGCAATATGCAAAGTATTAGGCTGCTACATGTTATAGTTGCTGAGAAAACTGCGACGGAAATTTTGTAACGGACGGACGCACACACGGACAAGGGTAAAACAGTATACCCCCCTCTTCTTCGAAGCGGGGGTATAATTAGCAAGCAAAAAAGAATATAAATGACAACATTCATTATAATTAATAAAAAAATCATTTAAAATGGCGTATGATGTCAGGGTCTTATCAAAGATTTCAAACCATGGATTTAGACATAACTACGAAAAAAGTACTTTTTTGCCAAGATCAGTAGGCTTTGAAATAAAGTAAAAACAAAGGATAATCAAATGACCAAATGTTTCCATTTTAAAAAGGAAGTTTAATAATTTTCACATAAGAAAAAATGAATACACACCAAATTTGGATCCCAAGTTGCCAATGAAATAAAGAAAGCAGCTCGACTGAGCCTACTACAAGGTTTTGTTAAAAGCAAAATACCCTTGTCAGCAGACATTGAAACTCCCTGACTGTCAAACCAAGCACTCATAATGAGGCCATTCACAATTGTTTCAGTACAAGTTTTCCATCTGCTTCTGAAAAATTACAATAAAAAAAGTATAAGACATAAGTGTGTACCTAACTGTTGTTTTATCTATTTCTGATGAAGACTCTAATGTAATAAATAAATTAACACAGACCATTATTTCAAGAATTGACATGTACAATATCTTCATAACAATTGTAACAAACAAATAATGCTCAAACCATCTTGTATTGTACAACAAATACTTATTTATCCCTTAAATGATTGCGACATGTGTGAAAAGTAGCCATTTTTTCACCATAACGCGCTAGGGCTATTTCAAGATGCTCTAATTTCATTACTATTTAACATACAGATATGCAACTTGGCCAAGTTATTCCTTGAGTGAATGTCTTTCAGAAAACCAAGTTGAGCCTCGATCCCAGTTACCATGGCAATGCTGGGGCGGAGCAAAAACGGAAAAAATGCAATTTTCGCTCTTTTTCCAACCAACATTTGCATTTCAAACAGTAATATTTTCCAAAATTGAGGTCTAAAGTGCTAGGTCTTTTCAGAGACTGAAAGCATGTTTTCTTATCAGCATTTGGCGCCATTTCTCTGCACTCAATGACCCTGATTTTTTTTTCCAGCAACAAAGGGGGGCACATCCTCCCTTCGGAACCCCCCTGAGACATCTTTTGAAGGGGGAGGTGCGCGAAAAAGCTAATTTTTTGAGAACAACTATCCTATAGTGAAATTCACTAAATCTAGTTAAAAAGCACCATTTTCATGGCTGTGGTGGCCATTTTGGAGGGGGGGTCTAGACATGTAAAAATGCGGGGTTGCGCAGAAGGGTTATACATGACCATTTAGAATCAAATTTTTCAATTAGCTACATTTTCAAAACAGTTAATAAATTGAGCAATTCATTATCAAAGGCTGTAACGAGTTTTAACTTACATATATGGATAGACATGAGAAGCTACTTGAACATAAAACTGCATGTGTAAACCACATTAAAGCCAGATTTCAAAACTTTAACGCAAAAATTACAAAGCGAAATTATCCATAAATAAAGACAGTTTGAGTTGTGATTACTTTCTAATTCCGTTCATCACATGGTATGTTAAAACAGTTATCATTGTATGAAGTTTCATAAAGATCTGACCATAAAGGCAGAAATATATGCTATATTGAAAACTTAAACGCAATTGTTAACGACAAACAGACGCCAACCCGTGTTTCGCCAAACTATAAGCCAAATTTATTCATTGAAAAATCTGACTAAAAATAATATCAACAATATTCAAAATTCCATTGAAATTGTTGATCTACTAAGATTTGCAACATTTTAATAACAAATAGCTTTATACAATTCAATACATAAATATTTATAAATGTATATAACTAAAGAAATTATTTAAAGGTCTACACCAAGTTTTTGGCATGTGCTTTAAGGCTACACTGGCATGTCATAAACTACAATCTATCCAAAAGACTCAACCCCCTTAGTGACTTAAACAATCAAAAATGCTCATCATCAGATTAAGTTTCAATAAATAAGCTTTTAACCCGGGTGGATGGCACAGACTGCCAGTTGGTAGCGTGCCGGAATTTGGAATCTTGTGTCCAAAAGGGGGTAAGGGTTTGAATCCCTACCGAGGAGGATATACCCTTCCATGAAAATTTGACAATAATGTCAATTTTCTTTCATTGATTGGATAATATGGAGAACTTTTAGGCCTTGTGAAAGGGTAGGCGAGTACTGGTTATAGACAAGGGTCCAGGAAAGCTAGGTTATGTGCGCTGGATGTTGTAAAATGACCTAAATTGTGTTGACATGGCATTAAACCCAGTAAAAAAAATACATAAATAATAACAGCTTTACTTACACATTTTTATCCTGATCAAGTGATTCAGCTGTATTGACAGTTTCCTGAGCTGTTGTATATTCTACAAAGTATTCACATTCTCTTAGTTGACTTTTTACAGCATATTGACCTACGGCAGCTAAAATATTACAATAAAATGGTATATTAGTATGCATGTGAATTGACAGAAATGCATAACAATATAATACATGTATATACTTTTTTTATTTATTTATTGGATTAATGCCGTATCAACACAATTTAGGTCATTTCATGGCGTCCAGCGCACCTAACCTAGCTTTCCTGGACCATTGTCTATAACCAGTACTCACCTACCCTTCCACAAGGCCGGAAACTTCTCCATATTATCTACTCAATGGAGGAAAATCGACATTATTGTCAAATTTTCATGGAAGGGTATAACCTCCCCGGGTGGGATTCGAACCCGCACCCCCTCGGGCACGAGTATCCAAATCCTGGCGCTCTACCAACTGCGCTATCAACCCGGGTTTATACATGTATATACAAATATTAAATAAGAAAAATTAATGAATCAAATATGTGATATTAAATTTTCAAATAGAAAACAATCTTGCAAATGTATATCATTACAAAACTCAAATTTTCATACTTTTTTCTTTTAAATTAGCAAGCGTTAACTCACTTTGAGGACCCTTTATATATAATATATATTATTTACATTCTGTGTACTAAGTATTTACAGTAGCAGGTTAAATAATTAAGTGTAAAAATAAAAAATCCCAATTCATCTCATTTGAATTTCACTTTTGTGAAGATATATCATACTGACACAATTGTATTGTGACTAGTGCCATATTTCATCTAGCTTTGAAGCCGCCAGGCTAGCTCAGGTGGTAGCACACAAGTCTACTGAATACTGATCAAGTGGTCATGGGTTTGATTCTTGGGCGGGGCATACTTTCGTGGAGCTTGGTCATGAAATTATTTCTACGGCCATTCTCTCTCCTACCAATGAATCTTAATTAAGTAGAGCAGTTGTCAGTCACTGACGAAAGTATGTGCTCAGTAGTTGATTAACAGCTAAATTCAGAGATTTAGCCTTTCCAGGAACAGTGAGTAGGTAGACTGACCACTGTTATATGACCTATACTATGTGTTGCTACAGCATAAAACCCAACAAAACAAACAAACAATCAATCATCTAGCTTTGAAAAGCACAGCCATATTGATCTAACAAAACACAAAAGATTAACCATAATTTCATTGAGATTAAGCTTCTAGTCATGGTTGATGAAATTGGACCGTAAATGAGCCATCTCAAATATTAACAGCTCAATAAGAACACTCATAACATATAGCCATGAACAACTCATTCATCACAATAGCTTACTTAGAGCACTTTGGTGCACAGGAGACCAAACAATTTTTTAAGACTTACTGAAATATCTTAAGACACCCTGGCTTCTTCTGCTTTCAGCAACATGAATAACATCACCCCACATTCCAAAGCCAAGCAACAATATACTGTAACCTACTAAACGTTGATCACTGTGTACAGAAAACATGTTATTTTTGTACTTAAAACCTGCAAATATAGAACTATAAAAGTTTAGTTCATTTTGCTTTATCATATGTGCATTCTGCACATTTACATGAGATATAAGGTTTACGAACAATGACAAGATAACGTATATACAAAAGCTGTGATAACATAGCTCCATAATATATATATTAATTTGGACTAACAAGCAAGGGATATGTTTAACATACTTTATTTTAGCCTCAGCCTTTTTCATAGTGTAACAAATTAATTAAACACCTTTGTGTTTCATATGTAGAATACTGAATGAAAGAAAACAATTAGATTTCCATGCTTGAAGTGTTCAAATATTTGACTTACATCTACATATTTGTAAAAAGTTTGGGTAAAAGATCTTTGGCATTCACTGGAAGTAGTTTGTGGGTCACTTTACCACTACGTAAGGGATTCCAAATACATTTCATGTTGAAAATCTAAGGTTAATGACCACCTTTTAAATCTAGAAGAATTTTAAGTACATTGATGTGAATCACGACATACCGGTACTTCATTAGTATGTTTAAATTTACATGTACATGCCATGTATTGTCCGTTTTTTTTCAACCGTCAAAGCTTGAATAATTTCACGGTGACTGAATGCATTGTTTTTGTACTGGCAGCTTAATTTTTATTAAAACTATCTTGACTAAAACTTATAATATGACATCATACTATAATTCATATCATTGTCATCTGCCATTGTTGTTTACCATGTACATTATGTTCACTTTATAACTTGTTGTACTTGTTATGGGCTGGAGGCCTGATACAAATAAACATGTTGTTGTTGTTGTTGTTGTTGTTGACATAAGAAGCTTTACTCAATCATAATACACACTTTCGAAAACTCATGGGTGTATTTCGACAATAATTTTAACAAACGCATTCATCGTGAAATTATTCATGTTTTGACAGTTGAGAAAAAACGAACAATACAACATTTTATAATGAAATAAATCTATCTATCAAAGTATTCTCTACAAACAAAACAACTTACCAATAGCTATAGACAAAGCTGCTGTCAAAGAATCATAACTTCCATAACATTGTCTAGCTATACCATTTCCAGTACCTGTATATACAAGATTGGTAAATCAATACTCTATAAGTGGACATTTTTGCAGGGACTTTTTCTACTTTTTCTGCAGTCATCAGTTTAGTCAAAGAAATTATATCAAGAAAGGTTATCTATCCAAGTGAAAACAGAACATCAAAATTATCACACTTTATCACAAAAAGAAAAAATGAAATTGAATTTAAGTTTGAATCAGATTTTACTATTCACACTGTCCATACAAAAATGATGCAAACATCTCTAAACTTAAGATGCACAATTTATTGCACATACCAGCAATTTGACTCCCTGCAGGAAATTTTGTAAGAAATTTAGAAATTATTGCACCAAGCACTGCAGACAATCTGTCTGGATTACTAATACTATTCATATTATGAAGAACTATTTGCAGATCCCATACCTAAGGATCAGCACTCACAAATGTTTAGGAAGCAACTCGTCTTGCAGGTGAAGCAGTTTAGAATTTTCACTCGATTGGTGCAATATGCACTCCTCCTGTCTCCACTAAATTTTACACTTGAAATTTAGTTATTTTTTCACAAGAAATTTCCCTCGTCCTGCAGGATGAGTGCGGCCAGACTCAAACATGTGAGCGGACTAGTGGATTTGTTGAGCCCTGAAAACTGACCAGAAGGTTTAATGATATAAAAATACTGACCAGTAGGTATAAGACCCATAGGTATTAGTAGTTCAGGACTAGGAGAATTAACATCATCTATATCAAGACCTTGTTCTCTAAATAATCTTCTCATTAAACCATTAACAGCTTCATATAATGTTCCATCACCACCAACAAGTACCAATCTTAATTTATAAATGAAAACGTATGTAATGTATGGTGTTCTATTTGGATTCTATCCATTGATGAAAGAACAAAAATTTTCAAAATTCTGAAATTTATGAATTCATTCATCTTAGCAGCTTCTATATAGTACGAGAAAGATCTTTCACATAGTGAAACAGACCACTAGCCCGAGTCCATGGACGAGTATACTTAATTCAGGCAAGTGAAAATTATCAATTTCATTTAGTTCAGCTAGTTGATACTACTGCCTTTCACTATGTAACACTATGTAACACATTAAATCAGGCTAACATTAGAGAAAAGTTAAGACTATAACTCAGAGTGCGACATTAACAGTGTCCCGGGGTTCTGAAGATTCTCAGCTAGGGAATCTCTAGAAATACCTTCAATTTTTTATTACAATTAGTGATCGCAAATTTGTAATAAAAATTTGTTTTTTATTGAAGGAAACCCTAATGTTAATGAGGAATCCTTGAGTAACTGACTAGGGATTCCTTTGGGATCCGTGGTAAAATAGTTAGGATCAAATCATGTAACTGTGCTGTCATTTCAGCTTTAAAGAAATGATCAGTTTAAGTGATATTAAATTATATTCTAGTTGTAACTATAGATACAACACAACTTACCCATCTATAGAACTCAAATCATATGATGATACTATTTCTTCTGTATGATGAGCTCTCTCTGTAACTATAGTAATATATAAATGTTATTTTTTAACTTAGATTGCGTTTAACACTATGTCAACACAAATTATGGTCATTTTACTTTGGCCATTTCACCTAAACTAGCTTTTCTGGACATTTGTTTATAACCAGTACTCACCTACCATTCTAAAAGGCCAACAACTTCTCTAACTCTTAACATAAATGAATGAAAATAGACATTATTGTCTAATTTTCATGGATGCCGATTAATATAACCATCTTAGGTGAGGCTCCAACCAGCAACCCCTTCAAGACTCTAGATTTGAATCCCGAGTAAAGCCTACTATGCCAGACTTGGTTAATATATAACTTCAACTTTAGCAACTGACAATGGACTTACTTCCCCAAATTTACAGTTGGTCTAGAGTGCTTTAAAATGTTAGTGGTCAGTCTAGTTTTAAAGGCATAAAAATGATTTTAGTGTTTTAAGTGCTCATCTTGATGTAGTTCATTTATAAAACTGCATTTATACATTTCTGAAAAGTGTTTAGGTCAAGTAATTATTCACTTGCTCGCCTTCTATTATTTATTTTTATTTGACAAAAAACAGAAGAGAACAAAACATACAATAATTTGCTCACACCAAAATACAAGGTACATGAGAAAGTACTATCCTTCAGAGTATTACCTGTGCTTGTTTTCTTGTTAGAAAGAAAAATTATTATCCATCCTAAAAATAGCCAAGTGGTTCCCTCTGACATTTAACCGTATGAGTGAATAAGTAAATTTTTCAACTTATAAAACAATTGAGTAATATCTACACTCTTATTCACTGAGCCGCACATACTGATTAATTAATTTTATTTTCACAAGATTAAATACTTTGAACTGCTACAAAATGACTAGTAAGGACTCGTATGTTTTCCCATAAATCAATGAATCCAAAAATTGTAAGTAAAATGACATGCCATGATCATTTATTTATACAATTAAATCTTATCCTTCAATCATAACAAACTAGATAAATTTTATGTTCCATAAAAAATATTTCCATAGTTTACAAAGCAATGTTACCTAAAACATGTGTCTTGATTCCTGCCTCTTCAAATACTGGTGCAACTATTTTAGTGTATATAGTTGGTCCCTTTCTACGTCCACTAATTGGATTCACTATAACCAATAAACTTTTAGGTCTCTGAGAATCTATAAATAAAATAAGTAAAACAGTAGAGAAATAAATCTGCAGATGAAATTACCTGAGTTTCAAAAGATTTCCATTTCCAAATAGAAAAATAGCATGATCATACCAGATGCTAAAAATAATCAGAGTCAATAAATTGATACAGATTATAACAAACTATTTTATCAAACTGATGAGATACAATGAAACTTCTCCACCATTAGGCAAAAAGATTTGTCATGTCACATCAAAATAGTTTATTGGCATAAACTTAGTTCATTTCCAAGAAACAATTAGGTGATATTTTACTGAGTTTTAAAATATACATGTATATACAATAAAGAAATAAACAGTACAGAATGTACATTGAGTACACAATGCAACTTGTATTACAAAATATAACTTATTAATTTTCACTTTAAAACAATAAATATGGTGAACTTCTTGCCTTGCTTAATCAACTGTTCTAGTTGGTGTTTTAATTGTTCAAGACATGATACATCATCCGCAGTCAATTCTAGCACACATCTTTTTAACACCAACTTTTTCTGTTGTCTAACATAACTAATACACAGAATGTCTTTTTCACCAGATTTCTGAAGCTTCATCGAAATAATATCTGATATTCTAACTGATGTTGAACCTAAAAAAAAGCACTTTCAAATTCAGATTTCATTGTAGTATGTCATGAGTTTCACACCTTATTTCAAAGCCTCTTAAAAGTATTATCTTTTTTTCAAAAAGTCTAAGATAACACCAGCTTTTATTTCCTAATTTATAAGTTTAGCAACAATTCTATCCAAGATGGACATCACATGCTAAGGCCTCTTCCCTATAAAGAGAAAAAAGCCTTTGAGAAAAAACAAAATCAGTTAAACTAAAAGTCACAGTAAGTTTTCTGAACTGATACTTGTGGTAAAGTTTTTTGCACAATGAGATAATTAGTCTACAATTGCTTCGAACAGAATTTGGTTCATAACTTTGCTGGCTTTCCACTTACAACCAATCCAATCATGGCAATGTCACAACCAATTGAACACTCTGTCGAAAAATGGTGTAAAACAAACATACAATATAATACATATATACACTAACCTTTCTTACTGTCTATTCCATGATAACTCAGTGTTGTTTTTGTTAATAGCACATTATATTTTTGTTTCTTTATTGTACACACACATTCATGTTTGGTCACAGAATCTAAATTTTCAGCTGTTGCCATAGTTACTGTTAAACAACCTGACTAACCTACAATAAAAATGAATTTAAGGCATACGTGTTTCACATATTTTACAGTTTTCTCATATTCAATTTTTACCAAATGAAAACATGACAAACTATCACTCGCAACAACATGGCAATCGTGAAGTCGGTCAACTTTTTGTTTTTAACCAATGTCAAAAAAATAGACAATAATCCTGAAAAATTCCAATCAAAACCTAAATTATCCTAAACTTCTACACTCCCATGGAAAAATTGCATATTACATCTAAAAAATTTACCAAAACAATCCAAACTTGCAAGAGAAGACCAGAAATAGGTCAACATATCTACATCTCCTAAATGTTTACAAAACGAATATCACAGCTTACTAAATGTTACATTGCAGTTCAAAAACTGTGTTCCATCACATTTTTAGATCCAGTATAATAAGCATTGACAGTAAGTGTTTAGTAAAATTCGTTTCTAGTTATAATAAACCATTTTTTCATCAGTTTGACAAGAAGTGTTTCAGGCTATTGCTGGATACTTATTTATGTGATCTTGAATGAAATTAAAGCTGTACACATCTCAATCTGATTAAAACCTGATCTAAAATTTTCCGCTCACCTACTCGCTAATTTAGATCTGGTCTTTTTCAAACGAAAGTCACGTTCAGGCAACCTTTTCTCATCATAATATTCATGACGAAATTGTTATGATACATAACTTGTTTACATCGTCTACGTCACACAATTTGAAATGAGCCGGCCAAGCGCAGACTGTGAATAATACCGCTGTTAAATTAGCATGCAAAACTTGGTCTAAAAATAGAAATTACAAAATCAAAACGTGATTAATAGTGTTTTCGTCTAGATGAAAGCTACGCATTGATTGGTCGAAACAAAGTTTATCTCGACGTGACCTTACACGGAGACAGTAGAGATCCTGTATGACAACGCTCTACAAGATATCTGTTTACGGAGACTGAGTTATAATAAACCATTTTTTCATCAGTTTGACATAAAAGTGTTCCAGGTTATTGCTGGATACTTATTTATGTGATCTTGAATGAAATTATAACTGTACACATGTCGACAGATTAAAACTAAACTACCATGACATTGCAAAAACAGCAAATAAACCTGCACAGACCCAGTATCTGTGTGCAGATGAAAGGTAACACTAAATTGAATATTTGCATGATCTAACATTCAAGGCCTTCATACAAGATGATTAAATTTTGCCATACTTACTCAGGTAGTATATAAACAAGGCAGTGGCAGTTATGGTACTTAAACTCTAGCCTTAAAGTCAAGAGTTACAGGAGTACCAAAAACTCTATGCAACCCAATAGCACCAGTCTAGGGATCAGGGACTTTTTAAGATCGATATGTTACAAATTTTAAGCATTAAAAACATGTGTTTCTATTCCTAACTATTCGAATGAAAGACATATTGTCAATATAAAATGGAGTGGTAGGTCATGACATTAAATATATCTTTCATAATTACGAACATGCTTTAAATGTCTAAAAGTTGAACGATATCCATATAACACCAGGGTTTTCATTCAGGATTTCCCATCGGGGGGTCCCAGGGACTCTCATGCAGATTTTTTTAAGGGTCATGGTTAGGAATTTGGGGGTCCCACTTTATAACCAATAATAAAATTGACTTAACTCCATATTATTCAAGAAAAAACAGTTAATAAAGACAATAATTAAAAAAAAAACGATTTTTTGACACAAGTGCAGTCGGTTACAACTTACAATCTTCGATGATTACCGCTGACCTAAATCAATAATGACAGACGACATCTTTGTTGTTGATTTGAGAGCTGTGTGGTTGGTTATCAGGGATAAGCCTGGGTTCCAAATTTAGGGAGAAGTGACTTCTCCCTCCCAGTAATTTAGGGAGAAGTGCAGTGATGTGAGGGAGAAGTTGGGAGGATAGACAAGCGGGAAAAGTTCGATGAGCCGAATGGAATGTTTTGAACAGTATTCATAAACTTCTCAAATGCAAACTTTTCTAGAACTTCTATCCTTTAAATACATGTTTACATTTAGTAAATAATATGTCTGCTGTGAGTTGTGAGTATTAAATACTCCCTGGATGTTTGGTTACTGAGTTTATTATTTGTTCTATGTTTTACACAAAATTCACAGAACACATTGATTTTGTACCAAATTGTACACTTAAATTATCTAATTATCATTTCAATAAAACGTTCTTCTTTTTGGTTTAGCATTTTTACTTGCTAGTATATGTTCATTAAAAGAGATTAAAAATGCATACACGACCATTTTTGGAAATTATGCAGCATGTTCAATCACGTGAAAATCCACATATTTCACGCCAAAAAAGTAAAATTCACGCGAATATTCAGACATTACCGGGTACGAATACGCAGACCGAAATATACCATAATGTAACGAAGGATAACTCTGTTAAGCTTATTACATAATTAATGGCATTTAGCCTTACCCAAATGACGTCAGCAACGCTGACCGGATTGTTTTTGTTTTCATCACTAATAAAGGATCATGGCGTCGATAGTCTTCTGCTCAAGAGCGTTGACGACGCGATAATTCATACCAATAATTATGTCAAAACAAAGGACTTTAAAGTTTAACTGATTGTATTGCCGAATTAAAAAGGCGTTAATTTCAACTTTAATAATACCATCAGATTTGCAAACTAACAATGAAGTAACACTTAAACTTAGTGATTTGTTGTCGACCAGTTAGTCTAGTATTGCACACGAGCGCAATCGAGCACCAGATTCACTTACAAGAGAAACAAGTAAATCTGTGAGCTAATGCTCACTAGTGATACCCCCGCAAAAATCTAAAAATATGCGACAAACAGGAAGTAGATGAGCAAGGAGCATGAAATCACTTTACACCACATGGGACTATGGGATGAAGCAATATGCAAAGTATTAGGCTGCTGCATGTTATAGTTGCTGAGAAAACTGCGACGGAAATTTTGTAACGGACGGACGGACGCACGGACAAGGGTAAAACAGTATACCCCCTCTTCTTCGAAGCGGGGGTATAATAATAAAGGCGGCTAGATTACGCGAATTTCACTCGTCATTTGATGAAGTTGTGTTTATCTACACAGTTTTTTATAAACTAATGTGGGGTAAAGTTAAAGATGACCTAAATTTGCCCAAACTTTTTTCTTTTTTTGACGAATCGTCCAAAGACCAATGTGACTGAGGACATATTGTCTCGTCGGAGAATAGGGGAGAAATCTTGTACTTATGTCAAAATAAAACTATTTAAACTGGTGTACCCACTTTTATTTCCTCATACCCACATTTTTCAACATTGGTGGGTACAATACCCACTCTAAAAAAAGTCACCGAACATGCTGATATGTTATCAGTGTCCTGGTTTTTGACCCTTCTTTGTTTAAATATTTTTTATCAGTGTCCTCATTTTTGACCCTTCTTTGTTTAAATATTTTTTATTTAATTAGGTCTGCGGTAAAGAACATACATTTTCTTAAATATAACATATTATGTAGCAATATATGCTTATTATTGATTTTTTAGAGTCTGCAAGCGGGTAGATTACGTGACGAACACTATGACAATTTTCATAAATTCAATTGAACCAACCGGTGTTAATTCTTGACAGCGAAAAATTGAGGGAATTTCCCCGTTACTTATTGCTTAATTAAGAACTTATAATCAAAATAATAAGATTATTAAATTACTAACGTAGATTTAACCATCTTGTCAATGCATTCATACCAAATTTACAATTTACATTGTATCGCGATTAATATCGTAATCGCGAGGCATATATCGTGGTACGTATCGTATCACGACCTTGACCAAGATACGCAGCCCTAATTTTAAAGGTGACAATATACACAGGGGGCATCAATAAATAAATGAGTCACTAATTATCGGCTTTTGAAGCGTGTATACTAACAGCACAACTCCCGCGTAGTTGCTTGGTCGATTACATAAGAAATGCGGATGTAAGTTACCTTCCATCCGTCGTTAAATCGAGGTCTCGAGGGCTGTCATAATTGGGTCATAATTTGTTTCATCGATTTTCCGAAAATGTCGGCTACTTCGTTTTTTCGCTTTGATGTGCCAATAGAGCTAAGTTTTAACGGAAAGGGCGACTTCTTTGCCCGAATCGCCCTCTCGGCTCATCCCTGTGGTTATTAGTAAACTGACTCTTAATTATTGATAATTGATTGATAAAAGGCCATTGCACCGTAACTTTTTAGAGTGTTTCCAGTCGGAGTGAAAATATCCTAACAACTTTCGACTACACCGAAAAAAATGGGCTGTAAGTTTTTTATTTTCAATTTTCATGAAAAAAATCGGCCGATTAATTAAGATTTTTCAATGTAAAAACACTAAAGAAATTTAGTGCATTAAAAAAATATCTTAATTCTGTCCAAATTATATATATTCTGTTCAATTTATAATCCAACTCTATAACTTATCGCTCAAGTAAACTTAGTATGAGACATATTGAAGACGACAACATCATATCGTGGTATATCAAACATCCATTAAGTTTATTAGTAATATCCAAAATGGCGCGTGTAATAACAACAGGATAAGTCACGTCGGTAAATATTTGTTTATTTCAAGTAATAATGAATATAAACAGGTTTTCTGATGTGTAAAAGTTGAAACAAACGTATGTTATTTAACTTCCGTAACTCTAGCCTATCCTTCCAAAGGTTTTCTACAGTAGCCGCTAGCGGAAATTCCGTAACTCTAGCCACTGCCAAGAATTATTTTGTTGGCAGTGGCTAGAGTTACGGTACCATAACTCTAGACCCAGGTTCTAGAGTTACGGAAGTTCCGTTACTGTAGACAACGCTGCCAGGGTTGTCTAGAGTTATGGAAGTCAAATAACATGCGTATGCTTCAACATTTTAACATCGAAAAACTTGATTGTATTCATTATTACTTGAAATAAACAAATATTTACCGACGTGACTTATTATATTGTTATTACACCCGCCATTTTGGATATGACTAATAAACTTACCGGATGTTTTACATACGGCGATATGACGTAGTCGTCTTCAAAGTGTCACATACTTAGTTTACTTTTCAAGAACGATTTGTTATATAGAGTTGGATTATAAGTTGGACCGAATATGTCCAATTTGGACAGAATTATCTTATATTAATATATCTTTTTATTAAATTGACGATTCTTTAGTATTTTTCATTAAAAATTTTTAATTGTCCTGTAAGAAAAAAACGGCGATTTTCGAATGCACAATCGACCATATTTTTGGACAGAATCAAAAGCAAAATGTCTTCGATTTGATAAAAAATGTTGATAAATGATTTATTTTTACATTGTCACGTTTAAAAGCGCCGATCTTTACCCAAAGCATTGACCAATTCATTGAATTTAAAAATCTCGGCAATTTTCCCCAACATTTGCATACTATTTTTAAGAATCACGACTTTTTACTTACGATAAGTATACTGTTAAATTGAAAAGATAAAAAAGCGATTTTTTCACTGGATAACGTCCGAGTTTTTAGTAATCGCTGACTTTTGGTTATGAATATGAATGGGTATTTTTTGACGAGATCGTTTATATTTTCGTTAAAAATTTAAAGATTTGGTGAGGAATGACAGGCTGGAATTTTTACAAAAACATTGACTTTCTAACTATTTATTCACTCAAGTACTAAGCTCTTTTTATCAAGCTAAATTCCCATTTTGTTCACGAAATTTAAGTCAATTTAACGTTCAAAAATCGCCGACTTTCTTATATTAGACACTTGCAAATATTTCACAATTAAAATTACCCTAAGAATCGACTATTTCCTATAAATATTTCCTTTAAAGATATATAAGTGACGAAATTAAAGAAAATTAATTTTGCAAAAAAAACATTATTGACATATTGTATTTATATTTAAATAGTTTTTGACGTGTTAAAAAAAATTAAAAAGTATCCGCCTCTTGATTTAATTCAATTATGAAATTTCATAAATATTTTAAGACATGCCATGTCCTAAAAGATTTAAAATCCGCGCCGAAAATTACCGATCGTTTCCGTAAGTCATGTGACTCGCATATTTAAAGACACAACTTATAAATCCTGGACATCAAAGGAAAATTGTAGTATAGTGGTTATATCATAATAGTCGTGAAAATTTCAAGTATTACATGTTTCATGACTTTCTCGTGTTTGCTGGCAGGTGAAAAAATTGAGGCCCGTTCATAGGTAAATTTTGAATTTGGTTGTTTGGTAAATATAAATTATACATGTTTATGCAAACTATACATTTTTTATGAAATAATCATTGCTCTTGTATAAACTCATTTTATCCTACTATAAAACAAAATACAGCCAAGTAAAATGGCTAGAAGAAGGATAGTTATGTTTGTCACAAATGATCAACATGAAGTACTAAGGTCTTTCATTCGTGACAGAAATTGGGATGTTGTTATTGAAGTTGTAAAACTTCCTCCACCACCTAGAACACAGCATTTTCAGGGGTTTATTGATTGTCCTGAATGATTCTGTTCACTATGTATAACAAATGAGCACTTAGGACTGGTGGCCTAAAGGGAATAAAGATAGACATATCTTGTATTCAAGATAAAGAAAATGCCTCTAAGTGTGTTTCTTGGCTATGTTATGCAATCGGGGAGTTTGGAGGGATCCAAGATACATAGACAGGAGGGCATTTGCGAGACTGGCACGAGGCAACCCCAGATTTCATCAGCGTGAGCTGATACCTGAGTGCGTACTTGCACAGTGCAAAACTTGGCTACCAAACCCTCCAAACCGTCCATATATGGGTCACAAATGGCGATAAAACAAGTCGGGAAAACATAATTGTTTATCCACTGTGGTATCAGCACTCGATTGCTTGTTTTTTGGGGGTTTAGCGCCGTTGCTCACATTATATAAGTTATATCACGGTGGTCAGTCAACTGGCTCACTACTCCAGGAAAGGCTAAATCTCTAGATTTAGCTTTTAACCACCTACTAAGCGCATACTTTCGTCAGGGACTGACAACTGCGCTACATTATTAAAAATAATTGGTAGTAGGGAGAATGGCCGTAGAAATAATTTCATAACCAAGCTCCACGAGAGTATGCCCCGCTCTAAAATGAAACCTACGACCCCTCAATCAGTAGACTTGCGAGCTACCAACTTAGCTAATTGGGCGGCTGTTCCCGATTGCTCGCCGTTTGTATTGACAGATTTAAATCACTTCAGTTGCATCAAAGATTTTAACTCAAACCCAAAACAGCAAATATCATTGCCAATTATGAATATTTTTCAAGTGTGTGATGAAACGATCATTATCAACACTGCATTTGAACTAGGTTCATGTAGTCATTGCAGGGCCTCAGAAAGTATGTTCATTAATCGTAACATACTGAAATACTACCGTTATATCTAGCCCGAAAAAAGCGTGCAACACAGATGTCAAAATTTGCGATAAGTTGTGTCTTTAATGAGGTAAACCAAAGTATGTGCCGCATATTTCAAGCTTTGACATTTATCATGATTACGTTTTTTTTACCGGAACACCGTTTAATATGCAAATTAGCAACTGTCGTAATTTTCCGATGACGTACGAGTCTTATCGGCCATTTCCGTGAAATGGCCTCTGAAAGGAAAATTGGGTTATTTCATCCGTCGTCATCTGTGTGATGGATGGTAATCGCTGCATTTTTAATTCATAGTTAGTAATTTTAATGACCAAAGATCACTATTATGCAATTTTTTTGCTTTATTTGATATCATGATGGTTCTTATTTCTCGTCACTTTTATGACTTTAAATTCCGTACAAAATTATACATAGTCCAAATTATAATCACTTATCGCTCAATTAAACTTATTATGTGACACTTTGAAGACGACAACGACATATCGCCGATTATTTAACATCCGGTAAGTTATAGTCGTGTCTGCTAATATCGCGGGTTCGGTAATATCGCGGTATTGTCCCTTTGTTGTTATTATTCCCGATGCGCCACCTAGCGATGATTGCAGTGACGCCATTTTGTAGGTCACACGTCATCAGTTACGTTTACAAACAAAAATTGATATATGCCGTAATAGATGGCGAATAAACTTACTTTTTCTTCAACCATCAATAAAATTGAAATCCCGAAAATGTTCCGTACCACCATGTCACCTAAAACTGCTTTAATTCAAAGAAAACCCAGCCCACCACTCTGAATTTTCCAAAAAGTTTGTCTGCTGCATTATTTTTATGAATAAAATGGCTGCAGTCAATGAATGACGTATGTGGGCGGGACTAAACGCTGACGAATTCAGTGGAAAAAATAAGAGGCCCACTGAGGGTTGTTTAGTTCCCGGTGCAAATATTGCGTTGAATTAAAAACTATTTTTTAATGGATTTGCATCACAGGTCTTGTAAAAATAAAGCATTCTTGAATAAAAAAAAATACTAAATTGAGACATATCAAGGATTTAAAGGTTTAAAGAAAAATAAACTACCAAAATGTGCAAAAGTGAAATATCATTAAAACTCTTTGTTTAAAACCTGTTTCTTCCATGATAACAGGAGCGGTGCTGATAAAATTTTATTTTACATCCCTTTTTCCAGTTAAAGGTACTATGACATGGATGGTGAAAATGACAAAATTTTGAAAAATTGAAAAATAATCTAAATACGACTTATGTCTCGTATTTAAGGTTATGAAAGCTTTCAGGTGACAAGGTGTCAAAGTATGTAAGTTATCTAGTGTGTCTTAGAATCCTGGAATTCCCTCCAGGATCCAAAACCGTAGCATGCTACGCGTTTGGTACTATTAATAAACGCAGTGCCTACAGTCAGCTGACAAGTCACGTGGTGCATAGTTTTACGATTTTTTCTAAATGAAGAATAAATCTTGTTTTATTAATATAGTATTTATTCAGTATGGATTGAAAATTATATTTAACATTCTATTTAAAGAAAATAAACAATAAAATAATTTATCTTTTAAAATACATTCGGATTGACACGGCTATTTTCGTTATCCCATACAAACTGTCAACATGTCTACTGACAGTTAGACTGTGCTGTCACTGATTAGATAATACTACATGATCAGCTAATTATGAGAGAGTTAACCTACAACCAGAAATATTTTAACAATAGTGTGATCGATTGGTGAAGAATGGGTAAAATCGTTTAATTTCTGAAGTAAAAAAGACTGGTCGGATGTAGTACCAAGTTCAACGTCAACAACTCGAGGCCACGAATCTCTATAGAGTATGTTTATTTCGGCTCATTGTTTGTTTTCATACTGCTTAAACATTTATTATTAATGTAAAGTTGTATGTGCACGAATCGTTTGTTTCTGTAGCGGTTCATGTCGTCCTCAACCATTTCGACCCATAAAGAAGTGAATTTTTAATCAAACTCATTATCTCATCATTAGTAATAAAATCTAGTCTTGCAATGAACTTATTCACACAAGTGATGCACATGTGCACACATCCTTAATGCAAAATAAATAGAAATTGAAAGACTGAGAACCCAGACCAATTGCGATCTACTTTCAAGTATAGGCTGGGCAGAAAGCTGCTTGAATATAGAGTTGGGGAACTATGGTAAATATGGCAAGTTCCGATTCAATGTATACTAAGACACAAGCATCAAATTTGCATTTGCTTTTCGTTGGCTATAAGTTTAAGATGACAATTTTCATTTTGATTTTTTTTCTTACTACTAGTCTACTGGCAGGCAGGGTCTTTCAATTAGAATGTTTATTTGAAAGACCCTGTCGCAGGAGAGAAGCATCGAGTATCTTAACTTATCCTGTTTATTTTCGAGGCATCACCATCAAATTTTTTTTACATTATTATTTACAGATGAGTAGCTGGAATAACCTCATACACAGCGACAGGATGTTCAATTACTAGTGCTGACACAAGGTTAGTCTTATATTTTTATTATCAGTTTATATCATGTCTTGTGCAAATTGAATTGAGACAATAAATGCTACGTGCATGGCATTCTCATTTATTTAGTCAGTTAGTCATTGTGTGTTTACTGAAGTATTTGTTGATATGGTGTTGATGTAACCGCAACATAATTTTTTGTTTGTAACTTTTATTTCAGGTTAATACATTTGCGATTTTGTTGATGTAGTAAGTGATGGTAAGAGTTACTGGGGTGCGAGAATCTAAAAGTTCACTTCTTACTTACAGATAATTGTGAACTATCAATCCTCTTTTCTAAAGTTAAGGTAACTTGTTTTAAGTTTTAGTTTTACTTTAAACCTTAAATATTATACATGTACATCAATTCTACTTTTTTGAGCATGAGCACTGGTCTAGTATGTGATTGGACAAATACTTAGGGGTCAAATGGTCCCAGATAATAATCTCACCATGGGTACAACTTAATATTTCCTACATCAAGAAATAAGCCTTATGATAGATTCACTTGACCCAGGTGTAAATTAATAGTCTAAATCACCTGCTTAAAGATAATTTCAAGCCTGCCAGGCTAGTTCAGTCAGTAGTGAACAAATTTATTGATCGAGTGGAGGTAGGTTCAATTCTTGGGCGGGGCATACTTTCAAGAAGCTAAGTCATTAAATAATTTCTATGGCCATTCTCCCTCTTACCACTGATACTAAATCATGTAGGGCAGTTGTCAGTCACTGACAGAAATATGCACCTAGTTCAGTCAGTAGTGAACAAATTTATTGATCGAGTGGAGGTAGGTTCAATTCTTGGGCGGGGCATACTTTCAAGAAGCTAAGTCATTAAATAATTTCTATGGCCATTCTCCCTCTTACCACTGATACTAAATCATGTAGGGCAGTTGTCAGTCACTGACAGAAATATGCACCTAGTAGGCATTGAACAGCAAAATCCAGAAATTTGGTTTTTCCAGGAACTGTGAGTGGGTTGACTGACCACCGTGATATAAACAATACAGTGTGTTACTATGGCGTTAAACTCAATAAAAGGGGGAAAAACGAAGAGATTTCTGTGATCAGAGATTATGGTGCAAGACTAGAAGTAAACTAAACATATGCATTATGTATTATGAAAGCAAATTTTAGCCTAACTTGGCTCATTGGTACTTTCAATGTAAGCTTCCATTATCTTGTAGGACATGGGACTGTAGATGGACAGCATATTACTTACATTGTCATTATGCAACACTGTTCTTCATCTACTACTGAATACTTACATTGTCATTATGCAACACTGTTCTTCATCTACTACTGAAACCAAACCTGAATTGAAGCTTTAGGGTCTATTGAGCACTTTTCTCAAACTTAAAATCAGGCAGCGTACAGTTCAGTTCATAGACATCCTCTAATTTTTGATGAACTGACAACGTGTAATATTTTATTTTCAAGTCTGATTTTTTGTAATCTTATTTGAAGTTATATTTGTAGGATTATGATTTGGTTGAATGTCATAAAAATCCAATATTAATTATTTCAGATGATGATACACAGATTTTGAAGCTGATTGTTTGTCCCAGCAAGATTTCAAGGTTGATTTAGACTTAGGTCACTGAGTGAAATGGTTTTGTTACTCCAGTGCTGTGAACAAAGGTGGCTGATAGATATCTAACTGCTGTTGCTCTATATTTCCGGTCACTCACAAATCATTGACAGATGCTTGTTTAAATCTATTTAATTTATTCAATGGATAACCAGAGGACAGTGTTTGTAGAGGGCAATATAATATTTTTGTATTTTTTCACTATATAAGGGACAATTATAAGTATTAAAGTGTAAAGAACAAGAGCTCCAACTTAATAATAATAATATGAGAAAGACTGTATAGTCCATCTATTTTTTTATTATTTCTGTCATACCAAGCTAGTGATTACCTACTCACTGGGCAGTAGAAAAAAGATATGTTAGAGGCTTTAGAATAATTTTTTTTGAATGCATTGATTACAGCAGCGAATATTCACGTCAGCAGAGTTAATATAAGGGTCACTGACAGTTGAATAAAATACAATAATAATAAAACCCAAATTGTTTCATCAAATTTACTACTGTATTTTTACTAATTGATTCAAATCAGTACTTGTTTTTGATCATACGTGTGTGTCCAATCATAAGTATTGTTTATTTATTCAACATGTTAATAACTGGGTGTCATGAGGTAATGCTGAATAGGCCTAAATGCTTTCCTGGACTCTTCTGCCCAGCTGCCAGTTCAGTAATGACTGTTAGCAAATGTTACGGGTACAGGACAACTCAACCCAAAGACAATTCAACATGAGGGTAACTCAATTTGAAGCTAGACAACTCAATATGTTTAGAGTTTGGGTAGAGTTGTTCCATCCCTAACATAAGGAAGTGTTTTGGAATGTTCGGGGAAATTGAACACGTGCCAGCACTTGCTTATACATTCACATTTTAAAGGAATGGTGTAATCTCCAGATAAGACTAAACTACTTGATGCACATCTTTCAATAGAGTCCAAGCTATGGGCTATTGAAATGAAAATGTAACCTAAATGGTATAAGTTGGAAGAGTCTTCATAATGGTTAGGTCAAGCTTAAAGTACACTGAAAACCCAAAACAGTACAGTGGTGTGGAATTTCAAGTTTTTCTACTATCTGTGGATGATAAATCTAAAAATGAACAAGTCCGGGAACAAAACGCACATGCCCAGATGTTCAATACAAAACTAAATATTATAAACTGTGAAATATAAAACATATTGTAAGTAATGATAAATAATTTACCAAGAGGTAGTTAATTGTTGAAGATTTTTTAAGCATTTAGACATCTGTATTATTAAGTTTTCCTACGTTACATGAACAATGTAGTGTATTGTAGCTGAAAAAAATATTACTTGCTCATAAACAAGTGGGATGGAAATATGGACATGTGTGAATCCAAAATGTTAGGCATGGAATTCTGCACCCCTGAAGTACATACTATACTTTGAGTTCGGGGTCCGACAAAATTAGATACAATTAGTGCCCGACCAAACCTGCATATAATATAACATTTCGATACATCAGCAGAAGAAATATAAGGCTTATAAAACTGTTCAATCTTTTATTCATTCAATTATCAATAGGCGGAAAAATTAACCACACTGATATAAATACATGCTCCAATAATTCTGCACTAATTTATATACATGTACTCAATTTAGTAATTCTGTATTTACTATAAATTAAAGAAGATATCAGTTTTTATGAACAAGATACTCATATTACATTCGGAACTCCTTGGCCATTCGCTATAAATAACTTTGGACATATTAAGACGCCATTTTGGAAAAAGCGGCGTTGAAGTAAACAAATACACCATTGTTAAGGCAATGACTGAAGTTTTGTTTTTAGTCTACAAATTTGAAATTACACATTTCAATAATTACCAAAGAACAATATCTGGTTCAATTTAAAACAAAAACAAATATGTTTAGACAAAAATCTGTGTGAATACAACAAGAACTATTTTGTGTAACAGTTACGTGCTTCGCCTCCCTTAGGTAGTAAAATACAAAAATCTAGGGAAGACCCCCCCCATGAATCCTTCCGAAATTATTCATTTATGAAAGGTCTAAGTGTTCCGAATGATAAATATTTATGTTAATGCATTCTCTAACAAATATCAAGTATTCAAATCAGCAGGGTAATGATGGGTCTTTGACGGTAGAATAATCAATGAATTGAAGTACAGAAAGACTTGTGTGCACATTGAAACCTAAAAAATCCTTAATATTGTTACTCCTAACACACTACATTCAAGTACAAATCAAGCAGGGCAAACATGCCAGCAAAGTATTTATTCTATCCTGTATAACTTGCAAATACAGTAAAACCCCTCTAAACCGGAAGTGCTCCGGACCGGGCAAAAATTCCGGTTTGGAGAGGTTTCCGGAATAGAGGGGTTTTACATTCTGACTATAATATTTAACATGTGTGTTCGTTGGCACTCTGTATTGATCTTGTATTATGTGTTTGTGATATTTAACTATTGATACAAGTTCAATCTACATGTATTCCAAGATGTAGTATTGTGCTGTAGTTATATTCGTAGATTAATATGTCTTATATGCATACTAGAAATCTTTGTAGACATGACTGAGTCAGTAAATATATTTGACTATTTTTCATTGGAAAGCCTTTTACAGAGTGGTTTACATCCTTGCCATAATAGGCATCATTGTTTCTATTAAAAACAACCTATATTCTATCTTATTGCTTAGTACTTAGAGACAAGATGCTGGCTGGAATGTTGTAAGTTGTTACAACAACTTTTGAATAATTAAGCTAAACAAGTATAGCATCATAAACTAAAGCTCTTTATCATTATGCTGATAACAACTTCGTAGAACTCATTGTTATTGTACCATTCCACATTGCATCACTATATGCAAGTTATAGTGAGTAAATCTGGATACATCAATATAGAATATGATGAAAAAAAATAACAGAAAACAGATATAAATACACAAAGCTTTAATTATGACTAATACATGATAATTTTACTCAAACCTGTAAATTCGTGAATAAATATGTTTCATTGGTCATTTTTACGACTCAAACATAGAACAATTAATTTTGGTCAATCGTATATCAATTAAACACCGCCGTAATTGATCGATTACATACGTCTTTCAAATCATTTTCTACAATCAATTTTTACCACAGGTTGGTTCATTTTAGATCAAAATGCAATAAGCGAACGAATTAAATCCTTAATTATCAATTAAATGTTCCATCCACCAGCGTAATTATCGCTAAAAACATACAAACCCCTACCTTACATTTGATAGTTTTCACACCCATTCAATAACACATCTTTCAATGTTTACATAGCGATTATCACGAATAGTCAATTTCACGCACACCTGTTAAACAATGGAAACAATCACGTTCTCGAGAGTCGTATATCCAGCTCGCCGTTATCAATTCTCACCTTTCGACTTCCGATATACAGGGGTCATTTTGCGTGACGAAATATGAAGTTTAGGCTAAAACTCGTCCGGTTTCCGGAATACAGGGTTTTCCGGAATAGAGGAGGTTTTTGTTATATGAACAAAGAGGAGAAATATTCCGGACTTGAAAAAAATTCCGGTTTGGAGAGAATTCCGGTTTGGAGGGTTTCCGATTTAGAGGGGTTCCATTGTACTACTGCTTAGTGTATAAAGAGATTTGTTTCTGCCCATTCACAAGTTATAGATATAAGTATATACCTGTCACTGACACTGAATCAAGTCATGTCAGTTGATTGACAGAACTACTTTCATTGCCTAAAATAAACTGCAAAATAAATCAGAGATTCAAGTATTACTACACAGATTAAACTGGTAAAACATTTGAATTGTCGATAAGTTTTTGACTTGTGGTAAAACTTAAGCTTTTCGGCGATTTTGCCGTAAGTCTAAAAATTACAAATACAGTATACTGAACGGTAAATATTGATACTTAAGAAGCAGAACCAGATACATGTATATCTGATTAAAAGTATTGATGCAGAGTGATAGCTCTACACAAATCATTATCAAATAATAGTTTTGGGTAAACCATAAGTTATAGAGTCAGGCACTAATGTTTATTAATAATATATAAAAAAGTCACGAAACTTGATAGAAAATAGAAGATAAAAATCTTTAACAGTTCAGTCTTATTCTCTACTCATTAGCCTTAGGTTAACTCATTTAATTTGACATTTTTAATCATTGTTTCATTATTTAAAGTATTAAAAAACAACAATGAGAAATCGGCATTTTACTTCAAGTAAAAAGCTACTCATTATTTCTTGACATATTATTACAACTCATCAACATTAATTGTCTAGTCATTCAGTGGTGATACATATTTAAAGAGAATTTTAATCACAACAAAAGCTTCACAGTGTTTGTACACATGTTAATTCATCAGGCAAATTGATGTACAACAAACAGTGACTATCATAAATTATTAGGGGTGTAACAATACGGTAAAAGCGTATTGCAATATACTGCAATATGCAGAACCCGTATTGCAATATATTGCAATACGTACCAGTTTTTCGCTTAGACATGGAAAGCATTAATCAATGCAGGTACACTGTCCTAATTGGATCAGCATAGCACACATATGAGTATTTTCAAATGATCTCTTATCCAAATGTTTGAATTACAAAAGTAAAAATGCATGGTTTGAAACAGACTCTTGAAGATATTTTTCTGTCAATTGACTAAATGTTAAACGTTTAAAAGCACAATAAGAGTATTGCGAGTATTTGGTTCATTTTTAACATTTAACTATCAGATTCTGATAAAAACAAGCAGTATGACACTTAACTACAAAAACCGGTTCAAGGAAAAAGAACCGGTTAAAAACCGTCAGAACTCTCATGCAATATTAACCAGTATATCGGTTAACCATAACACCCCTATAAATTATAAAGATTGCATGTAGTGCTCAATCAACAGGTTGAATTTATAAATTTACAAAGGCTGACAATTTAAAGAGTAAAATGCTTTATCTGTTATACCTTGTAAACTTAATTGTCTCACATTCTCAAAAAGCAAAACCCTTAGTAAAAATCAGGCTCTGCAATTAAATTCATATCGATATGGAATCCAATAGGGTAACCTTATATTTTTATAGTCTTTACTGACATTGATCGTAAAGTGTATGCATGATATTGCCCATTATGTTTACTTTTTGAAATGGTTGTATTGTGCCAACAATCAATGAGAGACTTTTGTTAATTATCTTTCCTTTATTAAATCTAAAGCAATCCAATTGGTAAGTAGATCCTATTAGATGCAATCCTTGGATTTTATCATAGACGTCCTATGTTGGGATTTTAATTTATTTCATCTAATATCTTTCTTGTTAATTAAGCTATTAACAGTAGTGATAAAATTTAGACAGTTCTTTACCCAATCACTATTAATTTACAAAAAGTTATTACTGTATTATCATGGCTAATTGGACAATGAAAAGAGTAAAATCTGAGCTATCTAAATAATTAGAACTACCTATTTGAAGAGTATACCAAGGGTGATAACTGACTAATGTCCCTTTTTAAACTTTTTACAACAAAATATCTAAAATATTTTAACTACACAAAGACTTTTTCAATACATCATTATTATACAATATGACATCACAACATTATTGAAATTTCTTGGCTGAGCATATCATTGCCAATGTAACAATGCTCTACAATGCAACTACCAAATTTTTATAAAAAGATAGCTAACTAGGTTTTCAATATTTTGGCCGAAGCCTTTATCAAGAAATTATTTACTTATATATTATTATTATTTTATCAAGGAATTACATTGGACAGAATACCTAATTTTTATTTTTGGGAAATTGACTTCAGAAGTTTGAAATGCTATATCTTGGTTGTTTCAGTCTGTATAGACATGAGACTTGGTAGGCCCACTAACAATGATATTCAACACATATCTGAAGAATATGATTGAAATATTATGAATAAAAATGCTGAAAATTGCAAAATTGTGTTTGGAGATGGACCAAAATTCACTTATTCTGGTTAATGCATCTCGTTCTAACATTGCGCTATCTCCATGGAGACAATATAATGGTATTTGTGCACATTTTCTATAATGTTGAGTTTTATAACACTGCCTATGTTGCAGCATACATATTCATTTTGGTATACACTGAAACTAAGATGTCACTGGAGAGCAAAACATTAATCAAATTGTGTACTCTGACTGGACAAAAGGAGAAAGAGCAATGTTCGAACGAGCTTCTATGGACTTAGAGCATTGTTATTGTGAATTATGGCATAACATGAGTGACCAAGACTTCAGTTTGATCGGAAAACAGTTTTTTCAGCCCAAACATTGGTCTATGTCCTGGATATGAATATCAATTGTAATTTTTGCTTCCAATCACTCAAGGTTGTAATAAGCATCTGTGTCATAGAAAGCACTATGTACATCATCACAATTTTAAATATGTAGGTACAGGAATGGTGGCATTTCTTCAGACAAAACTTGCTGCTTCTTGACAGCAGTCTAAAAATGAAGAATTCACTCTGAGAGTCACATAAAAAGTCCTTTTGATGCATTCTGTTCTCTTCTATCAGTATTCTCTTTTTATACCTGTAAAAAGAAACGAATGACACTTTTAATTAAAAATTATAATAATCAGGAGCACATATATACAGGTGTATTATCAGTATTAAGAAATGACAAAAACAAATGTCATGTCCGTCTATCAATCAAAAGTAGTCTCTAAAAATTTCAGGCAACCAGAATATTACTGAAAAAATGTAGCAAAAGGCGCCTGTAGTGGACAACCACATCAAGCTTAGTGTCATGCTTAGCCCATCTTTCTGTTTCTGTTTTACTAAGGTGTTTAATTGTTTTACATGCTGACCCAGGACAGGTATACATGTATATCTAGGGACATAAGGTTGTAACATGTACTAAGCACAAATCCTTGTCAGAGGCCACAACTTCCCACTTGATAGGTGGTGGGAGTAGATAATAGGTCATGGTTAAACTTAACTCTGCAAAGATATGTATATCCTATCAGGGAATTGCTGTGAGATGCTCTATTAACCAAGCCAGTCTGGCAGATCAATCTCTTTAACGAATTTTAAAAGTAAGTTTACCTCTAACTATGTTATATGTACTTCATCATCAGAATCTGACCACTCTTGTCTCAACCTTTAGACTGACAGTGACCAAAAACTGAAACATATTAATAACAATATTAATTTATGTATAATAATCAATTTAATATGCATATATGCTCTAATTCTCTTTTTGTCATATGACAATCAAGGGTTGGTCAGTTTAACTTCTTGGTGGGACTTTCATACATCTGAAGTTGTTTCATTTTTTTCTGACGCCATTCTTCCTCCAGCCTCTGTATCAAGTACGCCAGTTTGAGCCACTGCTCAGTAAATCACCATACATTACTTACCATTCCTTTATGATGCCCTTTAATCCTGCAGTTAAGTCTAAAGAGCTGAGCATGCAAAATTTTCACCTAGGCAAATGACCTAGGGCACAAAAAATAATAACTTCAAATATAAAAGATCAAGTCAACCTAAGAACATTACAAAGGTTCTGTTTAGAAAAATCAGATGACCTCTGATTTGTGGCCCAAAAATCAATATCACCATTGATCTATTGGTGCTTGAAAAGAAAAAAATGGTAAGTCCAGAGTCAAAGACTGGCAATTCATCATCAGAAAATGGTGTTTCATTTCAAGCCTCAATGAACTTTGATTCAAATTCACCCTTGGTCATCAATGACACTTTAATTTGATAAGTGGCAATGTTTCAAAGTTATCATCTGGACAAGCAATTGTCATAGGACAGTTGGGCATAGTCATGACATAACACAATTTAAACCATTCTAAAACTGATACATAAACATTAAAACTTCATTATCATCATATTGAACTTAGATTGAAAATCTAAAATCTTTAAATTTGTAGAATAAACTTACTATAAATGTTGTGACCTATATGTTCAAATAGTCTTAACAAAATTAGCACAATAACATTGAATTAGACCAACAACCAATATCATATATGCAATTGTAGCACTGAAATTCATTTAAAAAATCATACCTTCCAGACTGAAAAGATTAAAACCCCTCAAAAGTACATTTTTGTCACGTCTTTTGCACATTCATTTTAACATTCTAAGCCCAACTAAGATCTGAAAAAAATTATACATGAAAGACACATAAAGCTAAAATATTGCTTATATCTAATGTTTTGCTCCAAGTTCAAACATAATTTCAAAAATTAAAATGCAATAAAAATACCACTTCACAGCCCTTCAATTGGGATCCTTAAACAGAACCTAAACTTGCCGTGAAAGTTTTTCAGGGAAACGGAAAGGCCCTTCAGGTCCAACTTAAATAATAGAGATCTCAAAAATTCTCCACACGCATATATTTTCAACCAAGTGAATGAGTTAAGAAATAAAGTGAAGTACTGTACATATTCAGCAGACGTAACAATATTTGTACAACAACTCCTGATCATTTATATATCCTTCAACCAAGTTCAGGCAGCTTATTCCTAACACTCACAGTACCCATTTACAGAGACAAATTTACACCTGGCCCTGGGTGGTGGAGAGGAAAAATTGTAAGTAAGTTTCTTGCTCGAGGAAACTAGCAGTGCCCCTAGAGGGTTTCGAACCAGGGACTGCTCAACTCTAAGCATGTATCTAACCACTAGACCACAGCTCCTGCATTTGAGCCTCCCTCCATGGAACCCTCGTGGAGTCTTGCCTTCAAGATAAATCTATTGAAAATTCATTATGATATTATCCAATAAAAATCCATGGTCCAAACTGTGATTTGAACCAACAAGCTCTTGATTCATAAGCGGACTCTCTACCACGTGGCCATGAAAGCTAGCTTGAAGGCAAAGGAGTACAAGTTCTGTATACTCCTTTGCTACAAATTACAATGATTCATTGCATGGGTTCAAACCTCTAATTTCTATGATTGTTTACTGCATTACATAAGACCTGCAGATGCTCCAATTTAAACTAAAAGTTGTGTTGTATGGTAATGAATTGATGCTCTTTACAGAACCAAAGCATTTTCTCTTTCCATTGAATGGTAACACAATTAATTAAAAATCAAATACAACCTCGGGACAAAATTGGCAAAAATACATAATGCCTCGGACCGAGTCGGGGCGAAACTTCTAAGGTCGTGGTCGGTCGGTTACTCAAATAGAAGACAACTCATTCCTATTTTCAAGCAAAACCAAACCTTATTAACATTATAATCATCTTTAAAAATTAAAATAATCAAACTTGATTCTGCACAAACAATCAGAATACTTACGATTAGTTTCGTTTCGTCAACCTGCTTGTATGAATGCACGGATAACGATAGTAGCGGAGAAAGACCGAATACTTTTGATACTCTTTACTGAAGAGTTTATCATGTGACTGGAGTGGCATACATTCCCGCCAAATCTATTTTTAATCAGGTATTTCCCGGCGCACCAAAATTTTTTACCGTAATTTGGCCATATTTTTGCAAATTTCTCATTTATTGCGAAAAATATCACTGTGTAATGCTTCAAAACACTTACTCATCAAAAGCTGAGTAAAAATAAGCACATAGATTGTTTACAATGAGTCAAACGTGAAATGGGACCTTTAAAAGTTCTTCCAAGGTGTTTTAAACTTTTTTTGCGATAATCTGTTACTTCTTTTAATCAACTTTGTTCAATTTTTTACGTGGATCAACATTTGGAAGGGCCTCAACGAAATGCCGCGATATTAAAGAACTCGAAGATTATGTGAGTAGGTCAAATATGGCTGTCGATTTCTGGAAATTCCCACGCTTTATTGACATGGATTTTAAAACGATTGCTGCCAGTTATAGAGGGAAGATGACACAAAATGATAATACATAAATATTTTAAAAGTAACTTATTATTGTTTTATTGTTTTTGTTGAAACTGTTAGTACCGCGATATTACCGAACTCCATCCTAATTAGTCATATCCAAAATGGCGGGTGTAATAACAATTGAATAAGTCACGTCGATAAATCTTTGTTTATTTCGAGTAATAATGAATATAAACAAGTTTTTCGATGTTAAAATGTTGACACATACGCATGTTATTTGACTTCCGTAACTCTGGGTCTAGAGTTACGGTACCGTAACTCTAGCCACTGCCTATTTTGTTCGTCCAGTGTGTCACAGTAAAAGTTCATTTTACTGGTCTTTTGCCGAAAATATCCGTCAAAACGTACAAATTTGTGCGTACGGGAAATCCGACGGGGTTCCAGGCTAACCTAAAATGTATGCAAATTTGTGGAGCGAATCGCTCGAGGCCGAATTATACAGGGGACGAATCGTCCATAATTCATCATTCACGTATCATCAACAATAATTAGTCTATATTGTCTCTATTCCAGCGTTTCAAAATAAAGTATACTTACTAAGAAGGTTTGAAGATAAGAATCTTAGCCTTAAATGACAAAGCATCTGTCAAATGTCCATTTTTTCTCAGTAGTTATTGTTGAGCGCGCGAGTTCTCTTATTGTCAAGGGAAGTAATAACTGTGGATAAGTATAAAAACCAAACCTGACGGCCAACAGACCGGAACGGGTAGTCTAAAAGAACGCTCAGTTAAGTTATCAATGGGTGCGTTGCTTAAGTCCTGGTACCCTTCTAACAACAAAAGGAATGACTGTGTGACATCAAGTTTTGGGTACCAGGACAAAAAGCGATACGTAGCGATTTGCTTAAGCACCCTATGTCTCTTGTTCTAGCTAAATACAATAACATTTAGCTATTTCTAAGGGCTTAAACCAATGTATGATCAAGTAACAATTATAATATACATTTCATCATCTAATAGGTTTCTACAAGTTTGAGAGTGGAATAATTGATGAAAGGTATGGTCACGGATACACGTAGACCTCCGTGACTAAGCGTGTTTAGTAATGAGTAGACGCATAGACATACACTCATATGTGAGATGAATTGATAATCGGTTGTTGATATCTAAATACTTAACTTAGTAAAGTCAATGACCATAAAGTTAATAATTGAAAATAAATAAGTTATATAAACTGTACTTGTAATACTTGCCTTGTATAGGGAAGACAGGGTAAGTTGAGCCAAATTTTGATTTTTGTCCAGTGGACTCGTAATGGTAGGCCTAGACTACTTTTGGCTGAACTTTTATCTGAACATAAAATTTAATCTTTTGGACATATAATAGAATATTTTGTTACATTATCATCTCACAATTAGTCACCATTAACGTTTAAAAAACGTAAGTCACATGTGGGGTAAGTTGATCCACCCTCCGGGGTAAGTTGTGCCATATGGGGTAAGTTGATCTTTAGTAAAATTAAAGGTACAAACAGACAATTCTTACTGGACTCATGTTTTACTTAGGACTTAATAATCATTATACTGAACATTAAACAGAATAGACACATTCTGCTAAGAACTTAGAAATCATAAGGAACATTTAAGGTAGATTTGGATATCATCAAATTTAGACTATTTTGTCAAACACATAGCTTTTAGGCCTATATGCTTTGCAAAAGAAACTAAACACTTGTTACATATTCCTATAATAAAAGTAAGTTTACACAAGCAAACTAAAATATTAAGATTCCAAAAAAGTTGGATCTAGAAATAATTTCAGCAGTTTTTACGCAGCGGACCAACTTATACATAATTTCACCTAAAAAGCATAACTGGCAGCATTATTATGTTGTGGCAAGCAGGACATTTTTTAACTCAAAGGCTGCTTTATCAAACATTTGTGTTAGAAACAAAGTAATACTGGTTTATCTGTTCCAACATTTCTGGTAATTTTATACAGAAACACCCGTCTATCAAGTGCACCTACTCTAGCAATGTAATTTAGGAATCGTGAGTTTCATACAAGGAGAGAGCAAGCCCTGACGAAAAGTCACACCATCACAGCCATTAAATTCTTGAATTACTTTATTTCCAAATTATTTGGAAATATTTGAAATATGATTTAAGTGTTAATTCTATCAACTGAATAATATTTAGCTGTTCCACACTCAATGTAACCATCAACAACTTCAGACGTCCGCTCCATCACACAATTGGGACCTAGATTGACCTTTTTCTTTTAATTTCTTACTTACTACATAAGAGGAAAATTATTGTAACGGCAGATAAATGTAACAATAAAAAGTTACGTGTCAAACACAATATTTTATGGGTAAAATGAATTACGTCTCCAGATGTGAACCGGTTTCTAGTAAAAAGTCTGACATATTACCCAATAATTATTGAGTTAGCCTCACTACGTCCAGTTTCCGGGGTTTACACTTTGAGAGTCACAGCTCCACATATATTTATTAATCTGCAGAGTTATTGGTACGTAACTTTTAAGAATAAATTCATAATTTTTGTTCGGTCACATTTACATCAAAATCGAAGCGGGTTAACTGTATTCTGTCAATTCATGTCAAATTCATTACGCATTATCGTCTACATGTTGACCTACTTCTGTTTACAGAAAAACAAGCGTCTGACGATCCCGATTATTGGATAAAATCGGCGCGGAGTGTAATACGTAAAACACGGTATTTTTTGGAAAATTTCGGACCAGTGCTCGGTCACCTTGTTTTACTTAGAATATACATAAATATGTGAGATTTTTATTTACAATTGATAAGATTATTGTATAAATATTATAAATTTAAATAAATCATAATACTTCTTGAATTATTATAATAATTATAAGTGAAAAAGACAAGGCTGTCCAAATTCGATTTTCTAGCCTCTAGGATTTTCTAGCGAAAAACAGCAGGTGCGCTCGTATCTATCGTCTGCATAAACAGATAAGCGTCTAGATGATCATGATTTGGGGTTTTCCGCGAGCGTTTGACAGGTATGACTAAAATTAGAAACAATACGCGAGGTCCCCTTTTTAATTAATCGAAATTTGCTAGGGGTGACCGAGCATTGGTAGTGACCGAGCATAGGTAGCTGACTCTAAACAACATTGAACGGGCAACGGAGATCAAAACAATGGTAAGGATTATTAACGGTCGATTTCACCAAGGTCAGATATGCTCACAAGCTGCAGGTTATCAGTGTACGGAAATTGCAATTGGCTGTTATACTGTTTACGGTAGACAATCATGTGCCAAGTCTGCGAAACTGGTCTGCAAATGTTGTTGATGAAGTGATGATGCGTGGTCACAACTTGTATGAGCAAATACTAACGGAGGTCACGGAATCAAAAAATAGGTTTTCACAATGCAATTATCAAAAATCTTCTTGTCTGAAACTACAAGGCCTAGAGCTTTCATATTTGGTATATAACATCATCTAGAGGTCCTCCATCACAGTTGTTCAAATTATGCCCCTGGGTCAAAATTGACCCCACCCCATGAATCACAATATTACATTGAATTATATAAGGAAAAGTTCAAACAACATCTTCCCTTGAACCGTTTATGATAATTTGCCCAAACTCAACAGGAATGGTCCGTGGGTGGTTTCCTACCAAAATTGTTCAAATAGGTCTGATTGGTTGGATAAGTAGGTCACTGGGTCAAAAAATAGGTTTTAACATTAGTGGTCCTCTGTAAATGGCTCTTCTGTGACCTTTGACCTTTTCCTCAGGTGAGCACCCAGGGCCCTTTGGACCCTCTTGTTTTTAAATCGACGCCGTTTGTCTATTTTTAAAGACATTTCTTGTTTCTGTATAGGTTTATCAAAAACAATATGGGGAAAGTTTATGTCATGTTACTAGACATGTTTTAATTACAGTCTCATGATAGTTCTGTTTTTATTAGCTGCCTGAGAGGGGGTGGCTCAACTTACCCCGTCCTCCCCTACATAGTGTACATGTACATTCTTTTCTGTTTAATTCTCATCATGTATGTATGTTAAAACTTAGTAAAATATCACCTAGTTCTGTCTTGGTAATGAACAAAGTTTATGCACTATGAGACCTGACATATTTTGTCAAATGGTGGAGAAGTTTCATTTTACATATCTCATCAGCTTGATAAAACATTTATAATCTGTGTTTAACAGGGCTTGACATTTACTACTTAATTATATCAGGGCCCCCTAAGGACTCCCTAATGAGTTATCCAGAAAGACATCCTTATCAAAAACAGTATTCCTTCAGTAAAAAACAGGATTTTGGGTACAGATTTGTTTATAAAATTGTGTTAAGAGCTATACTTAAACTCAAATCAAATACCCTATATTTACTTTCTCAAATTCAAATGAGAAAAGGACAGTTCAACACTTAACTGGTTGCGACATTGGTGGAGTGGCCAATTTTTCATCTTCACGCGCTAGGGCTATTTCAAGATGCTCTTATTTCATTACTAATTTACAGATATGAAACTTGACCAATTTAATCTCCGGGGTAGCATATTATCACAAATCTTACGTCAATTTAACATAACAATATAGGCTGATTTACGACTAAAATCAATCGTAAGATGCTTGATAATACCGGCCCGGGTGACTGCGTTTTAAAGCACCCATCTCAAATTCCATGGCAACGCTGGGGCGGGGCAAAAGGACAAAATGCAATTTCGCTATTTTCAACACAAATTTGCATTTCATTCAGTGATAATTCCCAGTACTAGACAGAGATTGAACACATGTTTTCTGTTCAGTATTTTTTTTTGTGGAAAATTTTCAGGAAAATGTTAGTGTGGAACCCTGCAGTTATCGTATTATCTTAATATTGTCTTGGATAAATGATAGCATTAAAGTGTATACATTACATTCGTTGTTGATTTCTGCAAAGTAAATAAGAAAATACGGAACTTTTTACATTTTTATATAAGAAAATGAACGAAACAGCTTTCTCCGGATCAAATCGTACTCTTTTCTGGCTTATTGTGTTACCGGCCCTTGAAACACACATTCAATGGGTACACATGTACCCGAGACACCGAAATATTTCAATGCAAGTTCTGCAATATATAATGTTATTGTGCTATTCTGTTAGCTAAATGTTTAGTAGAAAAAATACTTACGAATACATACCATGAGCTAGAACAAAAAATTACTCCACGTGTGAAATTCGTACTGAAATTTTCGTACCAAAACAATGTCAATAATATTGTGTCGCAATTAAATAAGTTTTTTTGTTGTTGCTCAGTTGACTGTATTGAGTACTTTGGTGTTCGTTTACAAACTAAATATCTGATTGCAATCCTATAATGCATTTTCAAACAAAAACATAGATGTTCGTCGGTAAGTATGTTTTTGTGTAAAAATCGAGTCAGTCTATACTCGAAATTACAATGTAGATGTGACAGTGTACTAATGCTTTGACAAAATAATAACAACATAACCTATACAGGTAGAATTTACAATCGAAAGACAATATTACAGAACTACAAATTTTATTGCGGAGGTAAATATAATCATGCGACGTGATGATAGAAATGAAAGACCTTTCAGACACGGGTATCGTCAGCAACTAGTCTTTAAAATAATTTTGACGTATATTGATTGTATAGATAATGTCAATAGTCAAAGAAAGAAAACTCTTTCCAACTTATCGTAATTACCATATATCAGTTACATTTCTCTCTCTCCCTCTCTCTGTATGTATAGATCTATATACATGTATTTATATAGATCTATGATTATTAAAACGTTGTATCTACGTACATAAGCTGTGTTCTGTGATCTACAATTATTATAAAATTGCGTGTGCAATAAAGAGTCCTGTAAGAAATCAACAAGTGGCATGCTTAATTCCAGCAACATTACATTGACTATCATTTTGTATCAATTATCAATATAGATCCACTCGGGGCATACTGAACGGTAATAAAATATATTCATACTTTACCACTGTTTAGTTTTTTTTTATAGATTTAACGCCGTGTCAACACCATTTAGGTCATTTTACGGCGTCCAGCGCACCTAACCTAGCTTTCCTGGACCATTGTCTCTAACCAGTTCTCACCTACCCTTCCACAAGGCCAGAAACTTCTCCATATTATCTAATCAATGGAGGAAAATCGACAGTATTGTCAAATTTTTATGGAAGGGTATAAACTCCCCGGGTGGGATTCGAATCCGCACCCCTCGGGCACGAGATTCCAAATCCCGGCGCGCTACCAACTACCACTGTTTAGACCGAGTTAAATCCCTTTACAATTTAATGAATAAGCAAGTTTTGAGAGTACAGCACTGTAGACTTCCGTATTCTTATTTTGAATCTGCACTAAATACAGGGTTATACACCACCCTTAAAAACTTCGTTCAAGTGACATGTTTCAACAGAAATGGAAGAATGCCTTGAAAACCTACTAGGGGTTCGAGCCATTGTTAATGACGCAGTATGCTTCGGTCGTACGCAGAACGAACACGACGCGAACGTTGACAAATTAATGCAAAGATGCAGAGAAAATGGAATAAAGTAAAACCCTGATAAGACAATAGTATCTCAGACAGAGATTCCATTTTCGGTCACCTATTGACATCGACTTGTCAAAAAATATTCCCGAAAAAAGGCAAGGTAGTAAAATAAATGCCTTCACCGACTAGTAAGTCCGAGCTAGAAACTATATTAGGTATGGTTACCTATTTACAAAGGCCAATGCGACAATTATTGACAAATAATGCAGAATTTGTTTTGGATGCGCTTTAAAAAGTGAAAGTCATCATTACGAAGGAACCTGGACAAGTGTTGAAATAGTAAGTTTTTTTAAATTAAAGTGTCATGTGTAAGATACAATACATATGTATAAAGAACAAAGTAATATAAGTACAAACACAAACAAACATTGCTTTCGGCGCGATATGACCTTTTTGTGTTGGTGCGCCGTAAAACCCAAACAAACAAACAAATATAAGTACAAAATATACACCCGGCCATATGGACCTACAAGTCATTATGTTAATCTAAATGTATGTACAATATAAATAAATACATTGAACTATCTATTGTCAGTAAGTCTCATCTTTGAGTATGCTTTCACTAGATACTTTGCGACTTTACGCGGATGGGTAAAAAGTAGGGTTTTATTCTTACTTTCATTACTGAATTGTAAAAAGTCATTATTTAAGTATATATCATGAAATATTTCATCTCTAATGTTGTCATAACAATTACAATTTAATAAAATATGTGTCTCTGTTTCAACACTATTTGTATCACAGAACAAACATAGTCTCTGTTTTAAAGGTTCTCCGTTATAACGACCAGTTTCAACTCTAACAGGCAAAATGCCAAAACGTAGCTGCGCTAGTAGAGATATTGTGACCCAAATAAGGACATTACACTGCAGGTTGATGCTTCAAAACACGGCCTTGGTGCTGCACTTCTGTAGTAAGACGGACCAGTTAGCTTTGCATCAAGCACTAAACTAGATAGAAACTAAATATGGACAGATTGAGAAAGAGCTTTATGCAGTTCTGTTTGGAAGTAATAGATTCCACGATCTTGTGTATGGCAAGTACATTACAATACAAACATTGAAAACCATTTGCTGGGCATTTTGGAGTATTGCCATGCTTGTTCCCACACTTGTTGCATGGCTTTGGACTGGATGTAACACTTGCGTTTTGAGTTTCTCGATTCCTTTCTTCCACTGTGGTGGTGTTTGACCCTTTAATGGCACAGGTTTGTCGTCCGTGACTTTTAATTGAGCCTGTGAAAGTTCATATGTTTTAGCTATGTCCATGCACTTATGCAGTGACAGGTCTGATCCTTCACTGATCAATATCTCCCTTGTTTGCATAGAATTTACACCAAACACAATATGGTAACGGATCATGTCGTCTTGCATATTGTCCGAATAATCACAGTCTTTGATCGAAAGACTAAACTGTGTGACAAACTGTTAAAAGTCTTCACCCTCAGTTTGCCTACGTGATTTGAACATGAACCTACTGTAAATTATGTTTGCTTTGGCTACCAACACTTTTCAAACTTCGGAAGTATGTTTGAATTTGTTTGCTCTCTTTTCCTACAATCGTCCATGTCGAGAATATTTGGCGACCTTTTCGCCAATCCGCAACATGAAATGATTACATTTGGCCTTCTCAGATTTTTTATCTAACGGACCACTAAACATAAACTGTACATGTACTTTAAATAGTTTGAAGGCATTTGCTTAGTCAATCGCGTCAATTCTCTGTTTTAAAGTGTTTTCAAAAACAAATCCCAATTAGAACTACGTTATGAATTGATAATTAATCCATGTAGTATACTTCTGACACTATGTTATCTTTTTATGATATAGGTGAAAGTATACTAGATAGCAACTAGTACATCAGTTTTGTCCTCTGCCTGTTCAGACGCCGAAACTGATACTTTACCTAATTTTAATGACCTTAAAGAACTCAGGAACAAATACCCTAGAAAATTCATAACTGCTCATCTTAACATAAATAGTATTAGACATACATTTAATGAACTTCATGAGATTTTAGAGCTTAAATTAGTAAATCTATTGTTTAATTCGGAAACTAAAATTGATTCATCATTTCGCAATGACTTATTTTAAGTACCAGGTTACAATCTGGAAAGACGAGACAGAGACAGTCGAGGAGGAGGAATAGCAACCGTCACCAGAGCAGACATACCTGCACGTCGCCGTAATGACCTGGAGTCTAAATATCTCGAAAACATATCATATGAGGTCATATTGAATAATTCAAAATGGGCTATGTCGTGTGTTTATAGACTACCCAATATGAAAGATGGTGACTTTTTTAAACAATTAACCACAATATCGGATCTTATTTTAACCAAATTTGACCACTTCATGATCATTGGTGATTTGAAATATGATCTCTTATGTGATAAATGTCGTAAGCTTTTAGACTTTAATGAAATATTCGATTTGCACTGTTTAATTAATAAACCAACATGTTTTACGAAAAATTGTACTCCTTCTTTAATTGACGCAATTTTAACAAATTCAAAAACATTATGTATGAAGACTCAAAATTTTCCATCTGGCATCTGTGATTGTCATAATCTTATATGTACTGGTATCAACAACTCGACACCGAAGCATTAAAAGCTTAAAAATAACTACAGAAGTTTTAAAAATCTTGATGTTAATGCATTAAATGTTGACCTGTCCAATATTAAAGTGCCACCTGTTAATGAATTTTATTCTAATAATAATTTAGTAAATTCTCTGTATGAAAATTTTGAATCTGATATTTCTGAAGTTTTTAATACTCATGCGCGAATTAAGCAGTCATATAGACGAAATAAACCATTACCTTTTATGAACAAAAACTACGCAAAGCCATATACTTGAAAAAAAATGTTATTACATAAATTCCAAAAATACAGAACATCTGAAAACTGGGAAAAATATAGAAAACAAAGAAATTTAGTAAACAGCATAAAACATAAATCTGCAAATCAATATTTTCAAGAAAGATGTATAGGTGGGGCAAAATCTTCAGATTTTTGGGAAACGATTAAGCCATTTTTATCAAACAAATCATGTACAGAATTACAAAACTTGTTCTAAATGAGAACAACAAAACAATTTCTAATTTTAATTCATATTTTGCAAACGTAGCGAGTCTTTTGGAAAAGATTATGTGTTTAACCCAGAATGCTATCTAAGTTTAGACAAAATTAAAGAAAATAACCCCCATGTTATAACATTTGATTTTAAACAGTTGACATATCTGATGTTTCCAAAGCAATTAATCTATTAAATTCAAAGAAACTTCCGGAGTTGATACCATATCTGCTAAACTGTTAAAAGTCAGAAGACTGAACCACTTACAAACCTTGTCAATATTACTATAAGTACAAATACATTCCCAGATAATCTAAAACTGGCCCAAGTTATCCCTCTATTTAAGAAAAAATATTCTCTTTGTTAATCCAATTATAGACCAGTGAGTGTTTTACCAATGATTTCGAAAATATTTGAAAAAATAATTGCTGAACAACTTACACATCATTTTGATACTATTTTTAATCATTTTTAATGTGCTTTCATGAGGGGACATGGTTGCCAAACCACTCTACTGAAATTACTTGAAGACTGGAAGCAGGCTCTGGACAACAACCAATATGTAGCTGCAATTCTAATGGGTCTATCTAAGGCCTTTGACTGCCTACCACATGACATTCTTCTATCTAAGTTATCTGCATATGGTCTGTCAGAGTCTGCTTCAAGCTTACTTAAATCATATTTGTCTGGTAGAAAACAACAAATTAAGATAGGTCAAACGGTTAGTTTTTGGGCTACTATAACTAAAGGTGTACCCCAAGGATTCATCCTTGGACCCCTGCTTTTTCATGTTTTATCAATGATTTTTATTTCATTAAAAGGTCTACTTTGTATAATTATGCAGATGACAATACCCTTTCATTTTTTTCTTCTAATTTTAATGAACTTATTAATGTTTTACAATCAGATAGTAATGTTCTTTTAGAATGGTTTAAAATTAACAAAAGCAAGCGAACCCCGAAAAATTCCAATCTATTGCTCTTGGTAAAACTTTTACAAAAAATAATTCTTTTAAAGTAGAGGACGCCACAATAACTTGTGAAAGGGTAGTAAAAAAGGGTATATGTAAAAAGGCTGCCACTCAAATTAATATTTTAAAGATAATTGGTAAACAATTAAGTATTACTAATAAACTTCTTATTTTCCATACTTATATTTTATCAAATTTTAATTTCTGTCCTGTGGCATGGCATTTTTATTTCATAATTTGTTATATAACATTTAAATTGTCTGTGTATTTATATATTTATTCATTTCGATGAAAATGTTTTATATCTATATCATTTGTAGTATGTGATATCCGATCAATTTCAGTTTAAAATAATTGTATCGTGGCATTTTAATTTAGCCATATTTAAATTTGTTTGACTTGTATTTATTCTGTTTAACTTATAATAATATGTTATAGTCGGTTGTAAAAGCTTACACAAGCTTATGTTTATTGTTATATTATCTTGCCGACTTAAAATAATCAAAGCACTGAAAGTGCTGCAGGAACGATTCATGAAAGCGTGTAGGTACCATGTCTAAGATATACTTTTTTAATTAACATAAATAATAAGTTGTTAGATCTAGAACATAATATTATCCAAAAACAACTTGCAAATTTAAAGGTATTGAAAGTAAAATACACAACAAAACTATACACTTTAAATTTAGTAATTGTCTTTTCTTAAGATGTGCTGTGACTAGTTTGCTCTTCTGTAGAACTTTGAGATAGATTCTCTGCAAACTTTTATCTTGATGCTGCTAAGTAATGTTGAACTTCTAGCAAATACTTACATGGATGATATAGGTTTTGGGGAATTAAAGTCAAAGATTTGCTGAAAGTCTAGCACGAAATTATTTGTATGAATTTATATATATCAAAATGTTCACTTTTACACCAAGATTTAGTGATCGATACCATCAAATTATAAATGTGAAAAATAACCATTTTAATGAAACAAATTTTCCAAAAATTGCTTTAAAAAGTAGCACTATTTTGAGAATCAGTGGTATCGCCAAAATGATGTATATATTTTAGGTAGTCCATATTGTTTCATGAAATTGCGCATATTACTTAAAAGTCATTAGTCCTTCATTTCACGCATAGATTTGGAGGCGTGAGACAACGTTTTGTCCCTTTTAGGTTACAATGGAAGGAACCGGGACAACTCAACCCAAATCCAACTCAACCCGGGACAACTCAACCCGTAAGCCCAGACAACTCAACCCGTGGACAGCTCAACCCGTGGACAATTCAACCTGTATGATATATAATTAGTTATTCATCATAAATGATGTGTGATCAACAATTATAGCAATTTAAATTCTTTAATCTTGATATAAGTCGAATGGTTTCGCCACACTTCAATCATAATTATATCTTCAAGAAGTTTATTTTGACGGTTCGACATACTAGTTATACAAGTATGATTAATTGCATTTACAAGTACAATGTATCAATAATCACTTTCGAATTAATTCGATATAACAGTTTGTCTAACAATTTCGCGCTTTAAAATCAGAAAATATAGACGCTCAATTCTATTTTGTTTATCTCACATCACACAATTTTTACAATCAATTTGAAGATTAATTACAAAGTAATGTTCAATAATTGGTTAAACATGTGCTGAGCCTTTCAGTATATGATTACTACATATTTTGTATACAATACATACAATACAATTGACACAATACTTATGCAATCTCTAAGTACTATTACTGTATTTTATCCTCAAATATCTTCCATTCTTGATAGAAATATATTCAATTTCACTCTTAATTGTTAATACATATTTTTATGATAAATAACCAATTAGATTATATATCAAACTATCATAATATATTTTACGGGTTGAGTTGTCCACGGGTTGAGTTGGATTCAGGTTGAGTTGTACCAGACTCCAATGGAAGCGGTCAATTGTCGTCGAAGAAGAAAGGGTGACATGCCGTTTATTAATCACTTGTGAAAGTCTGTTGTCCACATTCGGGGTGCTTTATAATGATAAAGTGTAAGTAAAGTGCAAAAACTAATGGATTTGCAACGTTATAGTCACAATATCTGGTTAAATAAATGGAGATGAACCGCCCTTATTGTGCGAGCGAATCGTCTACTGGCGAATCGTCTACGAGTGAATGTAAGTGGGTGCGAATCGTTCGCTACCTTTCCGAAACTAGGTCATTCTTCTGCTTTGAGATAAGACGTTTCCACGATTAGTATTATGCTTCATTTGCAGTCTATACATATGCAATGTTGTGCAAATTCATTTTTTATGCTGTCAAGAGAAATATATGTTGTCAAAACATGACTTTTTTCGAGGTTTAACAATCTCAACTGACGAATAGTTTACAAACGGAAGTCGCCATTTTGTAAAGTTTAGTACCCTGCTTTTTCGTTCTAGGTAGCTCACAAGCAGAATAAGCCGGGAACCAACGGTATAGAATAAATAATAAGGTCGGGTTAAAGTTCGTATGAAATATTAATGTGTTTATATACACCACGGGAATTAATGAGTATAATTACTATTGACTAGTTTGCGTCGTTTCGGAGTTGTTCGGTAATTTCCGTTTGTAGGGGAGACAACCTAGCTCCGTATAGTTATATGATAATGAGCCAGTAGGCTTAGATTACGCTTCTTTGTCTTTGTTGAGAGGCGTGGAAATATGAATATTTATGAGTCAGAATGGTTTTAAGATTTGTCATGTCTCTGGAACGATAAATCGTTCCAAAAATTTTCTTATCTTATATATAACTTAGATGTTTACTGTTGGAAGCCTTAACATTGAACTGTTAATTATAGTGAGTGTTAGTAAATATACATGTGTGTGAATGGTAAGTAAATATGAAGATGTAGGTTATTTTCCTTTAAAAATTTAACAAGTATTATATTAAGAGAAACATAAACATACAATGTTCCTTCACTTTATGAACCATGCATATGGCTAAACATAACACAAAACATACAATCTCATAAAATCATATCAAGTAAAAGAACACATGTATAGTTCAGGAAACTAAAATTTACTAGTAAAGTCAAACACTTATTTCTAACACTTGAATTATCAAAATACGGAGGATGGTATACGGTTACTGTTCAGTGATATGACTTTTTAAGGCTGAGCTGGGGCCACTGCAGAGACTTTGAAGAACTTATAATATACAAATATTGCTACACCGGCTATCAAGGCAACACCTACCACGCTACCAATGACAGCACCAACAATCACAGCAGTGTTGTCCTCGTCGTCATCATCTGTAATATAGGTTAAGCTTTTTTTTAAAAGAAATATCCATCGTCAGCAAATAGAATGTATACATCTAGTACAAATGAATTTTATTGTATATGACTTTTTAACGAAATGAAGTTTCACTAAAACATTTTAATGTTATTTATTGCATTTCAAAGCGAGTAGACTGAAACTGAAAGTAAAATTTGGTTATAAATACCAAAAACAATTGATTATAACCCAATATGTTTGAGAAAAGGTCTTGTGCAGGAAAACAAGTTTATCCAAATTCTATAAATACACACAAAAAAACAAAAAGGGAATAAAATGTGCTCTTATAAAGGAGCCCCATTTTTAAGGAAAGGACCTTTGGTCAATTTAAACTAAGAAAACAAAATGTCTGTTGTAAAATGCAAATATCTTCATATCGTGGCTCTAAGAGTAATGGCGTTTTATTAGGTTCACCGACTTTACAGCTATTTCACCTTGTGATTGGGTTTGCACAGATATATATCTATCAATCACCCTGGGGAGTACTTTACCCTACTTGGTGCAGCAGTCGACATATTGACGCAAAGGAATTACGCCATCCTTGCATGTACCCTTTACGCATGAGTGGGAAAAAATAAACGCAAGTAAATTTCTCGATGAAAGCAATTATTCGTGTCGCTGGTGGGATTCGATACCAGGACCTCTCGATCCCTAAATGCACGTCTTATCACTAGACTAGTACTTGAATCATTCGATTTATGAGTTATGTTTTCTTTCATGCTTTTAAGTGAAATGTGGTTTTATTCAATTAAAATCAATATACAATAATGAATGTTGTTTTGCTGATATCTTATTTTATATAAAATGAGTTTATGTTTAGATATTACGTTGTCAGAAAAAAAAATCAAAAATATTGAACAAAATATCCGTGTGAATACCTTTGGTGCCGTATACGATCATTTCAATTGAATACAGGTACATCCTGGTATCTGAAAGAAAACAAAACAACTAAACACTATATTATCTAAATATGGAATGATTGGAATCGAACAAACATAAATTTTGCTATTCAAAATGCATCGTAACAACTTTTTGAATAAACTTCGGATTTATTTTAAATCTAGGAATTGAAGATACTTGTGTCTAAACCCTGAATTTGAATGCGCTAAACTTCAGTGCTTTGATGCTAATAATATTGACTATATGTTTCTCTTCTAAGCAGAGTTTATGCCTTCACCATCGAAAACACCATATTTTTATGTATTAGCATGAAAAAGTACTGTTTATTTTTTTAAATATTAAAGATAAAAAGAAACAAAATTACCCTCCGAAGTACTGACATCTGTAAGGGTAAGGGTCCAGTTTCCATTTGGTTTCTCTCCCCAGTAATGCACGGACATGAATTTCCATGAAGTCGGATCAGACAAATCCGCAATGTCGTAGGGTCTACGACTGAATATAGTACTCGTAGTACCCTGTGGTGATGTGAGATCAAACTGTATATCTCCTCTATAGTATCCCCTGTAAGCTACCTTAATTTCAACCCATTCCAGATTATTGATTTGACAGTTTTCTATAGCAGGGTCGGCTGAAATAGGATCGTGGTACGATAACCTGAAAATGTTTCATCTAAGATTAGAAAGACACCTATTATAATTAACTTATTAAAATAAATCAGTTTAAATATTTCTATTATCATCATCGTCGTCATCCTCATGAAAATCATCATCATCATTATCATCATCATTGTCAAAACTATAATTATTATTGTCATCATTATTATAATCAGTGTACTCATCATCCTTATTATCATTATAATCATTCTTATAATTAACATAATTTATTTGTTTATATAATCTCCATTTTCGGGAGAAGTAAATGCATGATAGATTTTACAAAAGTTTGAAACATGTAAGGTATGAATAAAGTCTGTACTTCTACGTATGAGATATACGATATATATCAATGTAGCATACTTAATCCTCTGTATAAGTCTGAATAAAAAAATCCTGACAATTATAGAGGGATATCATTGATTGATGTATTTAGCAAACTTTACATGTATATTATTAACAAACGTCTATCACTCTATGCTGAGATATAATTATGATAGTATATCAGAGCCTCAGGGGCCTATAGACCAGGATATTTTGCCATTGACAATGCATTTGTCTTATTATTCTGTTATCAGTAAATGTTTAAGTATAAAAGGCAAAAAGTGCATGTGGCATTTATAGACTTTCGAAAGCCTTTGATTCAGTAGCAAGATGTAATTTATATTTTTCATTGTTAAAACATGGTATTAATGGTAACCTTTTTAAATTTATTAAATCTATCTACCAATCTGTTAAAACCAGGGTAAGAAATGGTAATCAAAATTTAAGCTATATTATTGACTGTCCAGTTGCTCTGAGACAAGGCTGCTGTTTGAGTCCGATACTGTTTAGTATATTTATCAACAAATTGTATGTCTTTTTACAAGAAAGCAATGTATGAGGTTTTCAACTTAACCCAGATATTATTGAACTATTTTTACTTATGTTTGCAGATGACGATGCACTTCTTTCTGAAAACATTTTTTGTTTACAACGGCAGTTGAATTATAAAGAGAGTTTTGTGCCATGTCACATTTACAAAAACAAAATTGTTGTTTTTAAAAATGGTGGTCGACTAGGCCAAAACAAAAAATTAGTATTACAACGATAATCTAAGTGAATGTTTAATGGTTTTAACTATGTCGGTGTCTATTTTCAATCGTCTTTATCTATGTATAAGATGGCTGACAATTTAGCATCTAAAGCTAAGCGAGTACTTATGTCACTTTTATCATCAATATAATCCGTAATGCCTAATAAAGTTCAGAGTTTTCATTCATTTGATTCATCCTTATTATCATTATCGACATTATTATTACAATTATTGTAATTCCATGTATTACATGTATAATTATTATCAATATTATTATAAATTTCATCATTATCGTCAGTATTATCATTTCCACCACAATTATCATTATAATTATAATTTTTATAATTAGTATCGTTATCATAATTGTTATCATCATTTTTTTTAAATTATTTTCATCATCATTATAATAATAAACATTATCATCACCATAACTATCATTAGCATTCTAATCCGGGTCAGTAGCGCAGTTGGTAGCGCGCCAAAATTTAGAATCTCGTGTTCCGAGGGGGTACGGGTTCGAATCCCACCCGGGGAGGTTATGCCCTTCAATGAATATTTGATAATATTGTCAATTTTCATCCTTTAAGAAGTTATATGGAGAAGTTTCCGGCCTTGTGGAAGGGTAATTGAGCACTAGTTATTGAGAAGGGTCCAGAAAGCTAGGTTAGGTGCGCTAGACACCTTAAATGTGTTGACACGGCGTTAAACCGTAGAATAAAAATAGATAACATTAGCATTGTTATTATTATTTTTATTTCTGGTCCAGTGGTTCAGTATCCCCTCATAGAATCTATCAATGTGTTGTATGACTTACGTTAATCTTAGAAATAGTAACATCCTATTATTCAAACGCATCATGAATGAAGAAAATGTAGATCGCTTGACTCAAATTAGTAAATTTATCAAAATTATTCTGAAAACTTTCAACAATCCACCTGGCTTTAACAACTAATTACCTCTCTCTTTTATATGTGTTCTTTAGTTCACTTTTATTTATTGACTTTTCCCCTAAATAATCGTGACATATCTTGTATAATATTGTAATGTAGAAGCCTCCTAACGTCCTTCAAAGATTAATAACAATTTTGAATGACACAGAGAGAGGTTCCTACCTAAGTGTAATACATATTATCACATGTAGCTTATCTGTATAGCCTGGTATCATGTATACATCATCTATGTACTGGTTTTTTTTCAATTGTACCTCTATTCACATGTATCATGTGCTGAGTGTAAAATAAACTGTAAACTGTAAACTTACACGTCAACAATCGTTGGAAGAGTGGTACATGTTATAAGTTCCGATACAGTCTGCCACGAGGATGCAGCATCTACCATTGCTTCAGCATTCATCAATCCAAAACCAAAATACTGACTAACTGAAATTTGTAAAACAGTATGATGATTTGTTTTAATGACTGATCTTGTTACCATAGTAGGTAAATCGTCTCACATAAAATCCAGTTCATCAAATACCATAATTATTATCTGAATCGTTTAACATGGAATTAACTATACCAACCGTATTTTCTATTTTGATCAACATTATAGTATATCGATAATTTAATCTTGCAGGAAGTCTAAGACTTTTTAATTCAGTCTATACAGGGTATGACCAAGTCAAATTCATAATTTACTCAGTTATTGGTCAATAGAACACATAAGCCTTAGTTCAAAAAAAGTCATTTTCGCCAAAAAAATATTTCTTTTCGCAAATTTTCACTGAAGAAAGTCCTTTTCATATTTAATGCAAACCGCTCTTTATCTAAGCTTACAAAACGTTTTGAGATAGAAATATTAATTTATAATAAACCTACAAGTTTTCCCAGCAGCATTTACATACGTTGTTACGCTTGAATGTAATCCAGAAGAGTCTGCTGTTTCTACGATTAAATGTTGAACGTCTCGCCACGTTAGTTTTGGGCTGAAAATAAATCAAAGCACTGAAAGTGCTGAATGAAAGTTATATTAGCGGTTCTGTTGCACTTATTATGACAATATTTAGTGACAAAATCATATCAAATCAGCTTAAATGTGATAAATAACTGTTGTTAAACGTATACACGTGTAGGTGACTATACACAATGTTTTTAAGTGTTTTAGATCCATTTCATACCCTCTTAAAGATGTTTTCGGTAGCAACTTGTGCGCATCATTCTGCGCATCTCTCAAAACGACGTCAACGTGGAATAATTTTTTTTATTTCGATAGAAGTGGTGGTGTTTTCGGCGATTTTCAATGAAAAATCCGCAAACAAATATCCGTCCGACAAATAAGCTTTTCAAATAAACGAGGGAATTCACTCTATTTCCTTCCAAAGTTGGTTAATTCCCTAAAATAGTTTCATTTTATGTAAATTGTAACTTTTTCTGTATTTTGTGTTTCAGAATGACACCCACATAATCTGAGAAGTGTGTGTTAGGAATGATAAAGAATATTGAGATGATTATTCCACCCTGAAAAGGCCTGTAGTTACTACACTATGTTTATGATTGACCAGTGTGTCAGCTTTAATTGTCTGAACATAATTAGAATATTACGGTTCTTGTTATGTAGGACAACCATGAATATATAAGTAGATTACAATTATACCATGACAACTTATCTAGCATGATTGAGAGACATTTTATTATGAATTGTTATGTTATGACATTCCAATATATTTGTTGTTTGCGACGTTTGATAAAATGTACATTACTGAAAGATTGTTCAGAAGTTATAACTGAATAAAATGGCTCAATTGTATATAATGCATAATTTATTTGGTGAACTTGATTTTAATATAAATTTTCCTGCACAGAGGGAGATGTTGTCAGCTCCTTGTGGAAGGTTTAACAGTACTGGTTAAAGTTAATGGTCCATGACCCAAATATGTGTTGATAAAAAGTGTTCGATCCATTTAAAAATAATATTGTTATTCAATTTCGAAGAAAAGCCTTATGGCAGCAAAGCATGTTGATACATTGTTTAACATAAAAGTCAAGCACATTTCTGGAAAATGATCATTCAGTTGCCATGGCAACTGGAATACTATTTATATGGTAAACAATTTCAAAATTAGCTTATCTGTTCTGAACCTCATAAATTAGCTTCCTCAAGTATGTTTTGATAATAAAACAAATTTTAATTTTTGCATTTTAATGTTGAAAATAGAAGGGTGGGGTAGTGATCATGGTGTTTATGAAATTTCGTCATGATTTGTGAATTTTTATCCCTAAGAGCTTTATTATTTTGCTATTGAATTGTGTTTTTACACTTTAAATCAGATATTAAAATGACAAGTACCGAAGCCATTCTGAAAATTCTTCAATGAAGCCATATTTACCGTGAAAATATCATACAATTCTGAACATATGAAGGCTTACACACGACCATTTTACGACAAAACGAGTTCAGTGACCCTACATATTTTTCATTTATTCATGCTAGTAAACAAACATTTTTCTTAAATATATTAAGATTTAAAAAAATTGATGGACCAGTATTCTTGGAATTCTACTTTTTAAACAAAAATGTATGGAATTCTTAGTAGAAAATGTTCAAAATTTTGAAGGCATGTGCCGTTAAAAACACCAAATTATAGAAAAGATTATGGTTGTACTTATGGATTTTTTTTGCTATTGCTTCCTTTGGCCAATGAATGCGACTTAAAATAAAAAAGAAGTACGTCACATGTTTTGTTTTTTTCTGGCTGTTTTGAAGTATATTGGGGGTTCAGATAAACTAGAAAAAGAGTCTTAAACTATTGCATCGACATGGCCATTTGGTGGTCAGTTATTGAAAAAACGAGTTCAGTGAACTATGTTTTCTCTCTACCAGTGAATTAGTCATGGTCCATTCTACAAAATATGAAATCAAATTTTGCAGTAATGATATGCGGAGTGGATCGAGGTTTTAGCTTAGATTCAAAGCTTGGAGCTGAAATTACGGTTTGTTAACTTTGGAACGATGTTCAGAACATCGTTCCAAAAATCAAAGAAATGTTGCACAAACTTTTTGTCTGACTGTCTACCTCATGTCTTTAAATTGTTATAGGAAGATATTGTTCTGGTCAAACTTTGAACTATCAGCAAGTGCTACGTCCAGTGCAGTAGGTCATTTAATCGTTAATATACAATGTGTAGGTCAATACCCAAACAACAAATGTACGTCGCCATACATATCCAAATGCACGTGTTATAGGAGGAAAGCCTAAATATAACCAAATGTAGAATTATGTTTTATCATAAACGATTCTCATAAAATTTCAACTATAATTGACCTAGCAATGCATAACATTGGTTAGTTGTGTGTACATGGGCCCTCAAGACATCATCCGGACGAACAATCGTGCACAAACGAACGGACGGATGAACAGATGAATATAATATAGTAGGGTGTAAAATAAAGTACGAAACATACTTGGCCTCCAATGCTAGGGCTATTATGGCGGCTGCCATTGGTGTAGCCGCTGATGTCCCTTGAAAAGTGTTGACCTTACAATTGTCGTTAACATAGGTAGTTGCCTGAAACGATGGCGACAAGAAAATACACAAAAAATCTCAGAGTAGTATTAAACTTGAACCTATCAATTAAATACGATGTTATTCTATTCTACAATTTTTCTAAATGCATGTCACTCTGTTGATTCAAAATTTAATTTGCTATTTAATATTATCACTTAAAACGTTTTGTTTATATAGTTCATCAATTTGCTGTACTGAACGTGTATGCAAAACAAATCATTAGGTGATGTCTTTTTACACACAAAACAATGATTTGAGTGGTTGGTTTTCCTTTAGATTTTTCGGTGCAGCGAACTAAGCCATTTTTAACTATATTCTAACCAATACCATTCACTCTACCGCTCCGGATTGTCCAATAAAATTCTTGGTTAAGAGAACTGAACAATGATATTGTACCACTGATTGTTTATTATAAACAGGTGCGTAGCATGGGCAGTAGTTCCTGACTATTTGCACTGTGTATTACTATACATTCGTGGTGGTTCACAGGTGCTAGACACAATTTTCCTTCTTATTATTATTATAATCATAACTATCATCAGCATTATTATTATTATCATCATCATCATCAGTATAATAATTCAATAGTCAATGTACATGAAATGTAGAAAAATTGTCTGCTTACTATTCTCATGTCATCTGCGCCTCCAAACGTTGCCGCAAGAATCGCTGCACATTTTTCAGAGTAAAAAGTAAATGAGCCCCTGTCAGACACTGATCCGATTGCAATAGTGTAAATAGACTTGGAAAACCCATCAGCATTGCAGTCGTCATAATCGTCACCACCGTTTCCAGAAGCCCAAACATAGATAGCGCCTAGACCATTTCTGCCCTAAAAAAATAACAAAACTTAAAGTGCAGTATAAAGTCTGCTTACATATACATAGTGCCAATTTACACCTAGGAGAAGTGAAACAACTGCAGGTAAAATTCATGCTGAAGGAAAATAGCAGTGATCTTGATAGGGTTCGAACCCGAGGCCACTTGATTTGTAAGAGTGAGTCCCACCGCAGGACCACAGCTTCTAACCTCACTTATAATAAAGCTACCCATGAAGATAGGTGAAGGTCGACTGAGACCAGACACACTTTATTTTGCTCTGATGTTTTTGGATATTTATTCAAGTAAACTACAGTGTTTTGTGAATATTTTTGGATGTATATGTTCATGAACACTTCAGCTAAGTGCATCTTCAATTATATTTTTTATTATTTCAATCATGGGTTTAGTTATTCTTAAAAACTAAATTCAAACTTTTGATATTTTTTTCATCAAACATCTAACATTTTACAAAATACAAAAATTGAAATGTGACCGAGATCGATTATTGGATTTAGGTTTAAATGTGTACAATTATCCATGTTTATACAAAGTTGATACTGCTACATTAGCTGCTGAATCCAGAGATTTAGCCTTTCCGGGAGGAGTGAGTAGGTTGACTGACCGCCGTTATATGACCTTATATGTGTTGCTACGGCGTTAAACCCAACAAAAACAAACAAACAAAACAAAGCTACATTAGGTATTATTAATTCACTCAAATTAGCTCCCCACCGATCACAAAAGAAAAACAGATGTATTGTAAAGAGTTCAGTTAAAACTCCCCAAGGCATTAAGAAAAACAACTTAATATACCCCAAAATATGTAATACTGTTAGTCAGATAAGTGAAAATGTAAATTGTTTGACTTTGATTTGTAGATCTGCTGTTAACAAAGAGTTTGCTATAGGCCAATATCTGAAGAAGGAAAGAATAGATTTTGCTGTATTGACAGAAACTTTGTTTTCAGATGATAAAAAAAACATTTAATCGAAACCTCTGATCTAAATCAAAATGGGTACAGATTAACAGTAGCCAACAGACAAAATAAAGTGTGTGTGTGTGGGGGGGGGGGTAGCAATAACTAGTCGAATTGCAAGTTACATCAATAAAATTAAGAGTGGGGATACAAGAAGCTTTGAATTTGGTATATAGAAATTGATTTTCAAAAATATTGCCCTTCATTGTATTGGAATTTACAGAAATCAATCATGAAAATTTTGCTTCTGATTTTAAAGACATTACTATCGATTGTGAAGATGATGGTTCTTGCGTAAATATTTGTAGTCAAAACTTGACAAGAATGCTTCAATATTTTGAAAAAAAACCCAAAGATTCATAGGTCTTCAAACACTGGTTTACAGAAAATCTTGTTTTACTTAAAAATTCAACGATGAAAAACAAGAAAGATTATGGAGAAAATATGGAAAGCCTGAACAATTAGAAGCTTTCAAGGTTGCGTAACCGTTATCATTATGAATTGAATGAGGAAAAGGTCAAATCACTTAGTCAAGAAGTGTTCTTGGTGCTAAAGGTGATACAAAACAATTATATAAATTTGTTGCTGAATTGACAGGAGTAAGATCTGAGAATCCAATGCCGAAAGGTCATTCTGATCTCCCATTAGCAGAAAATTTTGCTGCTTATTTCTTAAATAAAATTTCAAAAATTAGAGAATCCTTGATGCAGTTTCCAACTTATTCACCCCAACTGAAGGATGTACCTAGTCTTGACCATTCTAAGGATTTCACTATAAAAGAGGTCAGACATCTTATATGCTGTTTAAATACCAAATTACCTGAGCTAGACATATTGCCGACAAAATTGCTAAAATTTTACCTACAAGAATTATTACCCCTAATTACGCATTTAATAAATATCTCATTGAAACATGGTGTATTCCCATCCAAGTGGAAAGAGGCAGTTGTTAGGCCTCTTATCAAGAAGGTGGGTCTGAATCAGGGATATGCTAACTATAGACCGGTTAGTAATTTGTCCTTTTTATCTAAGGTAATTGAAAAGGCCGCTTGGAATAGATTAAATATTCATGTTGATGAAAATAATCTTCTATCAGAAAATCAGTCTGTATATAGACGTTTTCACTCATGTGAGTCAGCCCTTCTTAGAATAGTTAATGACCTATTGGGTGGTATGAAAAAAAACTAGAAGTTACTGCGTTAAAGCTATTGATCTGCATTTGACACTGTTGATCATGACATTTTATTGGTACTTAATGATCGATATGGCCTACAGAACAGTACACTTCACTGGACTGACTCATATCTTGGTCCACGTGCAAGTCGAGTCAACGTCAATACTAGTTCATCATCTGTACGTCCGTTAGATTGTAGTGTTCCACAATGTAGTTTTTTGGGTCCATGGCTTTATCTTACCTATACAGGATCCTTATTTGATGTCATTCCATCTGATATATCAGCGCATGGTTTTGCAGATGACCACAAAGCTAATACAAAATTCTGTCCTAACAATCAGAATGAAGAAGCAAATGCCATTTCTGATCTTGAAGAGTGCACCGTAACAATAAATTCATGGATGAATGAAAATAAACTAAAAATGAACAACTCGAAGACTAAGATTATCATGTTTGGGGTCTATTCTAAAATTGACAGGGCTAGTTAATGCCTTAACATACAATGGTAAATATATTAAGTGAATTCATCATGACATGAGAATTAGGATTGCCTTGCTCTCTGTCATTGAATACCTTGTTTTATATGACTGCATTACTGCTTAAAATAAGGGGTCCCTTTAAAGGTGATGTTTCGACACGTTTAGGGAAATGTCTGGTTAACAGTGGCGTTATGTTCTACTGTTCATGTAACAGTAGCTTCATGTTATACTGTTCAGGACACCAAATTTCAATAGCAATAAATGAAAACAAATGTAAAATTAGGTTTTATCATGAAATGTGAATGATTTAGGTCCAATAAACTTAAAATACGGAAAGTCAATAAAAACAATAAAAACCACAAAATACGCAAACATACTAAATAACATCATGTGTGATAAATCTTATTTTGTTTTAATTGCATATTTGTTTTATAAATGTATATCGTCGCTGCTCTACGAAAACCGCGTAAGTCCATTTTGGCGCAAAAAACTTTTGTTTACTGTTGGAAAAGCGGGATCATGCTACGTTTTCTGCGAAAATCCTGGACATTTTAGCCAATAGGATGTTGTTTTAATGACCATGTGACGAAATCCTGTATATTCATTGGTTGATATTTTTTATCAGCGAAAAACGCGTATAATTTTTAAAATCAGACTGACGTTTGTGTGGAATATTTTCGAAGGATTTTATTGGAAAATGTAAGTTATTTCCTTTTATTATTGATGCAGTTTTATGTAAGTGTTATAAAAAGTACTGTTGATACATTTATTTGCATTCTTAACTTCCTAAAACACGCTAGCTTCCGTAAGAAACAGTATCAGTCAAATTTTTGCTCCCATTTTTCCTCGGTAAGACAATACGACGAGGTTATTGTAACCTAAATTCCTTGTGTTATCACTGAATTGTTGAATGATGTATAGTTTATGTTAAATGAACAAGGATTGTCGTGTTTAAAAGTTGAATACTGTTATACGCGATTTCCATTCATTGGATGAGGGTTGCTCCTCTAAAGATATACGCGTTTTTCGAATATAATATTTTGTCATGTAATTATGATATAATCGAAGAGAATGATATTTCTTAGATATATTAAGGCTTATTTGCGGTACAATATTATAGCAAATCAATTGTCCGATGGGTCTGGCAAATTAATGCTTTTCTATTGCATAAATTATTAGAATAAATGAGCTGCATCAAACGAAAGTAGTTCTTAAAGCGGTTGTGATCAATATGAGTCCAGATCAGTCTGCTTATCCATATGTTCGTTGATAGATCTAAATTAGTTCATGAATAGGCTGCGCGGATGCGCAGGCTGCATACTGATCGCAATCGCTTTAAGACCCATTTTCGGTTGACGCCCCTCTATTTTAGATACATAGTACTGTAATAAGTTTCTTAGACTGTTTTTGTTTTTTGTAGATACAGTCATGTAATGTCATTAAATGGAGCACCATTTTCTTTCGTTGCCTACAGAAATCATCGTTAAAATACTCTCAGACATACCAACCAGCCATCTTCTACAGTCTGTGAATAGAACTTGTAAACTATTAAATGTAATAGTGGAACAAAATAGTGTGTTATGGAAGGATATAGATTTTGAAAGTGAATTTGTAGCAAATTATGACGTTCTCAAACGAGTTTTAAAACATTCTTCGGGAATTGAACAGCTTTTCATACCTTATGCTCAAATATCATGCGCAGTGTTCGAAATAGACCTCTTGTTTGTTAAGTACTTACAAAATGCCAAAAAGCTATACTGGCTGGACATCACTGGAAGTAATATTTCAACATTGTGTTTCCTACAATTTTTGCCAAACCTTCAGATCCTTAACATTTCGCAATGTAAAAATTTAGTGGATGCTGATTTTAAAGTTATATCGAAGGGCAAAAGCTTAGACCAATTATATCTATCATACAATAATATTAAACCAGCAACTGCTGTGAATATATGTTCAACTTTGAAATTGAATGTGTTAGACTTGTCAGGTATAGAAGTGACTGTACAACAATGTTACACGATCATAAAGCCTTGCATGTTCTATTTACAAGTAACTTTTAAAGTGAGCGAGACAGAGGATGCAATTAAAGAACTGATTTTTAAACATAGAGCTTGTACAATTAAACGTATTTTAACAGTAACACAGGACAATTGAAAATGTCTTCGAGGGGAAAACAACTAGTTCAATTAGCTTTAGAGAAAATCCGTAAAAGGGAAATGCCTGTCACAGTAGATAGCAACAACAATATCGAAATAGATTTTTCTGACGATGAATTCGAAAGCGGTGTCTTACCTACTACAGTACAAGATTTAAAAAATATTGACACACAGAGAGCAAATGTCGCAATTGAACAATCAATGGTCTCAAGTCTAGATAGGTATAGAATACAGGGTACATCAATTACTAATATAGATAGTGTATTACGAGATGATAAAGATGATGACGATAAACATTCAAATCACGAAGAAGATTTTGTTGATAGATCACTCCACAACAATGAAAGTGATAATGATATCTCGAGTGAAAGTGAAGTAAGCAGTAATTATTTTGACTCAGACGATTCATTTAAAGATCCAGATTGGAAAGAAGAGATATACAGGAAACGAAATAAGTGTACTAATTCATCTGATTACGATTCTGATATAAGTATTTCAAACAAGCCATATAAAGTTCCAAAGCGAAAGCGAAAGCAGAATTATGAACACCAATCTAGTGCAGGCAACAGCGAGGTTCAAGAATCGCAAAACAATGGTTGTAGAAAGACAGAAGTACAAGCAAATGACAGCGAAACATTCGTTGCTTATCAAATGATAGATACAGGTGAAGATAACCTAATTGACAAGGAAACGTCACTTGCAGTGAACATGATAGCAACTGATCACGACAATGAAAAGATGAGTGAAGTTAATACCCAAGAATTAGATATTGCTCGAGAAGTAGAAATAACAACTGAAGAAGCTAATCAATCTGATGGAAAGCAGAAACACCCAAGAACAAAGAAAGGAATGGGAAGTCCTGATAATTGGAAGAAAAACTTAAATAAAAAACTAAGAATGGAGGGTAAGGCATACAAGGGGCTTAAAGAAAGTGACGGTAAAAAGACATACTCTGTTGATAAGAAGGCGAGGATACAAGGAGAAAGAAGTTGTGGGAAAAGATGTGAGCGGGTTAGATGTTGTTTTGAAATAAGTGACATATTAAGAAAAGAAATATTTGACTCGTTTTGGCAAAACATGGACTGGAATCAGAAGAGTTTGTTTGTCGCTAGTCTAGTTTGTAGAACCGAAGTTAATTCTAGCATTGGCAAAGGTAAAAAAAGAAAAATTGAAGAAGAGAGTATTGTTTCTAATACAGATGGAGAGAAAGGTGATAAGTCCGATAGTAAAACAAGAGGAAGCACACATGAAGATGAAATTATTGCGCCAAATACAAGTAAGGAGAACAGCACAGCGAAAGGAAGGAGAAAATATACATATATATATCACTTTAGAATTGGAGAGAGAAAAGTAAGGGTATGCAAAGATTTTTTCTTATCAACACTTGGAATTAGTGAGCATATGGTGTACGACTGGTTAGATAGAAACACTGACTCCAATGGATTACCTAAACCAAAAGCTGTGAGTAAACGGACACCACCTCTTACAAGAATTAGCACTGAATGGAAGAATGCCGAGGCTTTCTTGGATTCCTTACCAAAAATGGAATCGCATTACTGCAGGGCATCCACCTTTAAAATTTATCTGGAACCAGTGTTTGTCTCATTCGCCGACCTAATGCGTGTGTATGAAAAGCATTGTCGCGACAACGGATATAACTCTATCAGCAGAATGAGTTTAAATAGAATATTTGATCAAAAAAACTTGTCTTTGTTTAAGCCTAAAAAAGATCAGTGCGACATTTGTGTTGGGCATAGTCATGGAAGTGTAAGTGACGAAAATTACAATATCCATATAACACGTAAAAATGAAGCCCGTATGTTTAAAGACAATGAAAAACAGAGAGCATCGGATAAAGTTAAAGTCATAACAATGGATGTTCAAGCTGTTTTACTCTCTCCAAGAATTGAAGCGAGTGCCATTTATTACAAAACGAAATTAGCCTCCCATAATTTTACTTTGTACGATTTAGGAACCAAAGATGTTAAATGTTATTTCTGGCATGAGGGTGAAGGTGGACTGACGGCAAATTCGTTTGCAACCTGTATTAATGATTATCTAACAGGCACATTAATCAAGCCAGGTGTGGAGGAGATTATTTTGTTCAGCGATGGATGTTGTTATCAGAATCGTAATGCAACCTTATCGAATACTTTACTAAAATTAGCCGTGCACTATAATATTGTTATAAAACAAAACTTTTTGGAGAAGGGGCACACGCAAATGGAGGTCGACTCTACTCACAGTATAATAGAACGTCGCCTCAAAAACAGACCCATCTATTCTCCTACAAACTATGTCGAAGTCATGAGAAGTGTACGTGAACAACATCCATTTATTGTGGAGTACGTTGATCACACATTTTTCAAGAATTACAGTTGCTTGAAATTTTATGATACGATACGCCCAGGTATTAAGGTTGGTGACCCTGTGGTTACCGATATCCGTAGTCTTAAGTACACGCCCGACGGGGTTATACAATACAAGGTTTCATATGCCGACGAATACAAAGATTTGCCAAAACGGAGAAATGCAACAGTGCCGACTGGTCGCGAAGTGATACCACCATTATACACAGGGCCTATTCAAATAAAAAAATCTAAATATGAGCACTTACAGCAGTTGAAAGCTGTTATTCCCAAAGACTATCATCCATTTTATGATACACTAAAGCATTTATAATGCACCTGATATTGACATTGTGAAATATATTGTCCATAATATTTTGTTGAAATACATTTGACTAGTATTTGTTGCGCCAGTTATAACAATAAGTTCTATTTAGTCTTTTTTTGGACAAGAATTTTTTTTAATAATCATATTAGATATTGTACTGTTTCAAATAGTGTTGTTTCGATTCTATGCAATGCAATGCAGGAAGTTGTTGTATTCATGATAAATGTACATGTATAGTCAAAATTCGACTAGTATTTGTTGCGCCAGTTATAACGATAAGTTCGTTCTATTTAGTCTTTTTTGGACAATATTTTTTTAATAATCATGTTAGATATTGTACTGTTTCAAATAGTGTTGTTTCGATTCTATGCAATGCAATGCAGGAAGTTGTTGTATTCATGATAAATGTACATAGTCAAAATTATAACATGTTTGAGGTTCATTTCAATTAAAGTTTATTTCAATGGACATGTTTTCTAGTTTTCATTAACAATTATAGTTCGTTTTTTCTCAACTGTCAAAACATGAATAACTTTACGGTGAATGCGTTTGTTAGAATCACCGCCATGATACATTCATCGGTTTCCAAAAGTGTGCATTATACTCGAGTAAATATACTTATGCCGAATGATATGTTTAGTCAAGATATATTTAATGAAAATTCGTGACCACCAGTACAAAAACAATGCATTCAGTCACTGTGAAATTATTCAAGCTTTGACAGCTGAGAAAAATCAGACAATAAACGCATTTTACATTACCCATGACATTTGTTGTCCTTTTATATCAAATGCGTTTAAATGAACAGATTTCAGACCAGTATGACTGCTGTTGGATGATACTAAAAAAAACTTGATTTCATAAAATATGAGATCCTAGATATTAGTACTCATTCGTACTAATTTTTGGATAACTAAAACAATAATTCTAGATAATTATTTGCCTTTAATGCCATTAAATAGGGTAACGCAATTTAATATTACAGAATTTAAAAAAACGCGTAAGTCTATATTATTAACAAATTGAATCAAAAATCGCGGAAACGAGTGTTTCAAAAAACGAGTAAAGCAATTTTTTTTGAAAATTAATGACAAAATCGCGTAAGTGTCCGTTTAGCTCAATTACTGAAGTGACTGAAAAATCGAGTTTCACAAGTTAAAGATGTATTTTAATAAAAAACAATGCACATATAACGGATAAAAACGGACATTTGATCAATTAAATATTAAGTTTTTTTCGCCTCCTGAAAACTAGCCAAAACCAACTTACGCGGTTTTCGTGGAGCACCGACGATATATATTATGTATTTATGGTGGAAGGTTTTTACTTGCTTATTAATATTATTGTTATAATTTATCTTTTTCAAGTTTTGTACAACGCCATTGAATAATTATGTAATATAAAAATAGGCGTTTAATCAAATAAAGAAGTTTAAGTTTAAGATTTGCGTGGATATTAAGACTGTAAATTCATGTACATGTACTTTTTGTAATAATAATTTGATTTGTATTGACATGTACGTTGAATGAGTTCAATGATGTTCACTAGTTTAGAGATGCCTGATGTGGGACCTGGCGTAGAAGTTGGCCCCCCGTCGATATTCTATGGTATGAATAAAACTAATCTCCGTAAACAGATATCATGTAGAACTTTGTCGTACAGGATCTCTAGGATCTCATTGGAGGGTCACGTCGAGATGATCTTATGTCGACCAATCATTGCGTAGTTTTTATCTGGACGAAACACTTTTAATAGCATTTCGATTTCGTAAATTCTATTTTAGACCATGGTTTGTAAGCTTATTTGAAAGCAGTATTATTCACAGGCTGTGAATTGACGGCTCATTTCAAATTGCGTATACAATGTAAATTAGTTACTTAACATAACAATGTCGTCATGAATATTATAATAAAAAGGTCACCTGAACGTGACCCTCGTATGGAAACGGCCAGATCTAAATTAAGCGATTATGCGAGCGGACAATTTTTGATCGGTTTTAATCAGACTGGAATAAAGCACACCCGAACCTCCAAAATGTATTCATATAATAGCTGCGAATTGAAGTAGTTCTGTATGGTTAATGAGATACTCTTAACAGCGGTAACGTAACACATCGCTATTTTAATTGATTCGATAATGGGAAATAACCTTTGTGGGGGTGATTGGGTCATTCGGAACTCCTCGACCATTCGATAACATTCAAATAACACGAAGATCGAGGTGTTCCGAATGTTAATTGGGTAAATGTATACAAATTACCTGTTTGACGCCAGACTGAAAAGCTTCTACATGGACGCCGAACAATTCAAAAAAAGTTTCACCATCATCATCAGGTCCCCAACTATTACTGTATATGTCAATATACGAAAGGTCGTGTGTTAAAGCTAGGGCGTGTTGCGAAGCCGTAGCACCTGCGCTGTCCAAAATACGGACACCTGCAAAAAATATGAAATGATAATTAACAACGGTTATATTACGTGTTGATTTATATTGTCGTTATAAAGGGAAATAACTTGAGTTCACCCTAAGGAAATGAGACTGACCATGAACCGGGAGAAATCTGTCTGTTGAGACCGAAAAAACCATTATCAACAGAGAAAACTGGGATTTTTTGCCAAATAATAGATTTATTTGGCTGAATGATAAGTTTATACGACCGTGGTATATAAGTATCTAGTCTTGATTACCTGCCTCTTACAACTATCGTTTGTGGGTAAAGCAAAGCGCAACAATGGCGGCATCCACACAGGGCATCTTCAGGATACAAAATTTTCTTTTATTTTGCATTAATATTTTTTAACGAAGGTCAATTTGGAAGGAGTTCGGTACTAAATAGGTCAACCGAAGTCGATTTTCCTTTGTGCACTTAAAATTGACAAAGAATTAACCCAAAATATGTTTTCAAACTATTTTTCGTTGGATTTTCGGATACTTTATGTAGCATACATGTGACAGAACGACTATAAAAAAGGTATCCATTGTAATTATTGTACAATGTTTCTTTGATTTAAGCCTATTTGGAGTGAAATGTTTGTTTAAACAGAATTATTCGATATCTAGTAAAATACCTCGTGCACCGACATTAATCTGCTTTAACTGACGTACTTAACTCATCCAGCTAGTTCAGAAGTTAACGTTCATCTAAATTTTGAACTAAATATTCCCACTTCTTTAAAAATAAGAACAGTCACTTGTTTATTTCATGTAAGCAATTGGTACAGACGAATTTGTTACGATTTCAAACGGAAATTAAGTGTGGCATCGCATAAGGCTTGTTTAATGTTTCCAGATTTGGTATAATTATCTGAGTATAGAGCGTCTTGTCACTCGGAACGCCGGAGCAATCTTCTATGAGTGACGCACGTACCAGCAACCCGATTGGGACAATGAATTCGAAAACCCGGCACGCTACCTGCAGACTCAGGTATTTCTTTTATAAAGCCTCAAACCAGCTATCCATCGAGACAGTCAATTCGAAATCATATGCATAGCGTACTGTGCCACTGACATAGGTAAAGTGGACGAGCTATAAATGTGAAAGAGGAATTACTTGTTAGTTTGGCATTATAGGCTGTTCCAACAACACAGTCTGTGTTCTTTGTCGCTGCTGCAATACCGGCACAGTTGGTTCCATGTCTGAAAGGTATAAACTTCATTTTTAGGATAAAATCGAATCACATTTTCCGATGAATACAAGAAACAAATAGCTATATGAGCATATTCTAAAATACCTTGTATTTAAGAAATGGGCACTTAATCAAACTAATACTTGGATAGCAAAAAAGCTTAATTTGTTTGGTGTGTATGATATATTTTGATGACTTCATGGTTTAAGACAGTTTTCATAACTGCTGTTAACAAAAAATATCGTCGCACAGTGTCTGTAAGGAACATGGAAGCTTTAAACGTTAAAATTGCAAAGGCTTTCGAAGATTGAAGCTGTAAGTAGTCCGTCCGACTATTTCGGTGAAATGTAAACATTGCTGTCTTTACTCGTATATCTATGATCTTTTAAAGGGATATACAGCAAATGACTGTGCAAAAAGTATAGAACAAAGTTTAGTCTTTGAATGGTATTAAGAACGTAAGAAGAACACTAATTTATTTTAGCTAATCTGACCCACGTGGGTCTAGTTAGGAAACACCCCAAATATTACGAGAAAAAAAAGAAATATTTTGCCAAGTAATATAACAGTGTGTATGTTGAATTCACAGTTATAAAAATGTAATTCAAAATCAGGAAATATGAAGTTGAACCTCTGCCTTGCAATTCTTTTAACTGTAAACATAGAGCGTAAATTCAATTTGGTGTTAACCAGTTTCATTTTATATCATAGTATATACAATATACATATAGTTCATTAATACATGATTTATAAGTGATATTGCCTTCAAATAGAGATGTTCATTATTTCTGTGACAACAAGTAAAAAAATTTAAAAAAAAACCATCAACTTTCAATTGTAACAATTACCTTTTTTCTATCATATTGTGCAACAAACATATCAGTAGAAAGTTATTATAATAAATAAATACAAATATTGCCCTTGAGTTCTATGTCTTTTTTATGTTTCCATGGTGTTAGTCATGAGATTATGTTATTACAAGTTCAACAGTCATTGAGCAAGTTCATAATTAGTGACTGACATAAGTAGTAGACATTCTTTTGTCTTTAAATGGAATTAATTTCAACTGACGGCAGAAAAAAAAGAGTTATGATTCTGGTTATTGAATTGAATATTTCTGCAGAAATTATCTGTGACCCTTTGCTATTCAATTCAGCAGAACTCAGTTAATATTTATCCGCACTATGGTCTAATTAGTACTAGTCCAGTTCAAGTTGTTATTTAATCTAGTCCATACTTATGTTATTCATAGGCATTCACAGGCTAACAAATTAAAATATTATAGCCAAATCATTGGAATTGCTGTACTTGCTGCACATTTCCATGATAAAAATAAATGACAGCTGCTATGGTAATGGTACAATAAATGTCAATTCAATGACTTGGTAAAATGTGTTAAAACCAATGTTGCAATTAAAGAATGGTAATCACAACATCTGACAAAATATACCCAGTATTGTGGAAGAAGCAATGCATTTACATATAGCACTGTATTTCAGCAATTTTTTCATGACGTCAATGACGTTATTTGGCATATACCTGCCCCCACATAAAAGCCTATAACTTATAAACGAATCAATTTTCACAAAAATATTCTCATAAGATGGACCTTTCAAAAAGTGTAAAAAACTAAGATTGGGATTTTTACTCCTTTTGGCCCCATTTTCACAGTCCTGGTCATATTATTATGACGTCATACGCGGTAGCATACGTCGCTAGTACGTTCAAGCCATATTAATAGGTCCGTGAAGTTAGCTATATATTGTCTATTCACTTTTTAAAGGTTTATTCGCACAATACACAGCTGTGTATTGAGAAATCTATTCATTCAGAAGTGTATTCGCATTAATTGAAATAAATTTGCTAAAGACCATACATGAAAGTTATAATTTTTACCCATCAGAAATATCTTTATGTCCACCATCTGCCACATAATTGATATAGTCATAAGCATTCCTTGAAACCTGAAATTACCACAATTAAATATTATACCTTACATAAAATTGTTTCTTTTTACGTATATAAATTTAAGCTGGCGTTATTTCTCTCGGTCACTATTAGACCAGGAGGCCCTCAGTGGTGTCGTTCTATTTCTCAATGAGTAGGTGGGTCAATTTTACGTAAGATTTAGATTTTACAGCGTTTTATACGGTTTTATAAGGCAATGTTTTGAGAATTACATTATATTGGATACATTTATGCAATGACCTTTCATTTATCAATTAATAAGTGATCTATATAGGACGCTCAACTAATTATGTTTCATAGCAGTACCTGTACTAACTAAACTTACAAGATTGTTATTAAACATCGAATTTCTAATTAGGGTAAAACGCAGCCAGATATCGAGCCTAAGACCTTTTTAAATTCAAACTCCCGTGCTTCCCTTCTTCTGAGACCGTGCTTATCATACGTGGATATATATTTTATTTCAGCGATGTCATTCAATCGTTTATATCATATTTATGGACAACAAACGAGAAATTAAATCTTCGTATAAATAATCGTGGATATGTTTACTTTAACACCGTTTGTGCATTTGTTTTGGTAATGCAAAAATAGCTTCAACATGGCGTCAATATGTTCGAGGTTATTCAGAGCAAATGACCGAAGAGTACCGAATGACAAGGTAAAAAATACATTACATAGTTGTCTACGAGATCAGAATGGCTACTTTCCACTCCATCATCCAATATAGCAATTAGTATATTTGCACCAGTAAACCCTTTGTCCCATGCTTCTTTAACATTCATACTAGGTGTTTGACTCGTTTGCTGGAAGAAACACAATAATCCAATTTTATTTTGTTCGATTTAAATGAGGACGTATATGTACAGACCGCGGACTGTGACCCTTTGTCCCTAAAATATTGAACTTTAGCCAAAATTTAGTCACACTTTGAAACGTTCCTGATATAATTCATAACCTTTATACAAAAAGTTTGCTATTTGACAAAATGCGTAATTGTTTCATTGCCAATTGTGGGAAGGATTCTTTATGTGAGTATTGTTTTTATCCTGCACCTTTTATGTGATGAATTGATAATACCTCAGACAGCACATGTTATGGCCGTATGATACTTTTATGCGTCAAATTTTATTGAAATTTGGCAGTATACTGTTACTTGTTAATTAATAAATTAGAATTTGTTTAATCAATAGTTATATTTTTCTCATAAAAAGCATTCTATAGCTCCAAGCAGTTGTCAAATAATTTGTATTAAAGTCATTGAGTTCAACAGCCTCGGGTGTCAGAGAAAATGCACCATGAATCGTAAACGTACAGCAACAGCAAAAATGACAACATCGAACCTTTATGTTTTTAAAGACAATTAATACTTCATAAGCTGTAAATTCTGTAGTAAGAATGGACATTTAAGGTTAGCTGAATGCAATTATTTTGTTTAACAATGACCGCTGTTTTTATAGAACAATAGGTCAGTTTAGTGAATATTCTGTAATTTTAATTGGCCAAAGAGAATTGTCTCCACCACCTTTCTTTAGTAATGAAGTAGTGTTTTATAGAAATAAAAAAGGTACTTATAATTTAGGATTCCAACTAGTAACTTCTACGTGAATTGAAGCTTTGAGCTATACAAAAATCTTTGTGACTGTAATTACATGTATTATTTGGATGAACTTTTGATAGTGAACTTTGTGACTATATGATTTATGTGTATTTAAACTCTGTGACATTTAAAATTGATATATGTTGTTGGACATTGTTGTTATTTGATAAAATAGTAAAATCTGGAGAACTGTTTGTACGTTATCAAGTAGCAATCTAAGTAATTGAAATCAAGGGCGAACCACAAGCCTTCGGCATAAAAATACACTAAACATGTGTATTACAATATTTGGCGGTCATTTGGATTTTGTCAGCCATATTGGATTATTTTCCCTCCAATAAAAATCGAAATCATTTCCGTCAAATAAAGATCGAAATCTGTATTCACCATAATCTAAATTGAGAGGTTTCTATGATTAACACTTTTTATCAATCGAAAGATTAAAAAAAAACGCATTTTCCTTTTTATTTTATTTTTTAAATTGTAAACCCTGAACTCTCGCTATAGCAACTTTCATTTTGGACTTTTTTATTGCTATTTATTCTTCAAAGATTTAAAATACACCAAAATGGCTTCGGTACCAATTAATGCCCATATTTTCATATGTTGACTAAGATTGACAAATTAGTAACTGTATAATCAAAGCCATTAAAGTCATGTGGTGTTTGATTGACTAGACTTACAAACGAATACTTACCAAATGCCATTGGTTTGTCCATTTAGCATCATTTACGGTGACAACCTTTGCTTTCATGATAAATCGACAGTCCTTCTCCACTTCTACAACTTTAACCTGTTGGAATTACAAATGTTACTACGAATAAGGTACCTTGGTCCAGAGGCGGCCGGCGCGGACCCAAATCAAAAAAAGGTTTATTACTAAAAAATAGTTTCTTAACCAAGTTCAATAAGAGGTCAGTTAATAATATTATTTCACAGATCTCGCACGCATAGCTAAGGATTTGCTGTTTCGGATGACAACAACTTATTTTAAGTACGCCTGATAAAACATGCTCGTACCTCAGGTTATCAAGAATAAATCTAGAAAATTGATACCTTCTGGGAACGAGAACGCGAAAAATAAGGCCACATGTGTGTTGACTATTTAATTTACCTTGTGTACTCTTCAACTATGGAACCTGCTATCAGTGCTAAGAGGCAAGCCCTTGTCCTTCACAGACGTAAATATTATGGGAACGGCAATTATATTGAAATTGATGATGTTCAAAAATCAAAAGTAACTAACAGGAGTGACGGGAAAATGTAAGTCATAATATTTATTATTTGCAATAAATGATGAATAGTTTGCATTGTTCTTAATTGAATACCATCTAGTTTTGAAATAATGAATTAAAACAATGCCTCGTTTGATCAAATTATAACTTTAGAATCATTTTAGCACACACTGCATTAATTTGATCAGTTGCATACATCATTTTACTTATTCAATAACTTACGGGACAATGTAAAATTGTCTAAACATGCATTTGCCGGATAATTTGATGGTTATAAATCACATGTTATCTCAATACTAAATCAATACTAAATCTCAATACTAGCCTTTGTTAGTTTATGTGTTAGTTTGCTATGTTTCTTTCTTAAACTTGTCACAATATTGTTGAATGTTGTTCTCTTGGAAAAATGAAAATGGTTCGCGTAATTATTGTAATTGAGAGGTATTATTGTAGTTTTATATGTAACACACAAGTACATTGAATTGTAAAACAAATTACACAACAATGTAAGTTGTATTCTTGCAGTTTAACTTAGTTATCAATAGTTTAGATGACTAAACTGATGTATGTAACGTACGAGCCAATTTTGCATTTAACATTGAAACTTAAACTAGACTCGCATAAGGTAAGTCCCATTGAAACGTACTTTTATCCTTCGTGAAATAATAGGAATTGAGTTATTTTTAGTAACAATATTTTTTTTCATTAGTTTCTTGATGATAAGGAGGTTAACAAAGCTCGCATACTTTTGATTAATTAGTCATATTCACGGTCTGCGCTTTGCAACTACGAACCATCGTAGATTAAAGAGTAAATAATCTATCAAATTGTGAGGTTACATGGGCTAAAGTGCCATCAGAGTATCAGTAATGTGTGTCACATAATGTTCTTGAAGTGGTTTACCTAACGCGGTTGTAACCCTTGTATACATGTATATATACGGTATGCTTGAAAATCAAAGGAAAGTTACATGACATATCCCTGTTGCAAATGTATATCTAAAATGGCGCCTAAATATGTCCAAAGTTATTCATAGTGAATGAGCGAGGAGTTCCGAATGTCCAAATAGGCAATGGCAAAAATACGGTACCGTAACTGGAGCCTCGGAGCCTAGAGTAAGACGAGTGCCGTGACTCTAAACAACCCAAACTCCCCGCAGCGGCAGCAACGCGTGACGTAACCGCTGTGAGGAGTTAAGAAACATCAATGTGTGCATTCGAAACACCCTCGACCTTTCATGAATGAATAATCTCGGAAGGATTCGTGGGGGGTCTTCACTGGATTTTGGTGATTTTACTACCTACGCGAGGCGAAGCACGTAACGGTTACACAAAATAGTTATTGTAGTATACACAAAGATCTTTGTCTAAACATATTTATTTATTTTAAATTGAACCAAATATTGTTCATCGGTACCATTGAAATGAGTAATTTCAAATTTACAGTCTAAAAAACGAAACTTCAGTCATCGCCTATACAGGTCGTATTCTAGGTCATGCGTGTTATTGTACTTTTAACAATGGACTTGCCCACTAAATAGGTGAAATAAGCTGATGCATGAACAACATGTTTTGATGTAAACGCATCACTTGATATTTTACATCTTATTTAAATAGAGTATATGCACATTATAAATTTTATTTGGTGATGTGTTTATGAAATAAGCGTTAACTAACTAAACTATAAATTTGTAAAAATATATCACTCCTAAATATTGGTGTGTAATGAAATGGTCTATTGAAGCGTAAAGTGTGGTGTGCTGTGTGTTGTGTGCTTTTCACCTTCTGCTTTCAGCCTCTACCGCTGGCTAGCTCATGCGAAAAGGGAGCGTAAGTCTCCCCTGCCAGTACATAGCCTCTCTGTAGACAAGCTCCATGCAGTGCCTCCCTGTGGCGACGCACGTAAATTGAGTACCTTGCGGCCTCAAGCTGAACTGCAGGAGACTCGGAGGTGGTCTGTCCCCTGACATGCGTCATGCCAGGCCCCACCGGCGTGTGGGCACGCCCTGATGCCCAAGAACAGATCCCCAGCTATGGGCAAATAGCACCACTGCCTTGTGGTCTTGTCGTTGGATCGATGAAGGCTAAGGGAGGTCTCCCTGACAGAAAGGCCCGGAGTGATGCCCCGTAGGTGGTAAGATTTGCCAAATCGACAACCTTATCGGCAGCTTTTGCAACCAACCTGGTGCCAGACGTATTGCTCTGCTCTCCTCTGGATTACATCAGCGAGGTCGAGAAGGGGATCCTGTAGCCTGGGCAACGCAGGGTCTCCATAGAAATTGCCCAGGCAAATTGCGCAAATGGAGAGGACACTTCATTCTCGTTTTACGACAGAAAAACAACACGGAAGGCAACAGTTACGGGTTATAAGTTAATGCCTGATTGACGTAGAGAATGACGCCACGGGTTGCCTTCGACGGTGGGAGAAGTCATCGCACTTCACTGATCAACTACCTCAAGCTGGGCAGCCCCCAGCCAGTAAGGTGCTGATCCGTCACGGTCTGCCTGCTTCTTTAGGTGCAAGGAGCTTAGAATATTCTTACTTGATGAGCAGACTGTCAAATAGGGCACCTAAGACCTCAAAGAGTAACAAAACGAAGTCTCCAGCACTTCGAATAGCTAGCTGGAACGTTAGGACAATGATGCCAGGCTTTTCAGATGATATACAGAAGATTGACAACAGCAGAAAAACAGCAATAATTGACGCCGAACTTAGCAAACTCAAAGTTGACATTGCTGCACTACAGAAACAAGACTTGCTGACAATGGCTGCATCAAAGAGAAGAACTACACATTCTTTTGGCAAGGCAGGAGTAAAGAAGAAAAGCGGGAGTATGGGGTAGGGTTTGCAGTCAAGACAGAACTTCTACCGATGCTAGAACCACCTTCTCCTGGAACAGAACGCTTGCTACGTCTCCGACTGAACACCAGCAATGGACCAGTCAACCTCATCACTGCCTACCCACCCACTCTCAGTGCATCGTCAGATATTAAAGACCAGTTCTATAGCGAACTAACTGAACTGCTAGATGGTCTTCCTGCAACTGAGAACCTGTATCTGCTTGGAGATTTTAATGCAAGGGTTGGAGCAGAACATGACAACTGGCCTTCTTGCATAGGTCACCATGGAGTAGGGCGGATCAACGACAATGGACAGAGACTACTGGAACTATGCTGCACCAGAGATCTCTGCATAACAAACACTTACTTTGAGAATAAGCACATACATCGTGTCTCCTGGATGCATCCAAGGTCACATCAATGGCACCAGCTTGACCTAATCATCACCAGAAGAAGTCAACTACAGTCCACCAAAAACACCAGGACATATCACAGTGCTGACTGTGACACTGACCACTCTCTTGTCATTAGCAAGATTACAAACCAACCAAAGAGGTTACGAGACCGTAAGAAAACCAAAGGTATCCCAAAGATTGATGTTGCCCGTACTGAAGATTCAGAGCGAACAGAGAGCTTCGTCACCTCCATCAGCAACATAACCCCTCTAAAACCTGACGAAACAGCAGAAGAAAGATGGACCTATCTAAGTTCTGTAATCCACCAGTCTGCTATTGAAGCGTATGGGAAAAAAGAGCGAGAAAATGTCGATTGGTTCGATGCCAACCTTGCAACTATGGAACCTGCTATCAGTGCTAAGAGGCAAGCCCACCTGTGCTACAAGAACAACCCAAGCCAGAAAAACTTGGACGCTCTGAGGAATGCCAGCGGCAAATGTCAAGATAAAGCCAGGAAATGTGCCAACGACTATTGGCTGCAACTGTGCTCATTCATAGAGAATGCGGCACTTAACGGCAACATCAGGGCCATGTACGAAGGGATCAAACAGGCCATAGGTCCGGTTGTAAAGAAAACAGCCCCACTCAAGTCTAAAACCGGAGACACTATTTGTGACAAGAACAAGCAAATGGATAGATGGGTTGAACATTACCTCGATCTGTATTCAAACCAGAATCATGTGACTGAGGAAGCGATCAACAGCATCCCAGTTCTCGACGTGATGGAAGAGCTAGATTCTGTACCAACTGTCACAGAGATTGAAAAAGCTATCAAGGCTCTTAAAAGTGGGAAAGCTCCTGGTGAAGATTCAATCCCACCAGAAGTTCTCAAGCAGGGAAAAGACGCCATTGTGCCTCATCTCCACCAACTTCTTTGTTTGTGCTTGAGTAAAGGAGCAGTCCCCATGCAATGCGAAACGCCAAGATAGTCACCCTGTACAAGAACAAAGGGGATAGAAGCGATTGTAACAACTATCGTGGAATCTCTCTTCTAAGTATAGTTGGCAAAGTATTCGCTCGTGTTGCATTAGCCAGACTTCAGGTGCTTGCAGAACGAGTATATCCGGAGTCATAATGCGGCTTCAGATCCGGACGATCAACAACAGATATGATCTTCTCTGTTCGTCAGCTTCAAGAAAAGTGTCGAGAGCAGCGTCAACCACTCTACCTTGCTTTTGTTGACCTCACGAAGGCGTTCGACCTCGTAAGCCGAAGCGGTCTCTTTAAACTACTCCAACGGATTAGTTGTCTTCCAAAGCTCCTTAGTATTATCGAGTCATACCATACCAACATGAAAGGCATAGTCAGCTTCGATGGAGACACATCAGAGCCCTTCGACATCCTGAGCGGCGTAAAGCAAGGATGTGTCCTCGCTCCGACACTCTTTGGAATTTTCTTCTCTCTCCTACTATCCTATGCATTCAAGGACTGTACCGATGGTGTCTATATCCACACCAGGCATGATGGTAAGCTTTTCAACCTTGCTCGTCTACGCGCAAAGACTAAAGTAACTCAAGTGCAGACGATGCTGCCCTCGCAAGTCACACCCAGGACGGTCTACAGAGTCTTCTCGACAACTTCTCAAACGCTTGCAAGGAGTTCGCACTGACCATCAGCATCAAGAAAACTAGAGTGATGGCACAGGACACCCCAATTCCTCCAACCATCTCGATAAATGGTTCAACACTTGCTGTTGTCAGCAACTTCAAGTACCTGGGGTCCTACATCTCCGACAACTTGAGTATTGACAACGAGATCTATGCCCGCATTGGAAAGGCTTCAACAGTAATGTCCAAACTGAATAGGAGAGTGTGGGAGACAAGAACCTGACACTTCACACCAAACTGAGAGTCTACCAAGCATGCATCATCAGCACACTCCTCTATGGAAGTGAGACTTGGACTACATACACTAGACAAGAGTCCAAACTCAATTCTTTCCATATGAGATGCCTCCGGAGAATCCTCAACATATCATGGAAAGACAAGGTCACCAACACAGATGTCCTAAACAAAGACAAGACAGTTACGATCCAAGCGTTGCTCACTGAACGCCGGCTTAGATGGCTTGGCCATGTCAAAAGAATTGGCACAGGACGCATACCAAATGACTTACTCTACGGACAGCTAGAGCATGGAACCCGCCCGGTCGGACGCCCATATCTCAGATACAGAGACGCCTGCAAGCGTGACCTTATGTCAGCCGGATTTGATCTCAACACATGGGAAACTACAGCATCTGATCGCAGCCAGTGGCGGCATGCTGTCAAAACTGGTGTAAAAAGCTCAGAAAAAGGTCGAACAGAAAGAAGAGACTCTCAGAGACAGAAAAGAAAGGCATCAACAAACAACAACGACTCTGCATTTATCTGCGATCTCTGCACCAGAGACTGTCACTCAAGAATTGATCTATTCAGCCACTGCAGATGTTGCTCAAGTTCAACAACCACAGTGCGCAATCCATCGTGTACAAGGACGGACGGAGGCCGATGATGATGATGAGTGAAACCGGCAATGTTTATATACGCAATGTTTACGTGGACGACCTGTACGATCGTGTACTTGTTTACATAGTTTCAAAATGGCGCCTAAATATGTCCGAGGTTATTCGTAGCGAATGGCCGAGGATGTTCCGAATGCAATGTGTGTTGAGGTGAAAGATACGGGATTTTCAAGGATGCATTGTTTGTTTGTTTGGTTTAATGCCGTAGCAACTCATTGTATAGGACATATACGACCGTCAATCAATTTACTCACTCCTCCTGGAAAGGCTAAATCTCTTAATTTAGCTGTTAACTAACTACTAAGCACATACTTTCGTCAGTGACTGACAACTGCCCTACATAATTAAAAATCATCGGTAGGAGGGAGAATGGCCGTAAAAATAATTTCATGACTAAGATCCACGAAAGTATGCCCCGCCCGGGAATGGAACCCACGACCCCTCGATCAGTAGTAAGTTTAAACAATCATGCAATACTTTACCAAACACAGCGTATATCGCATACTTACAGAATGAAACCAATTTTTAAGTTGGACATAAGAAATGTCCAAAACTGTCATTCCCTCGACAATTACTTGTACAGAGAAATTTAACAAGAAAGTGTCTGACTAACTAATTTTGTGTATAGGTTTTCTCTTCAAATCATTTCAGGCCAAACATAGATTATTTATTTTCAATTATCATTTCAAGAAAATAACAAACTCATAAATAGGTATGCCCGGACAGGTACGGTTTATTTCATTCAGTTCTGTTACATTTAATTCAAAAAGCTTTTTCGCACTTAAACAATGGCTCCTGAAAAAAATATTGACGCTATAACATCGGCATCAGTGTCCTATTACATTTTGTGTGGAGAATAATTTTTCCGTAAAAAAGTGTCCAGAACCACTATTCCCTTTTTAACCTAGCATTAAAATGACTATACAAGAAGTCATATCTGCGAAAGATAAAGAACATGATTATTTCTAAAATATAATACAATACAGAAAAGAGATCCCTCTCACAAAAACACAATCATAACGATATTACTCATCCAAACGTGACTATACAAAAAGTCATATCTGCAAGAGATAAAAAACCATGATAATTTTATTTCAAAGACATTACAGAAACAAAATAAAAAGGAAGAGGATGGGAGGGTGGTTAGTATGATAAAAGTATTAACGATGTTTCCTTTGTCCTTTGTCCTGTCCGATGCTCGAATGAGTTTTCAAAACTCAATACTTTCAAACCTACACCAATGTCACATGAAAAACGTGCTAAACGCTCCAATGAACATCTTTACATTAAGCCAATAATAAATACATTTAACATCGTTTCTTTCGCTCCATATGAATACATTAAGTGCAGACCCCGGGCTGTGACCCTCTCACCCTTGAAAGTTGCAGTTTTGAGGCCTAAATGGGTCAAATTTTGAAAGTTTTCCCGATATAACTCATATCAGGTTCGATATTTAGTTGTCAAACGTAATATAATTTTGTTTATAAAGTTGATTTGAAGGAAAGTGTCGTATAACACGTTAATATAGACTCGATCTGCATGATCTGGTCAACATAAAATCAAAATAATTTTCATACTACATCAGAACAATATAGAATGATTAAGGAATAAAATCTTTCGTAAAACGTATTATAATATGGGCCCCTGTACAGTAACTTCAAAACTTAATTACCATTAAAAACAATTGATCGTCGTTATCTTTGTAACAAGTTTGATGAATTTGTAATATATAAAGTATTGTTTTAGGACTATTTACATAATTGGTGTTGAACATTTATTTAGGAAACAATGAAATATGATAACGTAGAAGAATAGAGTTCAACGATTCACAAAATAAGCTTATCTGAGATCTACTGTATTACATTTTAAATATATTATAGTTATTTAATCCATACATCGTATCTGTCTAGGATGATTGGTGTACAACCCCAATATAAATTATTGAATTCATATATTAATATCGTAATAGTTAGAAGATCCCCTATTAAGAGTTTGATTGTTGACTAATTAATTAACCAATCAATTAATAAATAATGTAATTCAGATATGGAAATCTACAAAGCTGCCATTCCCTATTTGATTGTCTTTAGAATTCAACAGGGAAGGGTCGTGAAATACTTTTATCATGTATACTCGATCCACATCTGGGCAGCATATCATCAAAATTGGTTTCATAATACAACAAAATAATATAGAATGATTAAGGACAAAATCTTAATTAAATCTTTGTAATACGGACCATTGTAGTGTAACCTTAAAACAAATTGATAATAGAAGACGTTATTATTAGCCGTTACTCGTATCTTTGTATCAAGTTTAATGAAGAAGTAGAATTATAGGTTATTATACAGTTTACGGTACAATATGGAGATATATTTGGACGAGTACACAGCTTGAAAAGCCATATTGGACGAGCCGATAGGTGAGTCCAATATGACTTTTCAAGCTGTGTTCGAGTCTGTATAATATTGTATCACATCCATTCTTATCACCACCATCAACATCAACACCAAAAACACTACCTCAACGACCATTTTCTATGAAACTCGGTCATTTTTTTAGAAGAAAATGTATTACAAATTCATGAATGTAGCGGCGAATAAATATCATTGCGTTTTGAGCGCTCGCATTGGTTGATTGTACTTATGGTATACTTTGTTTTACCAATCTGTTTCAAAAATAACGCTGCTTTATAGTTTTATGAATTAAAATTGATAAAAAGCGTCATACTAGCTGTTGTTTTAATTATTCAACTAATTCGTGTAGAGTTATTTTCACATAGATATTTTGCGAAAAAAAAACTCATTTTTGTTTCATACACCCCTACCCCCGCCCCCCTCCAGACCTAAGTTTTATTGCATTTTTGACGTTCCCTTTTTACGATTTTCTGGACCAATGTGTACGCAGCTGCGAACTCTGCGTACTGGTAGCTACGCGCCTGATGATGTCATAAAATGTCTACTTTATTATCATGTACATTCACCGCAACTGGGAGGAGAAACTTTTAGATTTTGAAGTGAGTGATTGTTATTTTTAACTCAATTTTGCACATTTAACGATATGTTTTACTAAATCGATTTGCTAAATGATTTAAGGCGCATTGTGTTGATTTAAGAAGGATTTTTATTCCTATTCCCGCCGACTCAAACGTTCGGTTTATATGTCGCTCGTCCGTTTTATTTTGGACAACTTCCTCTTGCGTTTGAGACACGTATATGGAGCACAAAACTTTGAGTTTATTATCCCTTTTCTTTATGTATGCATTGACTAAGCAGGGATCGAAATACGTGTGCGATTCGAAAATCCACATTCGTATGCACATCTAGTGTCATATTCTGGACAGTGTGACGCCAGCAGTACTCAGAGGCTATCAAAATTCTCTATACCGTTAGAGTATAACATTCCACCGAGGTGCATGAGAGTATGTATCTTTAATATCGATTATAGAAATACTTTCCGATCAGAATAGAAATAAGAACGCCAACAACATTTGGAAACCACAAAAACATACTTGTAAATCACTGAAAGATTAAATCAGAGACTATGGTACGTTTCAGCTATTAATTTATGACTCTGAATAGAATTAGATCTAACTTCGATAGTTTACATTTATTGTTATATTGATACTTCACTTGTAAAGACCTGCATGCATACGTTTTGTCTAAGTGTTCATAAATTATATGCAATATATTACGAAACACTTGATATCGTTTGATATTGTTCCTTGTTCGCCGAGAACTGCTTAATTTGCGTTCACCTCGCAGCTCGGTGAATACATTACATTCACTCGCTGCCTTACAACGTGTCGATTTATGATATTGACATCTACTTTGAACTTTTAAACGACCAAGGAAAGTTTACCAAATTCTGATTTCACCGAAAATGACGTCATATATAAGGTGGTTATACTTCGTGGCGAAGAAACGAAAAAAACGAATATACAACAAATGAATGCCCGTCCGTTTTATTTTGGACAACTTCCTCTTGCATTTAAGACACGTATTTGGAGCACAAAACTTTGAGTTTATTATCCCTTTTCTTTATATATGCATTGACTAAGCAGGGATCGAAATACAAGATCCAAAATTTTATTTGACACATGAAAAAAACAAAAATGTTATCACTGAAAATGTTTTAAACTAACCGGTAATAAGATTGTGAGGAGTAGTGTAATAATCCGATGAAATCAATTATTTTAACTCTAACATATAACATAATATATTAGGATTAACTTAACGACAAGTTCCTCTCCCATTTTAAAAACAATCCATCGAGTACGAGTAAACTATAAACTCTATGAAGGTAGAAATTCAAATCTACGCTGGCGAAAATTATATGACGTAATTTTTAAAGAGGATTTTCACGACAACGTCATCAACGTCATTAATGCAGGTTTTGTCATGACGCGCGTCATTATCCATTTGACTTTGAACTGCAAAATTTATGAAAATGACTAACGATCGATCGCATTATTCATAAGATTTCTTGTGAAAAGGAGCACTGATTTAGTACAAATCAATCCAAGTACAGAGCAATATTTCCACCGCCCAATACATCTTAACAAACTGACTCACAGGGAAGATAAGGCTATGCCTTATTGTGTTGCCTCTATAAATAAAGATTTTATCATTGTTATTATTATTGCTTACCTTGTCACACAGGTTTGCATCGCGTTCACATAACTCATTCTGTGTGTCCTCTTTAGTTTTCTCACCTGTAGATTCAGACGTGTATGTGTACCATTGGCCATTCTTTGTGATCTGACGTTTGAAAATATTAAATGACCAGAGTTTAGCATGATAATAAATGAATTCAACGTACAATTAATTCTAGCCTTCGTGGAATATCGATGAAATTAATATCCGAGTATAAAAATCAGAAGGATAAATGTATGCGCCACAAACGGTTGAATTCACTTTGATTTTGATTGGAATTGAAGAAAACAATACTATAAAATTTCAGTTTGTAAAACTTGACTTGAGACAAAATATAAATCTTTAATCGTTCGCATACGAATAACCAGATAAAACGTGTTATGTAAAAATCCATTTTCGGTCATTTTCCACAAGCTCTACACGTATTCAGAGAAAGTCTTCATTAATGTAAACGCCAAGTTATGCCAATTTTACGCCGACCAGCTCACCTTACATAGCTTTCCTAGACCTTTGTTCATAACTAATGCTAACTTGGCTTCCACAAGGTTGACGACTTTTCCTGCATTTTAACGTATCTTGTCCCATCCCTTCAAAACGGCCGTCACAGGTCTTAAAGTTGGTGTTGAATTTCACATAAGGACAGTTTTCCCAAACAATGACCGTTTTTCGCCTTTTCCCCACCAAACAAACTCGGGGCTACTGAGTGCAGAAAAAATGGTGATAAGTAAACATATTTTCAGTCTCTGATTATTACTGGCACTCAAGACCTCATTTTGGAAAATTATACTGAGTGAAATCCAATTTTGGGGTGAAAAGAAAGAAAATTGCTTTTGCCCTATTTGCTCCGACAGAGCGTTGCCATGGTAACTAGGATTGGAGTCAAATTGGCATTTTCTAAAAACAGAGAATGACATGGCCAAGTTGCATATATTCAATCAATTAGTGAAGAAATAAGAGGATCTTGAAATAGCCTTAGCGAGTTAAGGTAAAAATGATCACTTTACACCCAGGTAAAGGTAAATTAAGGGTTAACGGAGGAAAACGACATTATTTTCCATTCTTCATGGATGGGTATAAGACTAAAAAAACAACCCCTTCTGAATATTAGATAAGAAATCCAACGCGGAGCCTAACGTGCCACGGACCAAGTTTAATTTTGATTAAATTCAATTGTTTTATAATTATACATGAATTCAAATTTTGAAAAGTAATCTTACTTCCTTGAGTCCTATCGTTCTTAATGATGTGATGATGTCGTCATCACCAGTAGCATTCCAATCTTCTACAGATTTTTTTATTTTCAACACAAATGAACTTTGACTACAATTTTTTCGACCGTATTTGGAACCTTGTATTGTTCTTTCGTCTCCACAACAAAAAGTAAAGTCATTAGACAAAACAACTTGAATAAAAGTTCATCCATAGTAAATAGATGTGTCATAAGTTATCTACGAAGGATTCAGAATTAACAAAATTTTCTAAAATCTGCTTAAATTTTGCTTTACTGCCCAACAGAATATCACTGATTGCCAAGATTACAAGTCGTAAAATGAACAACTGTGTGCAGTTATTTGGCCATAAATTCTTATATAAGACGGACTGATTGGACAAAAAACGTATACATAAAAATGTTTTAAATTCAATCTTAAATCACTAGTTAAAGATACTTGAACTAGTTGGTTGGATATATACATACTTTTAAAGCAAACAATGCCTAACGTAAAGCTATTTTGAGTGCCAACTTCCTTATTATGAATGTATGCTATATAACGAAGTTGAATAATATTCTAAGGAAAAATATAAGTGTATTAGTTTCAGTCTGGTTAGTTGATCAAAGAACAAATATATACGCAAATTTTGCAAAATCAGTATAGCAAGCTTACTACAAAATTTACTTTTTAGTGTAAATGAAAGGGCTCAATTTTTTAAATATGTTTATACAAAAAGTTTTTACAGCGGTGAAGATTTCCTGTGGGAGCCCCATTCAAAATAGTTCCACATTGTATTGTTCTAGTCTGAGACTGATGTACAGGCGTAAAATGTTCTGTTACAAATTTACGCACATTTAATATTACTCAAACAATTACTGTTAGTTGTTCATTGCGTGTTTAATGCAATGAATATTAATACAAATTGAATATTTCTACGCAGTGAACCACTGCAAAACGCCATTGTGCTAAAAATAGACACAATTGAAAATTCCCCTTGTCTAAAAAAAGAACATAATAATGGTAGGGGGATATTATTACGAGCTCTCACCCGGACGTTTCTATAAGCGTGTATCTTCATGTAAATCTTCATGTATCTATACAGCCTTCAATTTACGTCAATGAAGTTTCGCTAAGGTTAATATGTACGTACTGTTGAGAGGCCTGTCGAGTGGTTTTTCCAAATCAGGTGTTCTTTTGTTAGCGTGAACTGAGATTGTTCACTCGACCCTCTTGTCACAAATGTCGGAGTACTAGTTACAAAAACGTGAACAAAATGACAACTCATTGATTAATAAAGTTTCAACTCTAACGTTAACCAACTACTAAGCGCATACTTTCGTCAGTGACTGACAACTGCCCTTCATAATTAAAAATCATTGGTAGGAGGGGAATGGCCGTAGAAATAATTTCATGGCCAAACTCCACGAAAGTATGCCCCGCCCGGGAATCAAACACACGACCCCTCAATCAGTATACTTGCGTGCTACCAACTGAGCTAGCCCGGCGGCTCTAGTCATTGTGTGATTTATGGCTATAGACATGCATCATACTCACAAAGCAGAAAATATGGAACGCAGAAAATGTAAACATGAATTACATGGTAACTTTGATTTTAAACTGTAGTTATTACACACCAGGTTACCCGCTAAATCGGGCGCGCGAGGCTAATTCGGGCGATATCCAATACGATACATTTTGGAATCTCAGTCAGTGTAAGATTTTCGTTAATTATTCTTTATATATTTACTTTTATGTTATAAAAGTGGCACCAATCTGTCGGGCTGGGCTTGGCAATTCAGCACATTGCTTTATATTTTCCAAAAACAAAAAATAAGAGAGAAAACGCGAGTTAAAGACAGAGAAACCATCCAAAACCCGTTTTTTTTAAGTTTAAGGTCATTTTTACCTACATTTTTGTAACCAACGGTGTAACTTTTGTGTTTGTCTTGTAGAGCTGTCCTTGTTCTACTATAATGTCAATTTGCAGCCATTAAAACAGTACATATTTCGAGAAATCGCCGTTTTACTCCACTGTACATAAAAATTGAGGCTAAATCGGGCGAAGTTGCTATGTATTTAGCGCTAAGTCGGGGAGCAGTTGCTTTTGTGATACATTGCTTACGTATATATTTTCTATTTGACAAAGTTTATATTCCACAAAAATGAGACATACTATATAATATTGTATTCAGTTATATATAGAACTCATTGGACGATTGATTGACACTTATTGTTATAGGTAAGTTTGTTGTATTCCAAAGAGTATAGTTATTACCAGACTACCCTATCTTAATAGGTACTATTCTTGCATTGACCATTGACAAAAGCCATCTTAATTGCCAAGTTAAGAAATCACCGTACTGCTTACTATCGGAAATGCACAGGAATGACGTTACAGGGAAACCCAAAATCCAAATCGTTGTCAAAATCAAAATGGCTTCGTAATTAAGATGCGTCGAAATAAAGTACCGGAGGACAGTAATAAGAACTTTTTGGCATAGAAAATGGCCATAGGGGGGTCATGAAGTTCAAAGTCCCAGAATTCTGTAAAGCCTGAACAGAACTTCGCAAACTTTTATATGTGAATTGCAACTACCATGTGGGTTTTATAATCATACCATAGATAATTACTGCCAGGAGGAGCGATGTCATATACTGGCTTTAAAAGCACTTATGGTTTTTACCGGAAAATGAGAATGAGCGATATTTCAAAGTCCCATAACTCTGTAAAGCCCCAACAGAACTTTGCAAACTTTTTATCAGTGAACTGTTACTTTCATGTGGGTTTAAAAAATATACCGTAGATAATTACTCCCAGGAAGGAGCAATGTCTTAAACTTGCTTTAAAAGCACTTATGGTTTAAACGGAAAATGACAATGGGCGATATTTCAAAGTCACATAACTCAGTCACATAAGGCCTGAACAGAACTTTATAAACTTTTATCAATGAATGCCTACCACTAAATGGGTTAAGAAAATCATACACTTGAAAATTCCCAATGTGGGGAGCAATGTGATATACTGGCTCAAGGTCTATTATAGATTTGACCAGAAAATGAGAATGGGCGATATTTCAAAGTCCCATAAGTCTGTAAAGCCCCAACACAACTTTGTAAACTTTAATCAGTGAATGCCTAACATTATATGGATTAAGAAAATTATACCCTTGAAAATTCCCCGTTTGGGGAGCAATGTCATATACCTGCTCAAGGTCTATTATGGATTTGACTGGAAAATGAGAATGAGCGATATTTCAAAGTCCAATAACTCTGTAGTGCCCCAACAGAACTTTGTTAACTTTTATCAGTAAATGCCTACCACCATATGGGTTAAGAAAATCATACCCTTGAAAATTCCCCATGTGGGGAGCAATGTCATGTACTGGCTCAAAGATATGATGGTTTTGACTGGAAAATGAGAATGGGCGATATTTCAAAGTCCCATAACTCTGTAAAGCCCCAACAGATCTTTGTAAACTTTAATCAGTAGATGCCTACCATTATATGGGTTAAGAAAATCATACCCTTAAAAATTCCCCGTGTGGGGAGCATTGTCATATACTGGCTCAAGGTCTGTTATGGATTTGACCAGAAAATGAGAATGGGTGATATTTCAAAGTCCCATAACTCTGTAAAGCCCCAACAGAACTTTGCAAACTTTCATCAGTGAATGCCTACCACCATATGTGTAAAGAAAATCATACCCTTGAAAATTCCTCCTGGGGGGAGCAATGTCATATACTGGCTCAAGGTCTAATAGAACTATCTATTGTCAGTAAGTCTCATTTTTAGTATGCTTTCACTAGATACTTTGCGACTTTACGCGGATGGGTTAAAAGTAGGGTTTTATTCTTACTTTCATCATTGAAATCTAAAAAGTCATTATTTAAGTATATACCATGAACTATTTCATCTCTAATGTTGTCATAACAATTACAATTTAATAAAATATGTGTCTCTGATTCAACACTATTTGTATCACAGAACAAACATAGTCTCCGTTTTAAAGGTTCTCCGTTATAACGACCAGTTTCAAATCTAATAGGCAAAATGCCAAAACGTAGCTTCGCTAGTAGAGATATTGTGACCCAAACAAGGACATTACACTGCAGGTTGATGCTTCAAAACACGGCCTGGGTGCTGCACTTTTGTAGTAAAACGGATCAGTTAGCTTTGTATCAAGCACTAAACTAGATAGAAAACTAAATATGGACATATTGAGAATGGGCTTTATGCAGTTCTGTTTGGAAGTAATAGATTCCACGATCTTGTGTATGGCAAGTACATTACAATATAAACATTGAAAACCATTTGCTGGGCACTTTGGAGCATTGTCATGCTTGTTCCCACACTTGTTGCATGGCTTTGGACTGGATGTAACACTTGCGTTATGAGTTTCTCGATTCCTTTCTTCCATTGTGGTGGTGTTTGACCCTTTAATGGCACATGTTTGTTCTCCGTGGCTTTTTACTGAGACTGTGAAAGTTTAATGTTCTAGCTATGTCAATGCAATTATGCATTGACAGGTCTGATCCTTCACTGATCAATTTCTTCCTTGTTTGCATAGAATTTACACCAAACACAATATGGTCACGGATCATTTCATCTTGCATATTGTCCGAATAATCACAGTATTTGATCAAAAGACAAATCTGTGTGACAAACTGTTAAAAGTCTTCACCCTCAGTTTGGCTACGTGATTTGAACATGAACCTACTGTAAATTATGTTTGCTTTGGGCTACCAACTAAAACTTTTCTAACTTTGGAAGTATGTTTGAATTTGTTTGCACCCTTTTCCTACAATCGTCCATGTCTAGGTTTTGGCGACTTGTTCACCAATCCGCAACATGAAATAAATAAATTTGGCCTTCTCAGATTTTTTATCGAACGAACCACTAAACAAAAACTGTGCATGTACTTTAAATAGTTTAAAGGCATTTGCTTCTAGTGAATCGCGTCCCAGTCCGTTTTGGGGGTTTGTCCTTAAAATTCCATTGTTCAAAAATGGTATCTTAATTTCTCTGTTTTATAGTGTTTTCAAAAACAAATCCCAATTAGAACTACGTTATGAATTGATAATTAATCCATGTAGTATACTTCTGACAATATATATGTTATGTTTTTATGATATAGGTAAAAGTATACTAGATAGCAACAAGTACATCAGTATTGTCCTCTGAATGTTCAGACGCCGAAACTGATACTTTATCTGCTTTTAATGACTTTAAAGAACTCAGGAACAAATACCCTGGACAATTTATAACCCGGTGGCGAACCCACGTGACTTCATCCGGGTATATTTTACCATATTTGGAATATAGGTCACTCGCTAAGGTAGGTTTTTTGCTTTTTTCTTACTAATCACGTAGTGTTTTTTTTCCGAGAATACGCACATAAACCCCCTGCTTACGAGATATGATTGCTGCAGTAATTGTTTTCCTGAAATATTTAGTCGTCTTGGAGTAATTTGGTACACAAATTTCGATGCGATTAAAATTGTCAGGGTAGCGTTCATTGTATTTCAACGGTTTATGTGTTTAAATGCCTTAATTTGTGCCGACAGTTATGCACATGGTATATTTATTTCATATACACTTCCAATTAACCCTCTATATACGATAACGATCTTTGAAAAGAGCTAGTTTGTAAATTATGAGAGAATGTGGATAATGATAACGTTCATTGCCCGTGATTTTCCGGATAACGTTCGTTTCCTACGTAGAGTTGTCCAATTTACTAACCACAGTTTCTTTAAGAGATGGAAAAGGTACATAATTAGTCCAATTAATTAAATACCTTGCAGATTTTAGTAAATGAAGTTCACAATCAAAGATATTTCAAAACAGAAAGTATATGCAGTCGTAATAAGAACCAAGTTGCAATCCATGGTATTGCAATTTCTTTACGCCGTTTTAAAATCCCGGTGTCGTACTACCATCTTGCATGTTTTAGAATCTTAGTTTTTTGTTTTGTTTTGTTAAACAATTAACATAACTATGATCGATCTTTGAACGTCTTATAAATGCCAACGTACTTTAGCAGTAAAAGTGTACCATAATTATCTGGCGCTATTGTGACACATACGCTCTGAATCGTTTAGTATCGTTTCTGTATCTCTTCAATCTGAAGGAGTCATTTTCAAACGGCTGACAGTGTAATGTTGCAAACCTCTGATTATTTTGATTTATAACTATGATGAGATATCGTACACTCAAGGTAATAAGATCCCTAGACTATAGTAAGATAATGATGACGATCCAGAAGTAGTAAAATATATACATGAATCTCAAATTGTTTACTAATCCAATGATGTTATTTTTTATATATTTCAGACAATGTCGTTTTTGTGTTACATACATGTGTGGATATATGTTCAAAAACAAAACATGTGTTGATGAGCATGAAAGAAGATGCAATGGCCAGTATAGAAACTACTGTTGTGGCAATGGCTTCTTATCTAGAGCAGACCTTGTTAGACATAAGTAGATCTATGTCCGACAATTAACAAGTAACAAGTTTGATTGATTTGGGTAGCTTTCCTTTACCCTTGCATATAACCAGTTCTCACCTACCATTCCACAGTGTCGACAAATGTCCATAAATTTATTTTTCCAGCGGGCAAAATCGACAATTGAAATTTTCATGGAAAGGAATAACCAGCGACGTCTTCGAAGTATTAGATTCGTCATCCACGAGTTAACATATTGTTACTTTTTTAATCGATTAAGTCATTCAACATCTGTCATAGTCGACTTCATTTATTAACGTTAGTCCAAATTCGATGCCACATAAGGTAGAATGACAAACTGTGCAACCTACCCTGGGATCCTATTATCGTTTGCTTGTTGCAGAGAATTGAAAAATCACACAGCATGATTTTAAAAAAGTTATCTATGAAAAGTTTGAGCATACATGTATGTACAAATAGGGAGGTACTGTCTAGCACATGGACAGTATGTTTAACTATCGTTCACTTTCTAAAGTGAAGTATCTTTTGGATTACGCTCCCTTCTCAGCTCAGAGAACATGCTAAATTAGTAAATTCATGATTTGTGATATTCACTTTGAACTATTGAACAACCAATAAAAGTAATGTAATTAAACATGGTTGTGTCTTACTCTAAAATAGAAATATCCGTTAGCCCATGGTCATTTAGCAGACTGAAAAAGTGCATGTGTTCACGACTTTTTTATGGATATTTTTCAACAGATATTACTATGGTGAATTATTCTTTCATTAAAAGTTTATATTGATTAACGAATTGTGTTTTTTTTTCATCTATGCAACATCACGTGTCTTATCGATGTGACCACGGTATAGCAGTGCATATATGCAAATCTAAAATAGAATCCACATCGAACTAACTTCCTCCATGATATAAATGACTTAGAGGCCGATCTGCAACCTCTCAATGATGAATGTGATGGGTTCGAACCAGCTTCTGACAATGGCGTTTAATTGCTAACAGGAATAAAGTCTAATGCTCACACACAACTGACCTTACGCCAGAATTTGATTGACAGCTCATATTAGCCAATCAGCGCCCGGCATTTGATACCCTGATGCTTATCTAAGATAAGCGGCTTATTGGCCGCCATTTTGTCCGACATCTGGTCTTGACGGACATCGAATTTCTTATGTGTTAGCATGGACCCTATGTACGGTTATATAGGGTTCTCAGTGAAAGTTACAAAATAAACACAATAAAACAAATCAGAATGGTCCAAATATGTACACATGGCGTTTATAAATACTGTGATAAAAGTATACATGTAAACTACATAATAATCTGACGACAATAAATACAAGCATGTAATAAATCAGTTTGAAAATTACATTTTCATGCATGTTTACCCCCAAAATGTACCACAAAGGTCTATGGACCCACCCCTTAACGTTATTATTTCTCAGCATATTTTATCACCTATACACCATTAGGATTACATGTATATTAGATTGTTTTCGTGTGTGTCCAACAGTTTACTGATTTATAAAGGATTTCTACAAACGTTCAATGTGAGATGCGTTCTTTGATATTTTTTGCGCATATAATGTTTTTTTTTTGTTGTAGCAAATGAACCTACCTTTATTTTTAATATATATCAATGGATATTATAAAAAAAGAATCATTTTAAAGTTATGACAATGCCATTTTCAGACAAATTAATCTTTAGGAAATATGATATCTCGTAAATGATATGCATGTATTTGAACACAACTCCGTCTAGATAGCCCCTAATACCCACCCCTTAACTTTTTTATTTCTCGATTTATTTTAATTAACTCTACATCATTTGATAGCTAACGTAATGTAATATTTTTTGCAAGTTTTACTGTTTAAAATCCGTACATCCAAACGACTATTACCAGCGTTCAAATTTAAGTGTATTCTTTCAACTTTCAACTTTCAACTCAATATTTTTTTGTTGGAGCAAATGGACTCACATTTAATTTGAATGTTTATGAATGGATATTCATAATTAATGTATCATTTGATAGATGAGACAATGCCCTTTTCAAAAATATTAAATTTATCAAAATCGGATGACAAGTAAGTAAATAGCATGCATTTGAACCTGTTACTTTCAAAACATAGACAATGGATAGGGACGTAGATTATTCCCTGATAATGTCGGACAATGTACCACGTGTATCGGTGGGCGGAGCATAGGTATTCTGGCGTAAGGTCAACTGGAACGTTTAGCAGATTTAGCAGATTAACTATACGTCTCATGACTGAGATTGAAAAGCCACAAAAAACAAAGAAGAAATTCACTGTTTTCAAATATATTACCTATATATGACATGTCAGATGACTTCTAACTTGTAATTCTTCAAATTTGTGTATGCATACTTAATATGCATATACTTCATACAAAGTCATGATCAATTGTATATACCATGTAAACTTGAACTTTATCCATGTGATCCATGTAAACACTTTATCGCTTAACTTCTGATTTTTATTGTATAATATGGATTCTAGCAGAAATCCCTTCTGCCATACAAAAAAAACACTCAGTATAATACCTTGGGAAATTAATCAAAATAGCCTTATAAATTGCCATATTCAATGTAACTTTGTTTAAAGTAAATCTCTGTTCTCATTAAGCCATCGCAGTTTGAAGAAACGTCATGGTGAGTATAACTAACAGCATCAATGGGACTTTCAATTGAAATATTATTTATATCGTGATACTTTGAGGTAACTTTTTGTCCAAAAATTTCATCAAATGAGTCAGGCCAATACTGAGGACCACTCTTGGCTTTTTTAGGACTTGATTGTGCCGATCTACATCCATTTTCTCTTTTATCTTTTTTTCTATTAAGTGTTAATTTTAATTTAGTCTTGCTCATTTCTGAAATTTAAAACATAAAGAAAATATTTGAACAATAAGAAAGATTGCTAATGTAAATTCATTTAAAAATGTCTATGCAAAAAATAGAGTCATCCTAGAATTCATGCACCTTCGTACATTGACTTTTAATTTTTGACCTATTTAATAGTTTTACACGTCAGGGTATACGTATTTTTTGTGCGTCACTAAAATGTCATTGTATTAAATCTACATTAAGTGGTCAACTAAAATCTATGTTGAATCCTTTGCATATGTATATAAACTCTATGTTGTATCCCATGCAATTTGTATAATGTTTGAAAACCAAAGAAAGGTCACATGATACATCCCTGTACGTAGTCATAAAATGCAATGCACTATTTAGGTCATTTTTAAGAAACTGTGGTGAGTAAATTGGACAACTCTACGTAGGAAACGAACGTTATCCGGAAAATCACGGGCAATGAACGTTATCATTATCCACATTCTCTCATAATTTACAAACTAGCTCTTTTCAAAGATCGTTATCGTCTATAGAGGGTTAATTGGAAGTGTATATGAAATAAATATACCATGTGCATAACTGTCGGCACAAATTAAGGCATTTAAACACATAAACCGTTGAAATACAATGAACGCTACCCTGACAATTTCAATCGCATCAAAATTTGTGTACCAAATTACTCCAAGACGACTAAATATTTCAGGAAAACAATTACTGCAGCAATCATAACTCGTAAACAGGGGGTTTATGCGCGTATTCTTGGAAAAAACCACTACGTGATTAGTAAGAAAAAAGCAAAAAACCTACCTTATGCGAGTGACCTATATTCCAGATATGGTAAAAAATACCCGGATGAAGTCACGTGGGTTCGCCACCGTGATAACTGCTCATCTTAACATAATTAGAATTAGACATAAATTCAATGAACTTCATGAGATTTTAGTGCTTAAATGAGCAGAATTATCATCTTACACGTTAAGCGAGTTAAGATGTAACTGAAAGAACTTGCATTTGCGAAAAAAGTTAAAAACTACTCGTAAGTGATTTAATGTTCCAAGGTGCCCGGTGCACTATAAGTGGTACGGCCTCCAGTGACTAATAGCTAAGATCATTAGTATAAGTTCTAACAAATTAATTTTCAATATGCAACATATTGAGAGAGCAAATTATTGTCCTTCAACTGATATGATTTTTATGACTAGCGTAGCGAGGTTTAGTGTCTCTGCGTTAAACACGTCTCGTATAATACTATGTCTGGATGTTTTTGGTGGTAACCGTGAATATGAAGTTGTGTGAACGACAGAAATAACAATTCTAGACAAAACGGAGGACATGTTGCTTGGCATTGTAGCCAATTCTGAAAACAACTTGAAACTGTAGCCTGAAATTTTGTCTTGGAACTGATGCCATAATTTCCAACTGAAGAGAAAGGTAAGATTTACGCCTTAATGTTTTACAATATATATATACATTGGTAGGATATGGTCACCGGTGTTCCCGGTTGATGTAAATCTGCCTTTTCAATCATTGCTTAGATTAGATAAAAAATAGCTTGGAACCGCAGTCTGCTCGCATGCAACAAATTCCTTGGTTTCACGAAGTGTTTGTAAAAACGGCTCAGCTGCTGATGGAGATACTATATTCCGTGAAAAGATTACATTTTTCTCCTAAAGCCTGTTTCACATCAGTCGTGCGATTGTTTCGTCGTACGATTTTTACTGCGAACGAAATCGCAGGCGAATCGCAGCCGCCGCAGATACATCAAACTTTCCGTGCTCTCACGAGTCGTAAGTTGTTCGTCGCACGTGTTTACGCGCGACTGCCGTGCGATAATCGCGAGGCTGTCATACAAACACTAACGACTGTCGTAAGGCTGTCGTGAGATTTTGTTTCGTACGTCATCCGTACGTCAAACGCACGACAAACGCAAACTTGTACGAGAGTCGTACGATATTCATGCGAACGCCTAATTCTTTAACTGACGTGCGACTGTCTCTAGAATGACGTACGGTTGTCTTACGGAAGTCGCACGACTGTCTTGCGGGATCCAAAAATCGCATAGAGATCGCAAGAAAAATAAACATCTTGAAAATTTGACTTGCGACGTCTACGACGATGCGATCACTTAAAAAAACGCACCACTGTCTTGCGGCGTTCGTACGAAGTTCTGCGATTTTTCAGAAAATGTTGTCATACGGCTGCCGCAAGTGTGATGTGAAATAGGCTTACATAAATTAAATCAAGGGAAAAAACTCTGTGTAATTTCAACTCAATTAATACCACAACTGTTGAGAAAAAGGGTTCGAACCAGGAACCACTACAAAAAAGTACTCAGTTGGCTCAATCAGCGAACCACCAGCCGTCGGCATAAAAATACGGCTAATGGTATATATACTTATTGAGGTTTATAAGGGCATTGTATCTATGGATTGGTATTCCTGTAGTTATTAGTCAGCATTTTCTTTCAATCTTTAAAATCATGATAACTAAGAAGAAACATACAACAATTTTATGTTCATGCGTACACCGCACTACTTCCTGAGCGTAGCCGATTTGTGCGATGAGTGAAGCGTCTTAGCCAAGATATGGTTTTATCGTCTACGTATAGGATGAGAGATCAATGCATCACTTCCTTACAAATTGGGGTTCACCGCAGGGAATCTTCACTGTTTATATTTCTGTGTTTGATTTTATGTGATTATTACAATAATCGTTTATTAAACTTTTCTCTGTAATACATATGCTTGAAGAGTTGAGTTCCTTAATGTACCTCAAAAAGTAGTTTTTGTAATAAGCTTTACTGATTTCTCAAAAGTGGTATACATGTATATAATTGTCCGACAAAGTCGAACAATTACAAAATGAAAACATTTATGGAAATATTCCCGGATTCGGACGCCATATTCGTGATATATTTAGATACATGGGGGGAAATTCTGAACTATATATTTATGTTGATTATTGACATTAAACGTGAACAATAAATCTTAAATTGCATGTTATGACCGATTTGCATAAATTGTAGTACTTGCGTATCTAGTACGACTATTAATGATTTAACATAAACCGATTTTACCGGGTCCCAGATTTGTATGCGATCCCGGTTTATTGAAACGAGCTGGTGTTTAAAGCCCCTTTACTAAATAGAACGCTGATAATTGTCAAGTATCATGCTTTTGCTTAAAACTCATGCAAACATTCAATGAATATATAAAACGCATATAAGATAAAAAAAAACCACAAGTATTTGCTCCAGAATTTATACTAATATTATTTTGAAATTAGCGATAAAACCCAACGTAATGACTGTATGAAAAATCACGGAACTTTACGAACTAGATCGGAACATCCCGTCGTGGCTAAAAATAACTACAACTTCAAATCTTAAAGACACAACTTATCATAAATTTTGACACATGTATTGCATGCTTTTTCGTGGCTAGATATAACGGTAGAATTTCAGTGTTTTACGTAGAATGGATATGATAATTGAGGCCCTGCAATGAGTGCATGAACCTAGTTCAAATGTAGATATGGATCTTTGTATTGTACAGAAAAAAACTTACATGACCCTAATTGACTACCTTGTTTTGCTGTTTGAGTTTAAGTTAAATTCTTGATACAACTGAAATGAACAAAGTCTGCCGACGCAAACGATGAAACATCGGATACCGACACCCGAGTGACAGAAATAAGCTCTCATTCTCTTTGAAAAGCCGTATGTGGCCCATATATGGACGATAAAGAGGATTTGGTACACTAAGGCACTTGGTGACAATACTTCTGTGATTTTGTGTTGAAATCAATTAACAAGTGTAGATAAAATTGTGAAAAGAAAAACAATTCCATTATTATGTATTACATATGTCTAATCGTTGAGGAGCTACGAAGAAAACTGTCGTCTGCTCAATTAAATGTCGTCTGCTTAACTAATATTTTATCCATTGTTTTAAAAGATGGTGGAAATATTCTCTGAATGACAACCAGTTTGAAACAAGGCGCCGCAAAAACAATTTACTTTATTAATAATGAATTTTGCCGGAGATATTCATAAATGCAGTACTAGTACTTAATATCAATCAATAACTATGCTTGGGCCTCAATTTATTTCACTTGCTAGCAAACACGAAAAAGTTATGAAACATGTAATACATGTACTTGATTTTTTCACCTCTATTATGATGTAATCACTATACTACAATTTTCTTTTGATGTCCAAGATTTATAAGTTGTGTCTTTTAGTCAACAAATTTTCTGCTTTGATAAATACACGTTTTGTATAGTGAATTTCGTGCTAAAGCCAATTAAAACTCACGAAATCATGTAAAAAGTTTTATATATGAACATATACTGACGGGAAAAAGAAAAGAGCCCATTAAGTCTTACGTTATACAAAGCGTTTCCTTATTTCTTCTTAATCACGAAAATTATGTGCCTAGTAGAAATGAGGCGTTCCTTTTTAGCATCAGTTTAGATGTTTGCGTACTCAAAATTTGCATGCACTGATTTCTCGAGTAAATCACTGGAAAAACGATATGACATATCCAACACTTTACAATTTTGTGTAAATTTTATCAAACACCTTTTAAGCAACTTGATTGGCTGAGAGGATATCTCCGTAATCTAATTTGCATGTTATAAAAGTATCCTACTTTTATAAGAAATTGATATTTTGAATAACTGGTCCCCTAAAAGGGAACCCACTACAGAGAGTTATTATAATCCAAAGGCAGTTATATTATATTGTCTTTTTGATGGTTTTACTTGTTTTTAAATAGATGATAAAGTATTTGGCTTCGTTTAGTGGCTTTAATACACATACTAATTACAGTTTGAAATAAAAAGTTACCTTGTAATTCATGTTTACATTTACTGCGTTCCATATTTTCTGCTTTGTGAGTATGATGCATGTCTCTAGCCATAAATCACACGGTGACTAGAGCCGCCCGGCTAGCTCAGTTGGTAGCACACAAGTATACTGATTGAGGGGTCGTAGGTTGGATTCCCTGGCGGGGCATACTTTCGTGGAGCTTGGTCATGAAATTATGTCTACGACCATTCTTCCTCCTACCAATGATTCTTATTTTGTAGGGCAGTTGTCAGTCACTGACGAAAGTATACGCTTCGTAGTTGGTTAACGTTCGAGTTGAAACTTTATTAATCAACGAGTTGTCATTTTGTTCACTTTTTTGTAACTAGTACTCCGACATTTGTGACAAGAGGGTCGAGCGAACAATCTCAGTTCACGCTAACAAAAGAACACCTGATTTGGAAAAACCGCTCGACAGGTCTCTCAACAGTACGTACCTATAAACCTTAGCGAAACTTCATTGAAGTAGATCGAAGGCTGTATAGATACATGAATATCTACATGAAGATACACGCATACAGAGACGTCCGGGAGAGCTCGTAATAATATCCCCCTACCATTGTTATGTTCTATTTTTATATATGGGGAATTTTCAAGTGTGCCTATTTTTAGCACAATGGCGTTTTGCAGTGGTTCACTGCGTAGAAATATTCAATTTGTATTAATATTCATTGCGTTAAATATGAAATGAACAACTGACAGTAATTGTTTGAGTAATAATAAATGTGCGTAAATTTTTGACAGAACTTTTTACGCCTGTACATCAGTCTCAGACTAGAACAATACAATGTGGAACTATTTGAATGGGGCTCCAGGCCCACCGCTTTAAAAACTTTTTGTATAAACATATTTGAAAAATTGAGCCCCTTCATTTACACTAAAAAGCAGATTTTGTAGCAAGCTTGCTATACTGATTTTTCAAAATTCGCGAATGTAGTAGTTCTTTGATCAACTAACCAGACTGAAACTAATACATTTATATTTTTTCTTAAAATATACAAATGGACAAAAGTCTTGTCCGGTCTACAAAAACCATAATATCTTTTTTGTTTGTTATTGCACACTCATTCATTTGGTATCGTTAGAAAGAGAATGTTATTATGCATTGAATAAAAAAAGAATTGTGAAATTGGAGCCAGTTCTGTCGGTTCAGTAATGTGTTGAAAATTGACATTGAGGATTTGTAGGTTACAAATGATTGCGCTGAGTCAGTTTTAAACGAAACATTTTTTTCAATAGTGTGTGACCCCCATTAACCCGAATGAGTTCAGTGATCCTTTTACGCATCGATGCTACAAGTTTGCGAAGGAATCTAGCCGGAAGTTGGTCCCATTCTTGAACAATAGCGTCATGTAATTGATGGACGTTGTACACGTTCCGAGCCCTAATCACCCGTTTCATGTAGTCCCAAACGTGTTCGATTGGGTTCATGTCAGGCGATAATGCCTGCCATGGCAATGTTTGGATATTGTTGGCCAACAGAAAGTTTCGAGTGAACCTTGCAACATGGGGCCGGGTGCTGTCCTGCTGCAGGACTGTGCCTGGATGTGCAGTAAAGAAGGGCAACACAATCGGTTGCAACACTTGGTCTACGTAACGTTGTGCATTTAAGCCACGACCGCGTCCTCGACCATATTCGAGGAATACAAGTTGGGTTTTATGATGATGTGTAAACCCCTGCCCAAACCATGACGCTCGGCCCACCCCAGCGGTCATTTTCAATGACACAGGCGTCCGTGAACCTCTCACCAGGGTGTCGATAGACACGCTGACGTCGGTCGCTTGAATCAATGTTAAATTTACACTCATCCGTAAACAGAATGTTTTGCCATTGATTTAAGCGCCACCTTTGATGACGTAACGCCCATGCTACCCGTAGACGTCTGTGATTGGGAGTTAATATTGCTCCACGATATGGCCGTCGGCAACGTAACCCGGCTGCCTTGAGACGTCGCCGTACCGTTCTGGCACTAATGCGAGGTCGATTACGACAGGCTGTGTTTCGTGCCGTGTCATTTGGGGCGGAAAAACGATTACGTAAGTAGGTAAGCTGAATATGCCTATCCTGACGTAACGTCTTTCGTGCGGCCGTCCGGAACGTGGAAGGTCTGCCACGGAGCCTTGCGTTGCGAATTTTGTACGTAACCGACGAATGGTTTTCTCATTAACCCCGAATTGACGGGCTACATGTGCAGCAGTTGCACCAGCCTCAAGTTGGCCTATAGCGCGCACACGCTGCTAATTTGAAAGCTTCATTTTAGAATAAAAATCAATATTTTATTAAAATTTTCTGATGTCTTCCGATTGGGATATCGTTACACAAGAGAATAAGGTAAATCATTTCATCAAACTAGGCGCAACACTGTATACACGAGAGAGCACGTGAAAAACGTGGCCGGAAATGTATCTCCTTTGTTAGAGCGAGGACGACTGTCAAAACAGGTGATATAAAGTAGGCCAAATTTCAAGATCGTAACTTCACGTGTTTAAAGATATTATAGAAAACCATACCGGACACGACTTTTGTCCATTAGTATATTAGTCAACTTCTTTATATAGCATACATTCATTATAAGGAAGTTGGCACACAAAATGGCTTTACGTTAGGCATTGTTTGCTTTTAAAGTATGTATATATCCAACCAATACGGTCAAGTATCTTTATCTGGTTATTTAAGATGGAATTTAATACATTTTTATGTATACGTTTTTTGTCCAATCAGCCCGTCTTATATAAGAATTCATGCCAAATAACTGCACACAGATGTTCATTCTACGCCTTATAAACTTGGCAGTCAGTGATATTCTGTTGGGCAGTTAAGCAACTTTAAAGAAGATTTTAGAAAATTTTGTTAATTCTGAATCCTTCGTAGATAACTTATAACAAATCTATTTACTATGGATGAACTTTTATTCAAGTTTTTTTGCCTAATGACTTTACTTTTTGTAGTGGAGATGAAAGAACAATACAAGACTCCAAATACGGTCGAAAAAAATTGTAGTCAAAGTTCATTTGTGTTGAAAATCGAAAAATCTGGAGAAGATTGGAATGCTACTGGTGATGACGACATCATCACATCATTAAGAACGATAGGACTCAAGGAAGTAAGATTACTTTTCGAAATTTGAATTCACGTATAATTATAAAACAATTGAATTTTATCAAAATTAAACTGGGTCCGTGGCACGTTAGGCCACGCGTTGGATTTCTTATCTAGTATTCAGAAGGGGTTGTTTTTTCGTCATAAACCCATCCATGAAGAATGGAAAATAATGTCGTTTTCCTCCGTTAACCCTTAATTTACCTTTACCTGGGTGTAAAGTGGTCATTTTCACCTTAACTCGCTAGGGCTATTTCAAGATCTTCTTATTTCATTACTAATTGACTGAATATATGCAACTTGGCCATGTCATTTTCTGTTTTTAGAAAATGCCAATATGACTCCAATCCTAGTTACCATGACAACGCTCAGTCGGAGCAAATAGGGCAAAAGCAGTTTTCTCTCTTTTCACCCCAAAATTGGATTTCATTCAGTATAATTTTCCAAAATGAGGTCTTGAGTGCCAGTTATAATCAGAGACTGAAAATATGTTTACTTATCACCATTTTTTCTGCACTCAGTAGCCCCGAGTTTGTTTGGTGGGGAGAAGGCGAAAAACGGTCATTGTTTGGGAAAACTGTCCTAATGTGAAATTCAACACCAACTTTAAGGCCTGTGACGGCCGTTTTGAAGGGACGGGACAAGATACGTTAAAATGCGGGAAAAGTCGTCAACCTTGTGGAAGGCAAGTTAGCATTGGTTATGAACAAAGGTCTAAGAAAGCTATGTAAGGTGAGCTGGTCGGCGTAAAATTGGCATAACTTGACGTTTACATTAATAAAGACTTTCTCTGAATACGTGTAGAGCTTGTGGAAAATGACCGAAAATGGTTTCTGTTCGTTTCTGTAACAACTTTTATCTTGTTATTAATTCGTATGCGAACGATCACAGATATATATTTTGTCTCAAGTCAAGATTTACAAACTGAAATTTTATTGTAATATTTTCTTTAATTCCAATCGAAATCGAAGTGAATTCAACCGTCTGTGGCGCATACATTTATCCTTCTGATTTTTATACATGTACTCGGATATTGATTTGATCGATATTCCATGAAGGCTAAAATTAATTGTACGTTGAAATCATTTATTATCATGCTAAACTCTGGTCATTTATTTTTTTCGCATGTCAGGTCACAAAGAATGGTCAATGGTACACATACACGTCTGAATCTACAGGTGAGAAAACTAAAGAGGACACAAAGAATGAGTTATGTGAACGCGATGCAAACCTTTGCGACAAGGTAAGCAATAATAATAACAATAATAAAATCTGTATTTATAGAGGCAACACAATAAGGCATAGCCTTATCTTCCCTGTGAGTCAGTTTGTTAAGATTTATTGGGCGGTGGAAAAATTGCTCTGTACTTGGATTGATTTGTACTAAATCAGTGCTCCTTTTCACAAGAAATCTTACGAATAATGCGATCGATCGTTAGTCATTTTCATAAATTTTGCAGTTCAAAGTCAAATTGATAATGACGCGCGTCATGATAAAACCTGCATTAATGACGTTGATGACGTTGTCGGGAAAAATTACGTCATATAATTTTCGTCACGCATGTTTACGAGCGAACAGTTTTAGCTCGGCATAGATTTGAATATCTACCTTCATAGTAGGGAGGGGGTTGTTAATTTCATTTTTTAAAGATAACCATGAGAGACCCTGCTTAAAATATGGTGCCATCAATATGATAATAGAATCAATAACAAAAAATTTTGTGTGACCCCATTAACCCCCCTGTACATACCCCTTGAAAGTCGGACACGCCCATTTTACACAAAAATAACAATTTTTTATATTCAACTGTTATAAATCAATTCTTATAGGCTTTCAATATATCAATATGTAGGTTTGTTAGGCTGCTGAGTTCAAATATGAAGTCAAAATCTAAATTAAACAACTTAATATGGCAGAAAATTCAAAATGACTGCCAAAATGACCCAAATTTTGGACATATTTCGGTATTATATTTACTGGGAATATGTTGAATCATGCCTGCAATATATCAATCTAAATGTGTTTTATGGTGCTGAGTTCAAATATTAACTCCAAAACTAAATTTAACAAACAAACAAAATGGCCGCCAAAATTAATCATATTTCAGTTATAAACGGCACACTTTAAACATGTTACGCAATTTATAAATTAACTCTAGTTAATGAAATTTTACAGAAGACCAAAGTTATGACACTTGATTATAAGTGTGCAAATATATTTTATTCATTATATAGCTGAGGTAGAGCTCTAGAGGTATGATTAGAGGTTAAGGTCTGAGAGGTCATTTGTTCCAACCTCACCAGCGGCACATATGATGTCTTGATTGAAAAATGTGTCTTTGATTGCTTTACTTCATTAAGATGTTGATGAGTATGTGCATAGGAAATGTCTTGGCACATTGGATGCAAAGTAGAGTTAAACTTTCCAGGAAATGTTATAGATATTAGTAACTAAATGATCGTCATGGGTGATGGCTGTATGCTATCATGTATCAAGCATCTAAGCTACAATATAGATTGCAACTTTTTTTAACAAGACTGTGTTGTGTTGTTAAATTCTGAAAATATAATAAAGCAATGATCTCTTGGTAAATAATGACTTATAGCTTATCAGATTTCTAGATGCAATTCATTTACTTTCTCTGTTTCTATTTTTATTAAGTTTGGCTTTGTATGTATCAAAATCTTCACAAAAAGTAAATGGACCAACAATTGCTTTCAGATATTCAAAGAACTGTATTCTCCAATTTTCCAATATCACAATAGCAATTGTGTCATTCCCTTTAATTCTTATTTGCAATTTTGGTTATATCTCTATTAATTTGTTTATACTTACTTGCATTTCTTTTAACTACATGTAGCCCTAAAAACTAATGATTGAGATGATGGTGTTCAATTATTTGGCCAACTGTGCACGGTTGAAACAAATGCAAGACATTCCATGATTAGAAAATGAGATTGCTTAAGTGACAACCGAGTAAAAGAAAAGTAAATAAAATAAAGAAATAGGCAATTATTTTTTTGAGCGGTGGTTTATACAATCACAGCCAAACCAAGCAAAATGCAATGTGTTAATTGATTAAACCTTTGAATCTCTCATGAATGCTAAAACAGACAGGAAACCTTTTTAGCTCATATTTCATACACTTTGTAACTAATGAGAATTTTTATATAAAGACATAAACTTATAAATACAAACAGGTATAGAATGGTTTCTCCATAACTGAGGATGAGCAGAAAACATTTGCATTTTATACAGAAACAATACTACAAGAACTTAAACATAAAACCTTTAAGATTACATATTTTAACCAAATGTGCAGCTATTTTCCATGGTCATTTGACTGCTGGTATACTTATATATATATATGAGTTGCCTGATGATGTATAATTTAACATTACACTATTGGACTATGGAAAATACGTAAATTAATGGATCTTTGCGATAGCCTTTGAATGTATAGGTCTCCAATCTGAAAATTTATTTGAGCAATGTCAGGTCTGACTTTCGTGTTGAACTGACATACCTCATTAAATATTAAGATACAAGTTCTTATAAAACAGATTATTATATGTAATATATGATTATTCGCTTTATTATTTTACAAATAATCTAAACAATTGCATTAAGAGTGATAACAAACCATGATTAAACATATAGATTTGACCATTGATTACCAGTATACATTGAAAATGTGTTATTTTGGTAGCCATTTTGAATGTTTGGTCAAATTGGGTTGTTTAAATTAGTTTTGACTTCATATTTGAACTAATTACCCTAACAAACTTATAAATTGACATAATGTTAGCATGATTCACCACATTGCATGCCAGGATAAGTATAATTACCCGAATATGCTAAAACAAACTAGGTTAAATTTGGCAGCCATTTTGAATTTCTCGCCATTTTGGTTTTTTAAATTAACTTTCTTCTTGAAGTCATCACCTTAAAAAAACTATTTCTGGACATATTGCATGTATGAATCAACATATTGAATGTCCAGTATAAATAATTACCCTAATATGCTCAAAATGGGTTTAATTTTGCAGCCATTTTGAATTTCTCGCCATAGTGGTTTCTTAAATTTTTTTTACTTCATATTTGAATTCAGCACCTTAGAAACATATTTAAAACATACTTTAAATATTGTATATATGTTACTACTCTCCAGATAAGGAGGAAATAAAGGAATCTATCTATCTACTATGGTTATTTTGGCGACCATTTTGAATTTTCAGCCATATTGGTTTGATTTTGTTTTTGACTTCATATTTGAACTCAACACCTTAATAAACCTATAAAATGACATATTGCAGTCCAATACCATACAACTTATTGCAATTAAATGTAAAAAACTGGTAATTTATGTGAAAATGGTTGTGGCCAACCTTCAGAGGGTATGTACAGGGGGGTTAATGGGGTCAGAAATTAAAAAAGATATGCTTTTCCTTACATGTCAGTACATGTAGCATTTTTTAAACAGGGTCCCATAAAAAAGTCAAATTAACAACCCCCCCTATTCATAGAGTTTATAGTTTACTCGCACTCGATATATTGTTTTTAAAATGGGAGATGAACTTGCCGTTAAGTTAATCCTAATATATTATGTTATATGTTAGAGTTAAAATAAGTAATTTGATCGGATTATTACAGAACTCCTCACAATCTTATTACCGGTTAGTTTAATACATTTTCAGTGATAACATTTTTGGGTTTTTTTTATGTGTCAACTAAAATTTTGGATCTTGTATTTGGATCCCTGCTAATGCTACAGTCCCATAAACATAAAAATGGCCGTAAGGGCACCGTACGTGCGCCGTGCGACCAAGCGTCGTAATGCCCCTTACGAACTCATGCGTACCCGTAAGGACTGCTACGTTTTTACCTGGGTCCGTGCGATGAGCCGTGGATACACGTATCAGTTATAAATTCAAATCGTGAACTAAATCGTGACCAAGCATGAATAAAAATTGCATATCTTCCAGCTACGGCTCCGTACGGGTGTGTTGTTTAAGCCATGAGTGTACAGTCACCTTAATGATCACGTGCGACATGGTTACGTATAATTAAATTTCGTGCGATGTATAGTATATACGCGTGCAAAAGCCGATTTTGAATAAAATGAACGTTTATCGTCGCATACATGAATAAATGTGTGATTGTATAAAAGAGCTACTGATAAATGTATCATTAAGGCATTTTATGAAAAACAACTGCATTTGAATTAAAACGACAATTTCTACAATTGCGTCAAGATTTCAGGCACTATACATGCATCTGTTAGAATTCTCCACTTTGTCACTGGAGTTTGAATTTGAACAGCGCCCTTTATCGCCAGAAAAAAATCGGGGCTATTGAGTGCAGAGGAATGGCGTAAAATGTTGATTAGTTGATATGTTTTCAGCTTTTGTAAAGTACTGGCACTGACTTAACACATCATTTTGAGAAAATGCATGTATGAAATACAAATTTTGGACTAAAAAGAAAATAACCTTGCTATGCTGCGTATATGTCAGCCACTTCGTGAAATAAGAACATCTTGAAAATGTCCTGTCGCGTTAATGTGAAAAAATGCCATATTCTTGCCCATGTCGCATTAAGTAAAATATTAATTTAAGCGTCCAACATTTCGTCCTTATATGATACATTTATTATGTACAGTCCTATACTTAAATATCAATATCTGTCTCTTCTATGGGACCGAGGCTAATGGTCAAAATTAAGTTAAATGTTTCGTTTTGTATGCATGTACTTGAACTTATACCTCTCAAATTAGTGAATTGGAATATGTTTGTTACTTTCTCAATTGAATGAAAACGAAGCACAAATGTACAGGGTATACCAAAAGTCGTGTACCCTCATTGTGTACATTCAGCACACATGTACTGCATATCATATATTGAAGGCTTGTATTGCTCTCCCCCACTCTCTCTTGGTTGCTGCGGTGGTGCCGTTTCGGGTGTAATTTCATCAACAATGATTCAACAATTTAGTGAAAAGTTAGTTAATATGTTTCTATAGATTTTTTTTCAAGAGGGTAGATCTTAAAATCGTTGTTGCAACTCCATTGAATCTCTTCGTCCAATCCATCTTGCAGCAAAAGAAATTAACAACGCAATTATCAAATTGGTGAGAAGTGCCATGTTGGTAAAAAGAGATGTGTTGTCCACTTTTATAGGGGGTCATCCTCGAGGTAGTCAAACCAACGGTGACAGACTCAAATATCTCTATATATACTATAATAAGGAAATTTGGGTCTGTTATGTGTGAGTCAAACAAGAAGGCATCACTTATTTAATTACCAAAGGATTGCTATAAATTCTTTATGACAGTAAATTGCAGTTAGATAAAGGGATTTCAAGCGTTATTATGGCAGGAATGAGCTTTGATCACTTTTCTTGGTTATGATGTATTGAGACATGGACGATGCGCAACTTCTGTTTCACCCTATATGAAATGTAGCGTATAATCGGTTCTATGCCATTCGCTGACAAAAATGAGAAAATCGTCAACGTTTCTAGTATTGCTTTTAGAAAGGTTAATGTTGTAGAGTCGTTTATAATTACGTATGAGGCAAAAGAACGAGAGGGCAAGCGGCAAAAAATACCATTACCGAGTCTTCTACTCAGTAAAACGTGCAAGGTCGGGAGACAGAACCTTAAACACCAGTAATACAGGAATCTCCACCTAATCAGACAAGATAGAACTGCTCTATTTCTTTCCTCAAATTTTCCCATTTGAACATTCAACATTACAAACAAGCGTAGAGTACGTATTCGTGTCATTTGAAACTCAACTAGTCAACAATATTTTTTTACAATCAATCAATTACGAAATTAATGGGCTGTTGTTGCGCTAATGAGTCGTTCGTACCCCGCAAGTGGCCCGCAAGATCTCCGTACGATTGTTTACGGCGCTATCTACGGGTATGTGCCGTGCGTGATCGTGTCTGGAAGATGTGTATGCACATCTTCCAGACACGGGTCTTTACGACTCGTTTTTATTCCAATTCTTCTTACGGACCCGTACGTTACCCGCACGACAGCCCGCACGGTCATCTACGATTCTAGCACTTACATGTCCGTAAACAACATTATTTCGCTATTGTGACCACATCCTTGCGATCTTACGGCTTACGGCCTATAAAGAAATCGCTTTCAGTCGTACGGTTTGTTACGAGTGACGTACGGGTCCCGTGCGGCATTCGTACGGGTCATACGATACGTATTCCGTTTCTCTTTGTTTTCTTAACAGGCTTTACGTCATCATCTTATAAGACAAAATGTATACGCCCATAGTCCTTGCGGCGGCCGCACGGGAGTTTTCTACATCCGTAAATAGCCCGTACGATGCCCGTACTGCCGCTCTTTCGATTGACCGCACGGCTCTAAAATTTATGTGACCACAAACCCGTAGAGAGACCGTACAAACGCACGGCTTCCTACGGCTTACGGCTGTTCGCACGTACGGGTCCGCAATAAGCCACGATTTTATGGGACTGAGGCTTTAGTCAATGCACATAAAAAGAAAAGGGATAATGAATTCATAGTTTTGTGCTCCAAATACGTGTCTTAAACGCAAAAGGAAGTTGCCGAAAATAAAACGGACGAGCAATCATTTGTCGTATCTTCGTTTTTTTTTCGTTTCTTCGCCACGAAGTATAACCACCTTATATATGACGGCATTTTCGGTGAAATCAGAATTTGGTAAACTTTCCTTGATCGTTTAAAAGTTCAAAGTAGATGTCAATATAATAAATCGACACGTTTTAAGGCAGCGGGTGAATGTAATGTATTCACCGAGCTGCGAGGAAACGTAAATCAAGCCGTTCTCGACGAACAAACGATATCAAGTGTTTCGTAATATATTATATTGCATGTAATTTATGAACACTTAGACAAAACGTGTGCAGGTCTTTACAAGTGAAGTATCATCAACATAACAATAAATGTAAACAGTCGAAGTTAGATCTAATTCTATTCAGAGTCATAAAATAATAGCTGAAACGTACCGTATTCTCTGATTTAATCTTCCGTGGTTTACAAGTATGTTTTTGTGGTTTCAAAAGTTTTTGGCGTTCTTTAATATTTCTATTCTGATCGGAAAGTATTTCTATAATCGATATTAAAGATACGTACTCTCATGCACCTCCGTGGAATGTTATACTCTATTAACGGTATAGAGAATTTTGATAGCCTCTGGTTACTGCTGGCGTCACACTGCTCCGAATATGACACTAGATGTGCATACGAATGTGGATTTTCGAATCGCACACGTATTTCGATCCCTGCTTAGTCAATGCATAAATAAAGAAAATGGATAATAAACTCAAAGTTAAGTGCTCCATATACGTGTCTAAAACGCAAGAGGAAGTTTTCCAAATTAAAAGGACAAGCGACATATAAACCGAACGTTTGAGTCGGTGGGAATAGGAATAAAATCCTTCTTAAATCAACACAATGCGCCTTACATCATTTAGCAAATCGATTCAGTAACAACATATCGTTAAACATTGAGTTAAAAATAACAATCACTCACTTCAAAATCTAAGAGTTTCTCCTCCCAGATGTGGTGAATGTACATGATAATAAAGCAGACATTTTATGACATCATCAGGCGCGTAGCTACAAGTACGTAGAGCTCGCAGCTGCGAACACATTGGTCTAGAAAATCGTAAAAAGGGAACGTCAAAAATGCAATAAAACTTAGGTCTGGAGGGGGCGAGGGTAGGGGTGTATGGAACAAGATGAGTTTATTCTCGCAAAATATCTATGTGAAAATAACTCTACACGAATTAGTTGAATAATTAAAACAACAGCTGGTATGACGTTTTTTGTCAATTTTAATTCATAAAACTATAAAGCAGCGTTATTTTTGAAACTGATTGTTAAACAAAGTATACCATAGGTACAATCAACCAATGCGAGCGCTCAAAACGCAATGAAATTTATTCGCCGCTACATTCATAAATTAGTAATACATTTTCTTCTAAAAAATGACCGAGTTTTATAGAAAATGGTGGGTGTGGTAGTGTTTTTGGTGTTGATGTTGATGGTGGTGATAAGAATGGATGTGATACAATATTATAGAGACTCGAACACAGCTTGAAATGTCATATTGGACTCACTTATCGGCTCATCCAATTTGGTTTTTAAGCTGTGTACTCGTCCAAATATATCTCCATATTGTACCGTAAACTCTATAATAACCTGTAATTCTTCTTCTTCATTAAACTTGATACAAAGATACGAGTAACGGCTAATAATAACGTCTTCTATTTTCAATTTGTTTTAAGGTTACACTACGAAGGTCCGTATACTAAAGATTTAATTAAGATTTTGACCTTAATCATTCTATATTGTTTTGTTGTATTATGAAATCAATTTTGATGATATGCTGCCCAGATGTGGATGGAGAATACATGAAATAAGTATTTCACAACCCTTCCCTGTTGAATTCTAAAGACAAGGAAGTTGTCCAAAACAAAACGGACGAGCGACATATAAACCGAACAATTGAGTAGGCGGGAATAGGAATAAAAATCCTTCTTAAATCAACACAATGAGCCTTAAATCATTTAGCAAATAGGTTTAGTATTTCACGACCCTTCCCTGTTGAATTCTAAAGACAATCAAATAGGGAATGGCAGCTTTGTAGATTTCCATATCTGAATTACATTATTTATTAATTGGTTGATTAATTAATTAATCAACCAATTAATAAATAATGTAATTCAGATAATCAACTATCAAACTCTTAATAGGGGATCTTCTAACTATTACGATATTAAGATATAAAAAAAGGATATGATTTCAATAATTTATATTGGGGTTGTACACCAATCATCCTAGTCAGATACGATGTATAGATTAAATAACTAGGAGCAGTGGTCCAGTGGTAGGACGCGCGCTTAGGGATCGAGAGGTCCTGGGTTCGATTCCCAATTTCCCACTTGGGGTACTGCTAATTTCCTTGAGCAAGAAATTTACTTACAATTGTTCCACTTCACCCAGGTGCAAATAGGTACTTTGAGGGATCGCCTGCCTGAGGGTGATTTCAGTGATCAGGAGTTATCGTACAAGATTGTAAAGTCGGCCGAACATGCATATGGAAGTAGACTTTAAACCGCACTTTAACTTTTTTAACTATATTTGTATTTAAAATGTAATACAGTAGATTTCAGATAAGCTTATTTTGTGGATCGTTAAACTCTATTCTTCTACGTTATCATATTTCATTTTTTTCTAAATAACTATTCAACCCCAATTATGTAAATAACAATAATAAACAATACTTTATATATTACAAATTTATCAAGCTTGTTACAAAGATAACGACGATCAATTGTTTTATTAATGGTCATTAAGTTTTAAGTTACAGTACAGGGGCCCATATTATAATACGTTTTACGAAAGATTTTATTTCTTTATCATTCTATATTGTTCTGATATATTATGAAAGTTATTTTGAATTTATGTTGACCTGGGGCCACTTTCACAAAACAACTTAAGTTCATTTTTAATCATAAGTTTTTGCTAAAGTCTACTTTTTATCTTATCACTGTTTCACAAAAAAACTTAAGTCGATTTTGAAACATAAACTTAAGACAAAACTTAAGTCACCTCCCTAGGTGACTTAAGTCGAAAATTTCAATATGACTGCGCCCAATGTTTTAATTCGTGTTAATATCTAAATGAATGGAATATGAAACAAACAACATAATAAATATTGAAAATATACATTTTGTTCTAATTATTCTATGTTCAGGCAATGTGTAAAAACAACATAATTTTATGCTCAGTCAACAATCAAACGTGTAGACATAGGTAGTAAATTGATATTTGATATAGCATGCGCATACCCATTAACATTTTATGTATACACATCTACGTGTAGTAATGGAAAAACAACATTTCAAAGTATCATGTGAATTATCCTAGTTGCAATGCTTTCTCAAGAAATGTACATGTATTCCTACAACTACATTAATTTTGACTGCAAAAATAATTCACCATTCCGTTCATTCATATCTTCCAAAGCTTGAAACTTAACCACTTCAAGCATGTTAAAATGATCATGTGCATTCTAACTGCTTTTAGGTTGATACATTTCAAATTTTAACTTGATTTAAGTTTATTTGTTGTAATTTATTGCTTAAAAATCACAAAAGTTCACATTTCTTGATGAAAAAAATATTTTGGCCGAGCTAAATATGTCTGGTATGGTTGCTATGGTAACGTTTTTGTTCTGAAAATAATGATGGGTAGATATGTGAACATGTTTAATTTGATAATTGAATAAATTTACATAGCAGTTATATGAAGCGTTCTAAGATTTACTAAAACTATGAGCATGACAAAAAACAGCAACAAACTGTCCTCTCTATTCTGACTTGTGTTCCATATATACATAGTGGTTTATTTAGAACACTAACAATTTATGTCCTATCATTATCATTTTGATAAAATGGTTGTGTGCAATTGTACTTAATTCTTTCAAATACACTCAATCCTGTTATATGCAGTAGTGACATTGAATTTCACAACAAATAATTCAAATTTCACATAAATGGTGCATAAACCACTAATAAATGGTTGCTATGGAAACATTGTGAACTTAGTGTAGCTGAATATAGGAGCAGTGGTCCAGTGGTAGGACTCGCGCTTAGGGATCGAGAGGTCCCGGGTTCGATCCCCACTAGGGGCACTGCTAATTTCCTTGAGCAAGAAATTAACCTACAATTGTTCCACTCCACCTACGTGTAAATGGGTACTGTGAAGGATCGCCTGCCTGAGGGTGATTTCAGTGACCAGGAGTTAACGTACAAGATTGTAAAGTCGGCTGAACATGTAGATGGAAGCAGACTTTAAACCGCACTTTAACTTTAATATTATACTTTTTTGTTATTATGTCTTAAGATATATTATGTAAATATTGATTAAATTGGAATTCACATCTAAGATGTCTTGTTTTTTGTTATAGAATATATCCGTAGTATACATAAAAACAGATGAAATTTCGTCCCGGTTGCACTAAAATATTTTCGTGCATCATACTTTCTTAAGAACCCTGTAACTTTTTAACCGCTGGTCAAAATCATCTGAAATTTTCACAACTTATGTTTGAAAATATATAGTTTCAGAAAATGTTAAAATCTAAATTTGTGATTTTTTCGCCATTGGCCTGGTTTTTCCGTGGGGCGTCACATATATGTATCACTATTTCTATGAAGAGGCATTTTATTTGTTCGCCTCTTCATAGAAATAGGGATACATATATGAATTTGAATGCCATTTATTCTATGAGTCATGCAATTTGAATTCTGTTACAATTACCCGTAGCATAGAATTTTAATGCAACAAGAACTTTCATGTAAATTGGCAAACTATGTGACCTGCTTGTAGTTCGCACTAAATGGCCTTGCAGTAACTTGCTAGTCTAGATAACCTATACATATTTATTAATTATTGGTCGTCAAACACTTCTAATGGGTTAAATATATTCTAAATATTCGCGGCCTACTCAAATGACATCTTCGAATAAAACATTGGGCGCAGCCATATTGAAATTTCTGACATAAGTCACATATTTTTTACTTAAGTCACCTCCCTAGGTGACTTAAGTTTTGTCTTAAGTTAATGTTTCAAAATCGACTTAAGTTATTTTGTGAAACAATGATAAGATAAAAACTCGACTTAAGCAACAACTTAAGTTTAAAAATGAACTTAAGTTGTTTCGTGAAAGTGGCCCCGATTCTATATTAACGTGTTTTATTGGACACTCCTTCAAATCAACTTTATTAACAAAATTATACCACATTTCACATCTAAATATCGAACCTGATATGAGTTATATCGGGAAAACTTTCAAAATTTGACCCATTTTAGGCCTCAAAACTGCAACTTTCAAGGGTGAGGGGGTCACAGCCCGGGGTCTGCACTTAATGTATTCATATGGAGCAAAAGAAACCATGTTAAATGTATTTATTATTGGCTGAATGTAAAGATGTTCATTGGAGCGTTTAGCACGTTTTTCATGTGACATTGGTTTAGATTTGAACGTATTGAGTTTTGAAAACTCATTGGAGCTTCGGACAGGACAAAGGAAACATCGTAAATACTTTTATCATACTAACCACCCTCCCATCCTCTTCCTTTTTATTTTGTATCTGAAATGTCTTTGAAATAAAATTATCATGTTTTTATCTTTTGCAGATATGACTTTTTGTATAGTCACGTCTAAGTGATGAGTAATATCGTTATGATTGTGTTTTTTGTGAGAGGGATCTCTTTCTTTCTGTATTGTATTATATGTTAGAAATAATCATGTTCTATATCTTTCGCAGATATTGCTTCTTGTATAGTCATTTTAATGCTTTGTTAAAAAGGAATAGTGGTTCTGGACACTTTTTTACGGAGAAATTATTCTGCACACTAAATGTAATAGGACTCTGGTGCCGATGTTATAGCGTCAATATATTTTTTTTCAGGAGCCATTGTTCAAGTGCGAAAAAGCTTTTTGAATTAAATGTAACAGAATTGAATGAAATAAACTGTACCTGTCCGGGCATACCTATTGTAACGTGTATCCGAGCGGTTAACTATATGTATCTATATTTTCTCGGGCTTCCTTGCCTTTTGATTAGCAATTTGTATAAAACAATTATTGTACGTATATAAAACAATCAACTAGAATCAAAATCACAAACATCAATAACAACAAAATATATTATTCAACTAGTATAAGATTGAGCTGGCATCCACCAAAACTCTACAATAGTTTTAGGTATATATATCTAACACGGCTCCCGGCTTTAGCCAGCAACTCTGTTTCGGCTCTAAGCCTATCAATATTCAAAAACAAACAGCTAGGGAAACTACTTCGATCCGTTCGTTTCTCCAGTTGCGGTAAACAACAAGGATATGCATCACTTTGTTTCATATTATTACGTCACTTATGACGCAATTTTTTATCACGCAACAAAATGGCGACTTTGTAAGCCAAAGTTTTCACCAGAATTACAGTCTTAATCACTAGCAACTAAGAGATTACGAATTTGTTTGTGCACGAATTTTTAGGGGACGAATCTATACCTCCATCGTTTAGATTGGATTTATTAACTTTCGGTTTAAAATTTAAACACGAATTCTATCAATTATCTCAAATATTGAGAATTGAAAATCTTTTTAGTTTATATAAAAAGGTAATAACAAAATATATTCAAATTTTGAATAAGGACGCATTTACATAATAAAATGACCATCCGATCTTTATCAATTTTAACGACGTCGACGAAAGCTGCTCCCGAAATTTGTGGACATGACCCAATATCGCCCGAAGTTTGACAGCAGCTATTATGGAAATTCTACCTTTAGCGGGTAATTGTGTACATGATTACAGAATTAATTGAATATTTTGGTTGCTGAGGGAACAACGAAATTTATCATTAACACAGTAAGATGTAATACCCAAATAATTATGCATGTATACATATCATTAGTGGTCTTTTTTTTAAAGAACAGAAGGCCTATGACGTAATGTCATTTTATTCATTTTGACATTATTCTGATGAATACCATGGGTACTTTAGATAACTATAGCGTCAAAAGTAAGCTGTATTTCCGAAAGCGGTTTTCGACTTCAAAAACTACAAACTTTTTTCTATATGAAAATGCAAAAACATAAAAATCGAAAATTTTGTCATTAAGGCAGGTTTTTTCCATGGCATGGATGGGTATGAACATATCGATAACAACGCCTTTGTTTTGAAAGGATTTAATCATTTGTTAGAACTTTATCTTTCATGGGGTTTCATGAACAATACATTTTGACAGATTTTTTTATTACTGCATTTGTATATTTTAAGAAATATGATATTGTTTTACCATTGTGCAATATTGTTTTTGGAGGTGGGGGGTCTGGTATTGATTTTTTAAAGGTATGGAAAGCATTTTACGCATTGCTGCATTCATGTCCCATATCGTTGAACTTTATTAAATTGTCATTGGTGAATATATTAGCCCCGCTGATTTAAATACTCTCAACAGTACTTACGAAATCACTATTGATAAAATACAACAGATACCCATATCTAGTACTTAACTTAGCTGGATAAGTGTAAAAAAGTAATATAACTCATTGAACCTCCTTTTTGAAGAGTACACAAGGTAAATTAAATAGTCAACACACATGTGGCCTTATTTTTCGCGTTCTCGTTCGCAGAAGGTATCAATTTTCTAGATCTATTCTTGATAACCTGAGGTACGAAAATGTTTTATCAGGCGTACTTAAAATAAGTTGTTGTCATCCGAAACAGCAAATCCTTAGCTACGCGTGCGTGATCTGTGAAATAATAATATTTTAAATGAAGAAACTGACCTCTTAATCAACTTGGTTAAGAAACTATTTTTTAGTAATAAACCTTTTATTATTTGGGACCGCGCCGGCCGCCTCTGGACCAAGGAACCTTATTCGTAGTAACATTTGTAATTCCAACAGGTTAAAGTGGTAGAAGTGGAGAAGGACTGTCGATTTATCATGAAAGCAAAGGTTGTCACCGTAAATGATGCTGAATGGACAAACCAATGGCATTTGGTAAGTATTCGTTTGTAAGTCAAGTCAATCAAACATCACATGACTTTGAATGGTTTTGAATTTACAGTTATTATTTTGTCAATCTTAGTCAACATATGAAAATATGGGCATTAGTTGGTACCGAAGCCATTTTTGTGTATTTTAAATCTAGGAAGAATCAATAGCAATAAAAAAAAAAGTCCCAAATGAAAGTTGCTATAGCGTGATTTCAGGGTTTACAATTTAAAAAATATGATAAAAAGGAAAATGCGTTTTTTTTAATTTTTCGATTTTTAAAAGTGTTTATCATAGAAACCTCTCAATGTAGATTATGGTGAATACAGATTTCGATCTTTATTTGACGGAAATGATTTCGATCTTTATTGGAGGGAAAATAATCCAATATGGCTGACAAAATCCAAATGACCGCCAAATATTGTAAATAGTGTATTTTTATGCCGAAGGCTTGTGGTTCGCCCTTGATTTCAATTGCTCAGATTGCTACTTGATAACGTACAAACAGTTCTCCAAATTTTACTATTTTATTAAATAACAAAAATGTTCAACAACATTTATCAATTTTAAATGTCACAGAGTTTAAATACACATAAATCATATAGTCACAAAGTTCACTATCAAATGTTCATATAAATAATACGTGTTATTACAGTCACAAAAAATTTTGTACAGCACAGAGCTTCAATTCACGTAGTAGTTACTAGTTTGAATTCTAATTATAAGTACCTTTTTTATTTCTATAAAATAAAACACTACTTCATTACTAAAGAAAGGGGGTTGGAGTCAATTCTCATTGGCCTATTAAAATTACAGAATATTCACTAAACTGACCTATTGTTCTATAAAAACAGCGGTCATTGTTAAACAAAATAATTGCCGTCGGCTTACCTTAAATGTCCATTCTTACTACAGAATTTACAACGTATGAAGTATTCTTTGTCTTTAAAAACATAAAGGTTCTATGTTGTCATTTTTGATGTACGTTTACGATTCATGGTGCGTTTTCTCTAACACAAGAGGCTGTTGAACACAAAGATTCTAATACAAATTATTTGACAACTGCTTGGAGCTATAAAATGCTTTTTATAAGAAAAATATAACTATTGATTAAACAAATTCTAATTGATTAATTAACCAGTAACAGTATACTACCAAATTTCAATAAAATTTGCCGCATAAAAGTATCATACGGCCATGACAAGTGCTGTGTGAGGTATTATCAATTCATCACATAAAAGGTGCAGGATAAAAACAATACTCACATAAAGAATCCTCCCCACAATTGGCAATGAAACAATCACACATTTTACCAAAAAGCAAACTTTTTGTATAAAGGTTATGAATGATATCCGGAACGTTTCAAATTGTGCCTTTTTGGCTAAAATTCAATGTTTTAGGGACAAAGGGTCACATCCCGCGGTCTGTACATATACGTCCTCATTTAAATCGAACAAAATAATATTGCATTATTGTGTTTCAACTAACTTAACCATAGAGGCATATGAATTTTTTATCTTTCAGCAAAGTAGTCAAACACCTAGTATGAATGTTAAAGAAGCATGGGACAAAGGGTTTACTGGTGCAAACATACTAATTGCTATATTGGATGATGGAGTGGAAAGTAGCCATTCTGATCTCGTAGACAACTATGTAATGTATTTTTTACCTTATCATTCGGTACTCTTCGGTTATTTGGTCTGAATAACCTCGAACATATTTTGACGCCATGTCGGAGCTATTTTTGCATTACATGACAAAAACAAATGCACAAACGGTGTTAAAGTAAACATATCCACGATTATTTATGCGAAGATTATTTCTCGTTTGTTGTCCATAAGTATGACATAAACGATTGAATTTCATCGCTTAAATAAAATTTATATCCACGAATAAAAGTCTCAGTAGAAGAGAAGCACGGGAGTTTGAATTAACAAAGGTCTAATTAGAAATTCGATGTTTAATAACAATCTTGTAAGTTTGGTTAGTACAGGTACTGCTGAAATTGTCCACCAAAGCTAATTAGTTTAATCCCTATGTAGATCACATTTAAATTGATAAATAAAATGTCATTGCATAAATGTATCAGTTTTTATATGAAACCAACTTACGCGTAGTAGATTCCCAGTATTAGAAATACCGGTAGTTGGAGTAAGTCTCTATGTAATGCCATGATCAGAAAATAAACAATTCATTAATTGAGGTCATTTACCATGATTTCAGTTTTATCAATTTACAAGAATCTTTTATCTAGCCCTTTATGTGTCCAGCTTGTCAAAATTTACATTTTAATCTTAGTTTTCCGATGTCTCTTACTATATCTCAAGAACCACAACGGAAATAAGAGTGCATAATTATATAATTATTTTGTCACCTTTGATCGATATTGTTGTTCGATATGTCTATTCAGTAATTCATGCATGTTGCTTGTGATTGAACCTTGCATGTATGTTTTACTATGAGTGCCTTGTTGTTGAGGGCTTCCTGGTCTAATAGTGACTGGGACGAATAACTTGAACGAAGCACTTTTATGTAAGGTATGATATTTAAATATGGTAATTTCAGGTTCCAGGGAATGCTTATGACTTTATATATAATGTGGCAGATGGTGGACATAAAGATTCAGCTGATGGGTAAAAATTATAACTTTCATATATCATGTCCAACTTTCAGGCCCATATATCATCTCAAGTCGATATTCGATTTCAATAGAAAAGTACAGAGGAAAATTCTTTGAACGTTCATAACTCTTTAAATTTAAAGATATCAATTTTGTGCAAATGATGCAAAAAAGTTTAAACTCTTCTTTCATTTGATTATTTTTTATTTTTTGTAAAATTGTAAAGTTTTGGTCCCTTTTATGGTTTTATTTGATTACTCACGTCACTATTAACATAGAGGAGAAATAAATACCCGTGTTGATATAAGTTGAAAATAAAGCCATTTCGGTTTTTGTCAAATTTGTTTAAATGACATGAAAAAGCCGTATGTTTTTAGTTTTCGGAGCACTTTTAAATCACAGCAGACATGAAAACTGTCTAAAACCATGAAGTCATCAAAATATATCATACACGCCAAACAAATTAAGCTTTTTTGCTATCCAAGTATTAGCTTGATGAAGTGCCCATTTCTTAAATACATGTATTTTAGAATATTCTCAGATGGATATTAATTTCTTGTATTCATCGGAAAATGTGATTCGATTTTATCCTTAAAATGGAGTTTATACCTTCCAGACATGGAACCAACTGTGCCGGTATTGCAGCAGCGACAAAGAACACAGACTGTGTTGTTGGAACAGCCTATAATGCCAAACTAACAAGTACTTTCTCTTTTACATATATAGTTCGACCACTTTACCTATGTCAGTGGCACATTACGCTATGCAAATAATTTCGAATTGACTGTCTCGATGGATAGCTGACATGAGGCTTTATAAAAGAAATACCTGAGTCTGCAGGTAGAGTGCCGGGTTTTCGAATTCATTGTCCCAATCGGGTTGCTGGTACGTGCGTCACTCGTAGAAGATTGCTCCGGGCTTCCGAGTGACATAACGCTTTATACTCATATCAGGTAAATATACCAAATCTGGAAACATTATACAAGCCTTATGCGATGCCACACTTAATTTCCGTTTGAAATCGTAACAAATTCGTCTGTACCAATTGCTTACATGAAATAAACAAGTGACTGTTCTTATTTTTAAAGAAGTGGGAATATTTAGTTCAAAATTTAGATGAACGTTAACTTCTGAACTAGCTGGATGAGTTAAGTACGTCAGTTAAAGCAGATTAATGTCGGTGCACGAGGTATTGTACTAGATATCGGATAATTCTGTTTAAATAAACATTTCACTCCAAAAAGGCTTAAATCAAAGAGACATTGTAAAATAATTACTTTGGATACCTTCTTATAGTCGTTCGGTCATTTATATGCTAAATAAAGTATCCGAAAATCCAACGAGAAATAGTTTGAAAACATATTTTACGTTAATTCTTTGTCAACTTTAAGTGCACTAAGGAAATCGACTTCGGTTGACCTATTTAGTACCGAACTCCTTCCAAATTGACTTTTGTAACCTGAAGATGCCCTGTGTGGATGCCGCCATTGTTGCGATTTGCTTGACCTACAAACGATAGTTTTAAGAGGCAGGTAATCCAGACTAGATACTTATATACCACGGTCGTATAAACTTATCATTCAGCTATATAAATCTATTATTTGGCAAAATAAATCCCAGTTTTCTCTGTTGATAATGGTTTTTTCGGTCCCTACAGACAAATTTCTCCCGGTTCATGGTCAGTCTCATTTCCTTCTTTGAACTAGAGTTAATTCCCTTTATAATGACTATATATATCAACACGTAATATAACCGTTGTTAATTATCGTTTCATTTTTTGCAGGTGTCCGTATTTTGGACAGCGCAGGTGCTACGGCTTCGCAACACGCCCTAGCTTTTACACACGACCTTTCTTACATTGACATATACAGTAATAGTTGGGGACCTTCTGATGATGGTGAAACTTTCTTTGAATTGTTCGGCGTCCAAGTAGAAGCTTTTCAGACTGGCGTCAATCATGTAATTTGTATACTTTTACCCATATTACCATTCGGAACACCTCGACCTTTCGTGTTATTTGTATCGAATTGCTAAGGGGTTCCGAATGACCCAATCACCCCAACAAATGTTATTTCCCATTATCGAATCAATTAAAATACCGATGTGTTACGTTACCGCTATTAAGAGTATCTTATTAACCATACAGAACTACTTCAATTCGCAGCTATTATATGAATACATTTTGGATGTTCGAGTGTGTTTTATTCACAGGAGCTTGACATTTTATATCATACTACGAAAATTCCCCTTTTACATATAATAAAAACACCAGGAATGCAATGCGTCCAATCTCCTACTTCTCACCTACTAGTCAATTTCATCCTCAAAAAGCAACGAAACATCGTTTGATCACAAAATCATTTGGCCATTCGATTAACATCTCATTAATGTACCTGTAATCGACGATTTCAAAATCGACCTCACTATGAAGTAGACATTTGTCATTAAACCAGTCTTTCTCTTAAATTTTCGCTTGTCGGGGGAGCCATTCGCTGACGTCACAGATTTCGTCACCGGGCTGAATATTTAATATTCATTACACTTCCTAAAATATATTTGCATTATTCATTCTAATGTATTTAAGTTAATATTTTAAAGTTATTAGCAAAAGCATTTGGGGATGGTATTTTTACAAAAAAGAGATTTGATTAACGTTATTGGGGAAAACCCACAAAGTAAAGTTACTCTGTGCGTTCTTGTATGTCAACAAATTGCAGAGTAAGTGTAAAGCAGCCATGTGATGAAATCTGTGACTCTAGCGAATGGCGACCCTGACAAGCGAAAATTATCGAGAATAAGTGTTTAGTGACGAATGTCTGCTTCATAGTAATCTGATTGAAACCCGATCTAAAATTTTACCGCTCGCATACTCGCTAATTTAGATCTGGCCTTTTCCAAACGAAGGTCACGTTCAGGTGACCTTTTCTCATCATAATATTCATGACGAAATTGTTATGATATGTAACTTGTTTACATCGTCTACGTCACGCAATTTGAAATGAGCCACCCAATCGCAGACTGTTAGTAATACCGCTGTTAAATTAGCATGCAAACATAGGTCTAAAAATAGAAATTACGAAATCAAAATGTGATTAATATACTTTCGCCTAGATGAAAGCTACGCTTTGATTGGTCGACACAAAGTTCATCTCGACGTGACCTTGCATTGACTAAGTAGAGATCCAGTACGACAACGCTCTACAGGATCTCTGTTGACGGAGATTGGCTTCATAGTCAAATCGATTCTAGAATCATCGATTGCTACAGGTAGATTAATGAGATGTTAATCGAATGGCTAAATGGTTTGTGATCAATCGATGTTTCGTTGCTTTTTGAGGGTGAATTTGACTAGTATGTGAGAAGTTGGAGATTGGACGCGTTGCATTCCTGGTGTTTTTATTATATGTAAGAGGGGAATTTTCGTAGTATGATATTAAATGTCAAGCTCCTGTGGTATAAACATGGATAATTGTACACATTTAAACCTAAATCCAATAATCGATCTCGGTCGCATTTCAATTTCTGTATTTTGTAAAATGTGTGATGTTTGATGAAAAAAATATATCAAAAGTTTGAATATTGGATTTAATAATAACTAAACCCATGATTGAAATAATAAAAATATAATTAAAGATGCACTTAGCTGAAGTGTTCATGAACATTTACATCCAAAAATATTTACTAAATATCAAAACATAAACATCAGAGCAAAATAAAATGTGTCTGGTCTCAGTCGACCTTCACCTATCTTCATGAGTAGCTTTATTAGTGAGGTTAGAAGCTGTGGTCCTGTGGTGGGACTCACTATTTCAAATCAAGTGTCCTCGGGTTCGAACCCTTCTAAGATCACTGCTATTTTCCTTCAACATGAATTTTACCTGCAGTTGTTTCACTTCTCCCAGGTGTAAATTGGCACTATGTATATGTAAGCAGACTTTATACCGCACTTTAAGTTTTGTTACTTTTTAAGGGCAGAAATGGTCTAGGCGCTATCTATGTTTGGGCTTCTGGAAACGGTGGTTTGAATTATGACGACTGCAATGCTGATGGGTTTTCCAAGTCTATTTACACTATTGCAATCGGATCAGTGTCTGACAGGGGCTCATTTACTTTTTACTCTGAAAAATGTGCAGCGATTCTTGCGGCAACGTTTGGAGGCGCAGATGACATGAGAATAGTAAGCAGACAATTTTTCTACATTTCATGTACATTGACTATTGAATTATTATACTGATGATGATGATAATAATAATGATGATGCTGATGATAGTTATGATTATGATGATAATAAGAAGGAAAATTGTGTCTGGCATCTGTGAACCACCACGAATGTATAGTAATACACAGTGCAAATAGTCAGGAACTACTGCCCATGCTACGCACCTGTTTATAATAAACAATCAGTGGTACAATATCATTGTTCAGTTCTCTTAACCAAGAATTTTATTGGACAATCAGGAACGGTAGAGTGAATTGTACTGGTTAGAATGTAGTTAAAAATGGCTTAGTTCGCTGCACCGAAAAATCTCAAGGAAAACCAACCACTCAAATCATTATTTTCAGTGTAAGAAGACATCACCTAATGATTTGTTTTGCATACACGTTCAGAACAGCAAATTGATGAACTTTATATAAACAAAACGCTTCAATTGATAATATTAAATTGCAAATTAAATTTTTAATCAACAATTTGACATGTATTTAGAAAAATTGTAAAATAGAATTACATCGTATTTTCATTGATAGGTTCAAGTTTAATACTACTCTGAGATTTTTTGTGTATTTTCTTGTCGCCATCGTTTCAGGCAACTACTTATGTTAATGACAGTTGTGAGGCCAACACTTTTCAAGGGACATCAGCGGCTACACCAATGGCAGCCGCCATAATAGCCCTAGCATTGGAGGCCAAGTATGTTTCGTACTTTATTTTACACCCTACTATATTATATTCATCTGTTCACCTGTCCGTTCGTTTGTGGACGATTGTTCGTCCGGATGATGTCTTGAGAGCCCATGTACAAACAAACAACCAATGTTATAGCTCGTTTAGGATAACTTGAGACAAAATACAACGATACCATTTTTATACACAGGTGGATTTAAGATTAGTACACATAATTATCGACTATTATCAATGTGTTTTTGATGTATTAAATTTAGTACAAGAACACACGTTCCACGCATTAAGACATGTTTAATACTTTCTTTACACAAAATCAGCTGACCTCCCTGTTTTATGTAATACCTGAGTCCCAAATATGTAAACAGACTGAGTCGATCGTCCCAAGTTATCCTAAACGAGCTATATGCATTGCTAGGCCAATTATAGTTGAAATTTTATGAGAATCGTTTATAATAAAACATAGTTCTACACTTGGTTATATTTTGGTTTTCCTCCTATTACGTGCAGTTGGTTAATATATGGCGACGTACATTTATTGTTTCTATGTTTTGTTGTTTGGTTATTGACCTACACAGTGTATATTAACGATTAAATGACCTACTGTATTGGACCAGTTTGACCAGAACAATATCTTTGAAACATGTTCTACAGTTTCATAAAAAAATGTCCAAGAATTTTGTTTTATTTTTTCATATTTTGTAGAATGGCCCATGACTAATTCACTGGTAAGAGAAAAACGTAGGTCACTGAACTCGTTTTTTCAATAACTGACCACCAAATGACCATGTCGATACAATAATTTGAGGCCCTTTGTCTAGTTGATCTGAACCCAGTCCCAAAAAATTGTGACATACATGTACTATAGTTTCTTTTTATTCTAAAACACCTACACAGGCAAAAGGAAGCAATTTAAAAAAAAAAATCCATATGTACAACAAAACTATTTTCTACAATTTGGTGTAATACAGGAAAGAATAAACACTTCGCCCGCATTGTTTGCCCAGCTTGATTTGTACTTGAATTTATTGTGTAAGGAGTAATCATTAGTATGGATTTGTTAGGTTTCAATATGCATGAAGTCTTTCTGTATTTCAAGTTTTTTATTTATATAGCAGTAAGTGGTCATTATTGACAGTCAATATTTTTCATGCATATATATATATATATATATATATATATATATATATATATATATAGTTTATTTCCTCCAAAAGATTGAATATTATATAATTATTTACAGCAAATATAACAAAATAAATATAAAATTTAACATAGCAAATTGCAACTAGCATTCAGATTCTCAGAAATGCATTAAAATGCAGTTAAAGGAAATCTATGGGAACATGTAAAATCAAGGTGTTATACATGCATACATATATATATGTTTACATCTATATGATGTATAATGCAAGTCTGTATTTCTGTCCATGTAAGTATGGAATATCATTCAATGGTGAGTAGTGAAACAAATTTAAGCAAACTACTTCGCAATATGTACATGATTGTCAGAATAGCGCTTGTAGAAGTCATCATCATTTTTTGTTGTTAAGATAAGATAACGTAACACAATTATGTCAACATGTGTATTTGTCACATACAGACATGTGGACCATTCTTTTCCAAATTGATGAAAACTACAACATATAAGGCACAAAATAAAATGTAAATTAGTTTGAAACATGACACTGTATGCTCATACATAATGACATATTTGATGTGCCATGGAGTTACGGAACATAGTAAAATTAGAAAGTCTTGCCAACTCGAACAAAACTGCATTTTAATATCGATTAAACAATACAAAAGTATGATTTATTAACAGCACATAGTATTTCCTTATGTTTTTGACAAAATTTAAGTTTAAGTGTTGCCATATTACAAAATTACAATAATACTGAGCTTTGAATATAACAAATGAGACATATGAAGTAAGTATGATGGTATTAACCTAACTAAAATGCACTTTTACTGATATGTTCTAGTGTGTATACCATGTATATATATGAAATATACGACACTGATCGTGATGAACATTATAAATAGTCAATAAATTAGCTATTTGCGAAAAATTATTACGCTAAGCGGCGTTACGGAACATATGCTAAGCACCTCGTTGGGAAATGATTACATTAACAACCCATTCGTTTGGGTTTGACATAATAATTTTTGGTGACCGTGTAGGCCAAATAACTATTATGCAGTAAAATGGGTAATTTTAAATCCGGGCGTATTAAAACTCGAGGACGCGATCAGACTAAAACTAGTGAGTAACATTTTTATATTAACAATCACATTTTCGAAGGAAATCAAATCCAGAAACATTTTTTTATAAATTTTATGCATAGTTTAGCTTAAATTTAACTTTGGTCAAACATTGCATTTGATATATACCTAAAATGAAAGGAAACTGTTTTGTCATATGTGTATTTACAAAGTATTTCTAAAATTGAACTGGCAAACACTTTGGTATTGCTAAATTTATTTTGTAATATATTTTATTTTCATTAGAATACTGCAATCACTTATTAAAGTTTTTACTTGTTTCTAACCCCATGATAAAAATTGATAAAGTAAGAATATCATTAAATAATAATAAATAGTATGGTATCTAAAGTTAGCTTAGCAGATGTGGTCTTTAAAGAAATTTGATAAGATATTCCATCATATTTTATGCGTTCCGAAATTCCTAGCTGTTTTATTCGGATTTTTAATATATGTGTCGTAGGTGCAAGAGACGTTTAAAATTGTCTTTGTGCAACGTCTCTGATGGGTGCTCATGTTGATATTGGTCATCAGTGGTGAAGACATTTTTTCGAAGCAATAACTGGAAATTTCAACTGATAGCGCACAAGATAAAATGAAACTTTTGAATGATATCAACATTCTCAAATCTTTAGACGTGCTGATTTTTTTAGTCATTGTTTCAATGTGTTAGAATCATTGTTAATTCGATTCAGACATTGCCAATTGGTTAAATATTCTTTATTGTTGTTATGACCATAATTTTGCATAAATTGGTTACACAAATATTGTTTTGTTACAAATTTGAAACACATACAGGTGTGTCAAATATGAAAATCTCCACGGACGCAACTATTTTCATCAATTTTCATCATATAAGACTGGAAAACGTTCAGTTAGTCTGTTTACGTTGTAAAAGTACTGTGATAATGTTAAATACATTCAATTTAATTCAATGATCGCATAAATCGTTATTATTACAATCTATGTTCCGTAACAAGCCCTCTATACTCCGTAACGAAATGAATTTCCATTCTCAATTAAAAAGACATCAACATTTTTTCTTCTCACTTAAAGAAATATGTCAATGAATGTATTAATAATTCTAATATTAATACTATGACAGTCATCCATTACACAGATTTCATATTTATCCTTCATCCTGTACCTGCACTAACATATGTTTTCTTACACATGTACCGTAATTGTTAGTGCTAAGGCCTAATTTTGCTTTTAACATGATCAAATGATCAAAAGAGGAATATCGAAAACAATAACAGCTTGTTTCTTCCATAAATTATATCATATAGCATGTCAAATACCTGTTACGGAGAACAGCCGTTACGGAATCCCTGTGTTCCGTTAAAGTTTCCCTCAATAAATATAGAAGTAACAATAAATGTACGCGTTACTTGCACTTGATCACACCAATGTACAGTGGCAAACAACAATTCAATGTAAAAACACCTATATTGTCGCTAGCAAATGTGCTACGCTCGTTATGGAAGCATAGTTTCTTAAATGCGACATTTAAAAATTTGAGTTTGGGGTTAATTTGTTCATTATCCTTAGGACAGATAAGATTCAAACTTTGTTTCCCAAGATATTTGACTCATGGTAGTATTAGTGAACGATTTAACAATTAACAACAACACCTTTTGGAAAGTAATTTAACCATGCAAAAATAGTTACGGTAACATAGGACTGTTTTGGAGACAACCCTAAAAAGTAGAAAATCTTAGAATTTCATCTTCGTATCAGTAGAATATCTTCAAAATCATACAATTCACTACCCATAATGGAAAATAAATACATATTACAAGCAATAACAAACCTTAAATTAATTAAATTTCAAACCAAATATTAAAAATAGAGCTGGAGACACGGCCTTTTTCTACTTATTGAAGTTTTTGCTTAGCAAACATTTGCTAAAAGGCGTAAGTTTTCAATGTTTCTTTTGTACCACTTTAGCAACAACAATCTAAGTTAACATTTCCAAATGATTAAAACCATGAGTGTTGTTTCACGTTGTGTATATAGTCGTATATAACCTGGAGACACGTGTTTTTCAAAATGGTAACAATTTCTGGATAACGGCTGAAATATGAATAAAGAAATTAGTATGATAATAAAGAGACAACAAAATTATGTTGTAAAGTGATATATACATGTAATTAATATTCAGTCAATTAGTTAAAAGTAATAAGTAATTCATAGTGTTGCTACTATATTACTATAGTGTTTGCGAAATTACAAAAAAATAACAACCTATGCGGGAATCGAACCCGGGGTATTCCGATTGACAAATCAGTACTATAACTCTACACTACAAACTGTTTGATATAAATACAATCGTTACCTTTTCATCAATACCTTATACTATCACTCATTAAAGCAACGAAATTTCACGAATGTATTCGAACTAAGCCGTAAATCGATACGGAAACTAATGAAGTGCACATTTAATGTTGTCAAATAATACTTGTGATTTTAATATCTGATTTAAAGTGAAAAAAAAACACATTCCAATAGCAAAATAATAAAGTTCTTAAAGATAAAAATACATAAATCATGACGCTGACGCAATTTCATAAACACCATGATAATTACCCACTTATTTTCAACATAGAAATGCAAAAATTAAAACTGGTTGTCTTCTTATTATCAAAACATACATGTAAAAGCTAATTTATAAGGTTCAGAATAGATAAGCTAATTTTTAACTTGTTTACCATATAGTGTAATCCAATTGCCATGGTAACTGAATGATCATTTTCCAAAAATGTACTTGACTGTTATGTTAAACAATGTATTAATATGCTTTGCTGCACAGAAGGATTTTCTTCAAAATTGAATAACAATATAAAATTTGAATGGATTGAACACTTTTATCAACACGTATAAGGGTCATGTATAGCAGCCAGAATTTTCTGGCCCCTAACTTTAACCAGTACTGCCTAGCCTGAGCCTGAACAAGGAGCTAACAACATCTCCCCTGTACAGGAAAATTTATTTAAAAATCATATTCACCAAATAAATTATGCATTATATACAAATGAGCCATTTTATTCAGTTATAACTTCTTAAACGTCTTTCAGTAATGTAAATTTTGTTCTGTAGGAGCAGTAGTCCAGTGGTAGGACGCGCACTTAGGGATCGAGAGGTCCTGGGTTCGAATCCCACTAGGGGCACTGCTAATTTCCTTGAGCAAGAAATTTACCTGCGATTGCTTCACTCCACCCAGGTGTAAATGGGTACCTGCGAGGGTGGTATAATTCCGTTGCGCCAATTTGTCGGCTGCACTAATAAGCGGAGTAGAAGACTCCCCAGGGAGATTGATAGATAGATACCAGTAGCCCAATGACCAGGGGTAATTGTTGTAAAGTCGGTGAACGTGCGTAAGCATAAAACTTAGACTATAAAATGACATTACTTTTTAAATTTTATCGAAAGTTGTAAACAACAAATATTTGAATGTCAGAACATAATTCATATTAAAATGTCTCTCAATCATGCTAGATAAGTTGTTATGGTATAATTGTATTCATGGTTGTCCTACATAACAAGAATATCGAACAGTAATATTTTAATTTTGTTCAGACAATTAATATAATTAATATAAAATTTATATTTTCATCGTTTATTTTCATCGAATAACGTGACGTTTCACCGTAAAGCATGAAAAAAATGTTGATTCCACGTTGACGTCGTTTTGAGACATGCACAGAACGATGAGCACAAGTTACTACCAAAAACATCTTTAAGAGGGTATGAAATGGATCTAAAACACTTAGATGCATTGTGTATAGTCACCTGCACGTGTATAAGTTTAACAACAGTTATTTAGCACATTTAAGCTAATTTAATATGATTTTTACGATGGTCATGATAAGTGCAACAGAACCGCTAATATAACTTTCATTCAGCTCTATCAGTGCTTTGATTTTTCATTTTCAGCCCAAAACTAACGTGGCGAGACGTTCAACATTTAATCGTAGAAACAGCAGACTCTTCTGAATTACATTCAAACGTAACAACGTATGTAAATGCAGCTGGGAAAACTTGTATGTTTATAATACATTATTATTTCTATCTCTAAACGTTTTGTAAGCATAGATAAAGAGCGGTTTGCATTAAATATGAATATGACTTTCTTCGGTAAAAATTTGCGAAAAGAAATATTTTTAGGCGAAAATGTTTTTGTGAACTAAGGCTTATGTGTTCTATTGAATGAGTAAATAATGAATTTGACTTCGGTTCGTATAGTTAATTCCATTTTAAACGATTCAGATAATAATTATGGTATTTGATGAACTGGATATGATGTGAGACGTTTTACCTACTAAGGTAACGAGATCAGTCATTAAAACAAAACATCATACTGTTTTACATATTTCAGTTAGTCAGTATTTTGGCTTTGGATTGATGAATGCTGAAGCAATGGTAGATGCTGCATCCTCGTGGCAGACTGTATCGGAACTTATAACATGTACCACTCTTCCAACGATTGTTGACGTGTAAGTCATACAACACATTTATAGGTTCTATACGGGTAAAGGGATACTTAACCACTGGACTAGAAATAATAATAACAATGCTAATGTTATCTATTTTTATTCTACTGGGTTTAACGCCGTGTCAACACATTAAAGGTGTCCAACGCACCTAATTTAGCTTTCCTTCTCAATAAACAGTACTCACTTACCCTTCCACAAGGCCGGAAACTTCTCCATATAACTCATTAATGGAGGAAAATTGACAATATTATCAAATTTTCATGGAAGGGTATAACCTCCCCGGGTGGGATTCGAACCCGTACTCCCTCGGAACATGAGGTTCCAAATCCTGGCGCGCTACCGTTTGCGCTACTGACCCGGACTAGAATGCTAATGATAATAATGATGATGATAATGTTAATAATTATAATGATGATGAAAATAATTTTAAAAAATGATGATAACTATTATGATAACGATACTAATTATAAAAATTATAATGATAATTGTGGTAGAAATGATAATACTGATGATAATGATGAAATTATTAATAATATTGATAATAATAATACATGTAATTCATGTAATTACAATAATTGTAATATTAATGTCGATAATGATAATAATGATAAATCAAATGAAAACTCTGAACTTTATTAGGCATTAAGGATTATAATGATGATAAAAGTGACATTAGTACTCGCTCAGCTTCAGATGCTATATTGTCAGCCATCTTATAAAGACGATGGAAAGTAGACACCGACATAGCTAAAACCACTCACTTAAATTATCGTTGTAATACTAATTTTTGTTTCGGGCTACACGACCACCATTTTTAAAAACAACAATTTTGTTTTTGTAAATGTAGACCTTTAAATGTGACATGACACAAAACTCTCTTTCTGCAAACATAAGTAAAAATAGTTCAATAATATCTGGGTTAAGTTGAAAACCTCAAAAATTGTTTTCTGGTCAAAAGACATACAATTCGTTTATAAATGTATTGAACTGTATCGGACTCAAACAGCAGCCTTGTCTCAGAGCAACTGGACAGTCAATAATATAGCTAATTCTTTTAAATTACCATTTCTTACCCTGGTATTAACAGATTGGTAGAAAGATTTAGTAAATTTAAAAAGGTTAGCATTAATACAATGTTTTAACAATGAAAAAAGACCCTGAGGTTCTAATTTTTCTATTATAATTATATCTCAGCTTAGAGTGATAGACGTTTGTTAAATATATATATATATGTAAAGTTTGCTACATATATCAAGCAATGATATCCCTCTATAATTGTCAGGATTTTTTATCCAGACTTATACAGAGGATTAAGTATGCTACATTGATGTATATCTCATACGTAGAAGTACAGATTTTATTCATACCTTACATGTTTCAAACTTTTGTAAAACCTATTATACTTGTGCATTTACTTCTCCCGAAAATGGAGATTATATAAACAAATAAATTATGTTAATTATAAGAATGATTATAATGATAATAAGGATGATGAGTACACTGATCATAATAATGATGACAATACTAATTATAGTTTTGACAATGATGATGATAATGATGATGGTGATTTTGATGAGGATGACGACGATGATGATAAAAGATGTATTTAAACTGATTTATTTCAATAAGGTCATTATAATAAGTGTCTTTCTAATCTTGGATGAAACATTTTCAGGTTATCGTACCACGATCCTATTTCAGCCGACCATACTATAGAAAACTGTCAAATCAATAATCTGGAATGGGTTGAAATTAAGGTAGCTTACAGGGGATACTATAGAGGAGATATACAGTTTGATCTCACATCACCGCAGGGTACCACGAGTACTATATTCAGTCGTAGACTGAACGACCTTGCGGATTTGTCTGATCCGACTTTATGGAAATTCATGTCCGTGCATTTCTGGGGAGAGAACCCAAATGGAAAGTGGACCCTTACTCTTACAGATGTCAGTTTATCGGCGGGTAATTTTGTTTCTTTTTATCTTTAATATTTCAAAAAATAAACAGTTCGTTTTCATGCTTTTACATAAAAAATATGGAGTTATTCGATGAAAAGCACACGGTGAAGACATAAACTCTGCTTAGAAGTGAAACATACATGTGTATAGTCAAAATAACGCCGTCTTATTAGTATCAAAGCACTGAAGTTTAGCGCATTCAAATTTAGGGTTTAGACACAAGTATCTTCAGTTCTTAGATTTAAAATAAATCCAAAGTTTATTTAAAACGTGGTTACGATGCATTTTGAATGGCAAAATCTATGATTGTTCGATTTCAATCATTCCATATTTAGGCAATATAGTGCTTAGTTTTGTTTTCTTTCAGATACCATAATGTACCTGCATTCAATTGAAATGATCGTATACGGCACCAAAGGCACTAAAGGTATTCACACGGCTATTATGTTCAATATTTTTAAATTTTGTTTTTCTGACAACGTAATATCTAAACATAAACTCATTTTATATAACATAAGATATCAGCAAAACAACATTCATTATTGTATATTGATTTTAATTGAATAAAACCACATTTCACTTTAAAGCATGAAAGAAAACATAACTCATAAATCGAATGATTCAAGTACTAGTCTAGTGATAGGACGTACACTTATGGATCGAGAGGTCCTGGTATCGAATCCCACCAGCGACACTACCAATTGCTTTCATCGAGAAATTTACCTGCGTTTATTTCTTCCCACCCATGCGTAAAGGGTACATGCGAGGATGGCGTAATTATTTTTGCGTCAATATGTCGACTGCTGCACAAAGTAGGGTAGATTGATAGATATATATCTGTGTAAATCCAATGACAAGGTGAAATAGCTGTTAAGTCGGTGAACTTAAGCACGAACCTAATAAAACGCCATTACTCTTAGAGCCACGATATTTGCTTTTACACAGGCATTTTGTTTTCTTAGTTTAAATTGACCAAATGTCCTTTCCTTAAAAATGAGGGTCCTTTATAAGAGCACATTTTATTCCCTTTTTATTTTTGTGTGTATTTATATAATTTGGATAAACTTGTTTTTCTTCACAAGACCTTTTCTCAAACATATTGTGTTATAATCAATTGTTTTTGGTATTGATAACCAAATTTTACTTTCGGTTTCAGTCTACTTTTGCTTTGAAATGCAATAAATAACATTAAAATGTTTAAGTGAAACTTCATTTCGTAGAAAAGTCATATACAATAAAATTCATTTGTACTGATATATAACTATTCTATTTGTTGTCGGTGGATATTTCTTTTTTAAAAAAGGGCTCAACCTATATTACAGATGATGACGACGAAGACAACACTGCTGTGATTGTGTGTGCTGTCATTGGTAGCGTGGTAGGTGTTGTCTTGATAGCCGGTGTAGCAATATTTGTATATTATAAGTTATGCAAAGTATCTGCAGTGGCCCCAGCTCAGCCTCACATCACTGAACAGTAGCCGTATACCATCCTCCGTATTTTGATAATTCAAGTGTTAGAAATAAGTGTTTGACTTTACTAGTAACTTTTAGTTTCCTGAACTATACATGTGTTCTTTTACTTGATAACATTTTATGAGATTTTATGTTTTGTGTTATGTTTAGCCATATGCATGGTTCATAAAGTGAAGGAACATTGTATGTTTATGTTTCTCTTAATATAATACTTGTTGAATTTTTAAATGAAAAAACCTAAATCTTCATATTTACTAACCATTCCCATACATGTATATTTACTAACACTCACTATAATTAACAGTTCAATGTTAAGGCTTCCAACAGTAAACATCTAAGTTATAGATAAGATAAGAAAAGAATTTTTTTATTTTAAGTCGGCAAGATAATATAACAATAAACATAAGCTTGTGTATGCTCTTACAACCAACCATAACATATTATTATAAGTTAAACAAAATAAATACAAGTCAAACAAATCTAAATATGGCTAAATCAAAATTCCACGATACAATTATTTTAAGCTGAAATTGATCGAAGATCACATACTACAAGTGATATAGATATAAAACATGTTCATCGAAATGAATAAATATATAAATACACAGACAATTTAAATGTTATATAACACATGATGAAATAAAAATGCCATGCCACAGGACAGAAATTAAAATTTGATAAAATAAAAGTATGGAAAATAAGAAGTTTATTAGTAATACTGAATTGTTTACCAATTCTCTTTAAAATATCAATTTGAGTGGCAGCTTTTTTACATATACCCTGAATATGTTTGTCAAAATTTAGTTTATGATCAATTTCAATCCCAATTGGTTTTACTACCCTTTCACAAGTTATTGTGGCGTCCCCTACTTTAAAAGAATTATTTTTTGGAAAAGTTTTACCAAGAGCAATAGATTGGAATTTTTCGGGGTTCGCTTGCTTTTGTTAATTTTAAAACCATTCTAAAAGAATATTACTATATGATTGTAAAACATGAATAAGTTCATTAAAATTGGAAGAAAAGAGTGAAAGGGTATTGTCATCTGCATAATTATACAAATGAGACCTTTTAATGAAAATAAATCATTGATAAAACATTAAAAAGCAGGGGTCCAAGGATGAATCCTTGGGGTACACCTTTAGTTATAGTAGCCCAAGAACTAACCGTTTGACCTATCTTAATTTGTTGTTTTCTATCAGACAAATATGATTTGAGTAAGCTTGAAGCAGACTCTAATTTAATTTAATTTAATACATATTTTATTCAATGAATTGGATTGGATAACAGGTATATAATGCCTATATAGCAGACTCTGACAAACCATATGCAGATAACTTCGATAGAAGAATGTCATGTGGTAGGCAGTCAAAGGCCTTAGAAAGATCCATAAGAATTGCAGCTACATACTGGTTGTTGTCCAGAGCCTGCTTCCAGTCTTTAAGTAATTTTAGTAGAGTGGTTTGGCAACCATGTCCCCTCCTAAAAGCACATTAAAAATGATTAAAAATAGTCTCAAAATGATGTGTAAGTTGTTCAGCAATTATTTTTTCAAATATTTTCGAAGTCATTGGTAAAACACTCACTGGTCTATAATTGGATTAACAAAAAGAATTTTCCTTAAATGGAGGGATAACTTGGGCCAGTTTTAGATTATCTGGGAAGGTATTTGTACTTATAGAAATATTGACATGGTTTGTAAGTGGTTCGGTCAGAGCTGGTTTGCTGACTTTTAACAATTTAGCGGATATGGTATCAACTCCGGTAGCTTTCTTAGAATTTAATACAATGTAGATTAATTGCTTTGGAAACATCACACGTGTCAACTGTTAAAAATCAAATGTTAAAACATTGGGGGTCATTTTCTTTAAGGTGGGTCGGTACCTTACTCGGAGGGAAAAACGAAAAAAATATCATGTTTACCGATTATGATAAAAGTTGGCAGGCAGATACCTTCATGCTTCTTGTTTGTTTTTCTGGTAACCTTAGCGACGTTGTCGTTTTTTTCACGACATGTTGGTTTATTAGTTAAACAGTGCGAATCGAATATTTCATTAAAGTCTAAAAGCTTACGACCTTTATCACATAAGAGGTCATAGTTCAAATCACCACTGATCATGAAGTGGTCAAATATGGTTAAGATAAGATCCGATATTATTGTTCATTTTTAGTCGTTCAAAGAACAACTATATACGCCAATTTCGAGAAATCAGTATAGCATGCTTACTACAAAATCTACTTTTTTTAGGTAAATGAAGGAACTCAACTCTTCAAGCATGTGTATAACTGAGATAGGTCTTAATAATTAATATTGTAATAATTACATTTGACCAAACACTGAAAATATATACAACAGAGATTCCCTGTGGCGAACCCCAATTTGAAAGGGCGTGACGCATGAGTATAAATAATAAAAACACTAAGACATTGTTCATTTTCCTAGAAATGCAGTGATTAACTATAAACAACCACTGTTTCAATCCATAGAGATACGAATCATTTACCGCCGGCCTGAAAGCCGGTGGTATATTGGAGTAGTCAAAATCTGATGACCATGGTAGGATCAGTTCATGATTTCTTTTACTTGCGTCCTCCTTTTTTATTTACTCTTCTAAACACTGGTTTTGACTAAAACACGTAGACATTCGAGCACCTTTTAAACACAAACGGTCCGTTAGCCTCTTAATAGAATAACGGTCTGTACTCTTTTTGCCGCATATATCTTTGTTTTCTCTTTGATGTATGTACACATAATGTTACCACTATCCAGCGGTATTTAATGCACTGCATTAATCTTTTCTTGTAAATTGGTCGAAACGTACTTGAAGACATTTTGGTGAGTTCAGAAGGCTGATCCAGACCTGAAGTGGCTACAAATGTAAATGTTCCATGTGTTTGTAAGTGTAATGTATATTATGTACTGATACTTGAAAATTTGTTTACTATTTTTAAATCCTGTATATATTGTGATTCTTCTTTAAAACTCTACTAGTATTTTTCTTAGAAGGATAATGTTATCATTTTTTACTGTATTTTACCATGAGCAGGCTGCTTTAACTGTTTTAACTAGTTTTATTTACGTGCTAAACATGATTCCTTAGACTTTAGTTATAAGTTTATTTTGATGTATATAAGTTAGAGCAGGCTTACAGGGTAAATCATGTATTTTTATGTAGTTATGAGATAATTGTTGAACAGTTCTTTCCAAATCTGATTTGGACGGAATTCTTCTCATCTAAAATATTTCTTATCTGTCACACTTTTGTGTTATCTATACATCGTCACTATTTTATCTATTTTCGATCTTAAGGCAGTTTTTAGGCCTTGGCCAAGATCAACAGTTATCTCATAAATGTTAAACTATGTTTTATATTGTATACTTGTTGATGAAAACACTTGCTATTTTTCTTTATTTTAATTCAATTGTCTTTCATTAAATCAATGTGATAATTTATCATATATTTTTCATTTGTTTTTATATATGTAATGTATTGATTGTAATTTTAATGTCATGTTTTTCCATTTTTAGTTTGTTTGTTTGATTTTTATTGGATAGTCTTTTTTTTGTCGGACAATAGCTTTAAGCTAGTGTTATATGTGTTTGATTACAACCGACTTTAAATAAAGATTATCTTATCTTATCTTATCTGACATGTTCAAATGACGTTGCGCGAGTCATCCTACTCGGAGGATGACAGACCGAGTTTCCTGGGCGAAATCATTGCAAATGCCTGTCTGATGCGCAAGCAACTCAGCGCTGTAACTTCTTTATGGTAAAGTAAACAATTCTCTATATACGAATCTGAAATTATGATTCCGTACATTCACAAAAGAAGTATATGAAAGCAAGTCTGAAAGACTAACCTATGACTTTCTAAGTCTTAGTTTGAGCTCAACCCCTTCCCACAGCAGATAAAAGGAAGTGTCCCTGTATGGGAACGTTCGTGCGTTCTCATGTTCCTCTTGTATTTGAACTCTTTCGCGCACTGTGAACATACATAGTTTTCTTCGTTTTGCGACAAACTGGAAAATAATAAAACACAAAGAATGAGCAGAATTATCATCTTACACTTTGAACGAGTTATGATGTAACTGAAAGAACTTTAACTTGCGCAAAAGGATAAACTTAACTCGTAAGTGATTTAATGTTCCAAGGTGCCCGGTGCACTATAAGTGGTATGACTTCCAGTGACTAATAGCTAAGATCATTAGTATAAGTTCTAACAAATTAATTTTCAATCTGCCACATATTGAGATAGCAAATTATTGTCTTTCAACTGATATGATTTTATGACTAGCGTAGCGAGGTTTAGTGTCTCTGCATTAAAGATGTCTCGTATTATACTATGTCTGGATGTTTTTGGTGGTAACCGTGAATATGAAGTTTTTTGCACGACAGATATAACATTTCCAGACAAAACGGAGGACAAGTTGTTTGGTATTGTAGCCAATTATGAAAACAGCTTGAAACTGTAGCCTGAAATTTTGTCTTGGAACTGGTGTCATAATTTCCAACTGAAGAGAAAGGAAAGATTTACGCCTTAATGTTTTACAATATATTTATACATTGGTAAGAAATGGTCACCGGTGTTCCCGGTTGATGTAAATCTGCCTTTTCAATCATTGCTTAGATTAGATAAAAAAAATAGCTTGGAACCGCAGTCTGCTCGCATGCAACAAATTCCTAGGTTTTACGAAGTGTTTGTAAAAACGGCTCAGCTGCTGATGGAGGTACTATATTCCGTTGAAAGGTTACTTTTTTTCCTTAGACTGAGACATGTCCCATTGAAATCGACGAAGAAATGAAATACTTACAGTTATTTTCTGTTTCCAAGTGGAGCAAATGATTACAGTTTTTTCTTTGTTTTGGTGCATTTTAGGTCACGGTCACGTGGTATTGCTACACTGTAAGTGACCAAAGCACAATGACCAAAGCACAATGTTTTCTACGTCGAACAACTCCAGTGCCTTTGGCGCTTTTATTAATGTTTATTATTGTTAAAAAATCTATTTATTTGATTGCTGACTTTGCATTTTACTTTATTCATTGAATATATAAAATATATAGTATAACAGTGATTGTAACAATTTGTTATTGTATTTTCATGTTATTGGTTGAAGTGGAACATTCCAATATTTCATTCGGTTTCAACATGCCAGTTAATGTTCATGGTTGTTGAATAGACTAATGATGTTGCTGTTGTTGGATTGTATTCAGTGTGCTGATATCTATGTCTAGTTTCTAAGAAGTCTTTCATGATTGTGACTTTTGGTATATTAATGTAGTTTAACAGTTTTAGATTCATGTAAATGTTACCATGTCAGAAGAATTATTCTGAATACAATACACAAAAAATATAGCCAGGGCTCACTAAAGGAAATCCAACTTCAGCTTGAATTTACAACCTAGTAAGTGAAGTATCATCATGCCGAGCCTATGTTCCCGAACAGATCGAATATTTTACCAAACAGTATATTAAATTTAGAATCTCCAGCATCCAGTAAGTATGACAGTACTGTACTATATTTGAAAAAAACGCATGCTATCTCAAAAAACATACGTAATGGGTTGACTTAAAACCTCTTGACAAAGCCACCTTATCAACAAACCACTTTAATTGATTTTCGGAAAGTGGCTTTGTGTAGAGGTTTGTCAGTTTCTTTTTTTTTTGGTATTCAAATGAATATTGTATAATCATATACAGTATCCAAGTACATGTGTACAAACAACACCATTTTGCAGGTAAATTTCATACAATGAGAGTTCTGCAGTCTATCTTTAAAGTGTTCAATTTCGCCCAGAGACAATTCATACTAAATTTGGGTGCGAACATTTCGAGGACGAATCAAATAGCTGCGATTCTTCCACCATTTTCGTACCAAATATAGGAGCGAAAAGTTCCGAGAACAAATGTTGAACTTTCGATTCAACATCAATTTCGTACAATCTTTGGGAGCGAAAATTTGGACTACGAATCGCATGTTGCAATTGCCCCAAGGAAATTTCTTACCAAGTTTAGGAGTGAAAAGTTTAAGGACGAATGGTTGAATTTCGATTCGTTCACTAAAATTTCGAACTAAATTTGATGAGCCGTAATTTCTAGAATGAATTCAAAAGTTGCGAATAATCCAAATAATTGTTTTCACCGAATGTTTGATGGAAAATAGTGTAATAACGATTGGTCCACATAACTTCGAACCAAATCAAGAAGCTAACGTTTAGAGGACAGCAAGTGATATTTTGATTCGCCCACAGAAATTTCGTTTCAAATTTTGGAGCAAAAAATTCAGAGTGAAATGGAGAAAGCCCTGTCCAGGGGATTGAATGCCCCCGGAATCTCTCATTTCTAGGGGGTTTAGACACATTTCCAGAAACTCAACTATCCTTACACAAAAAGCATATTGATATATCATATTTTTCTAATTGAAACTGATATCGGGCCAACGTTGGACCGATACAAAATGTTTGTTGGGTAAATTCACTTTCAATTTGTAAATATAAAAGTATGAATGTACAAGTATTAGCATTTCCAAAAATGCTTGAAATCGACGTTTAGCCGTGTATTACAACATCTCCTTCCAAGTTATATACGTCAAGGCCATTAGCCGTGCCAAGTCTCTTTAGAGAATATCAGGGTTTGCGTGACCCGCTAACGATATGTAAAACATTTAGACCTTTTTGATTCATTGTACGGAACCTTCCGGGCTGACAAAAATACATCGAATGAACAGGTGTTGTCCAAGTCTTGTTCGGATTATGCATGTAAAACAGCATTATGGTAGACTCTAGAATTGTTCCTGTCTATTTGGCATATAGGAACTTCATTCATTTTTTTTAGCAAACCAAAATATTCCGGCGAACGATTACCAATATGAATCAGTGGGGCGCTCCCAATGGTTAACGTTAAGCGATATTTATGAGGGGCGTGACTTAAACCTGTCTCGGTGGATACTGGTTACGCCTCTCAGCTAATTGGATACAGATAATCTTCTCCCGTAAAAATAGATTCGCCCATTAGTAGGGAACTCAAGATAAGTTTGCATTTTATTCAACAAATGTGAGTTTTAAAAAGAAAACAAACATGTTACAGTTAGTTTTGCATTTTCTGGTTCTTAAATGCAGCTTTCTAGAAACTGGTACTCATTCCTATTCTGATTATTGTATTTTCTGGTAATACGCGACAAAAGATGGCGTCCAGACGAGTCAATTCACGCACCCCTAAATTGACAATTTGCTGTCCATTTTTCAATCATGTGACTTCAAATGCATCGTTTTGATTGGCTTAAGGCAACCGGTGTCGACTACAAAATGCTCAAATCTTGATAATTGTTATTATCGACGTACAGGACGTCGATAATTAAAAGATAATAATAACAATTTTATATCGACTCAAACTGTACACAGAATCAACATTCATTTTCTATAAAATATCGCATAAAAAAGACGGCCTATATCCTTTATGGCATCCAAGTAAATGATTGTATTGAAGATGGCTTGATCAAATATTTTATCTCATGTCCTCCTTGTCTGATTTCAATACTTAATTGCTCATCCTTGAAGTTAGCAATAATGAAACAGACAGACCCATCGGGTCTCAAAAACGCCACCGCGGGTAATGTTTCCAAGTATGTTACATCATATTCTATACTGAGTCCCTTTGAGCCTTCTGGAAGGAATTTACTAAAGTGACCCATGAAATAGAACATTGGCTGTTTATAGAATACATGATTATCACTGTCAACAATTATAGGACTATCTGCATTATTATCAACCCAACTTGGTCCTCCTGACATATTCACTGCAAGATTATAGTGTGTAAAACCAGACATGAAGTTCGACAAATCTTCAAAAATACTCTTTGCCAAGGTTTCTCCTCGTTTCCAACTTCCCAATACAACGACAGGTTCCTGACGAATACAGAACTCAGATCCCAGAAATATTTTATCAGGAAATTTATGGTAAGCATCAGAAAGAACACTCGCATTCGTAAAACTGTCATGGTAACCTTGTACAGCAAAACCATCAATGACGTCATTTGCTTCATCATCATCGAATACGTCAGACCAAACCGGAAGTTGATCTCTATTATCATCCATTGTAAACAATTTTATATAACTGTAATTATATTCATTTAGAGATGGTTTTAAGTCGTGGATAGTCCAGTTTCTCATGGTCTCGGCTGTCCAGCATAGAGACTGGTAAACAGGACGTGATTGGTTGCTACAGCTACGTGCTGGTCCACTCTGTGAGGTAATACCCCACATTCTACCATGTTCCATAAACCCTTCATATTCTGCCAGAAATCTAGCCAGGTAATTGGCATAAACTTTAGCCATACTTGATAGAACTGTACCATATCCAGCCATGTTGTCATTAGATTTCATCCAATCAGGTGAACTCCATGGACTTCCATAAAGCAACACTTGTCGTCTGCTTGCAACTACTGCCTTGTCAATATACGGTATTTTGTACAAATGGTCGTTTTCGTCAATTGTAAACTTAGACAAATATGTATCCCCAGGCGTGAAATCATAGGAATAAACTTCTGTAGACATATCATTACTTGCAATTGGAATTCTGCCAAGCGTGTACTCTATACCACCAGCTCCGAAGTAGGCATGAATCAAATTGTTTTGCGCACCAACCGGAAGTGCAGCAATGTTTATACCAGATGCATCTGTGAACGTTCCACCAAATCCAATCACTGTTTGTCTTGTTTCGTTTATTTTGATATCAAACTTTATAATGTCTACGTCAAATGGCTTTTTGGTTGAATCTGACATCATGATGGTAGGTGCAACTTGCTCTTCTGAAATTTTGAACACAGTTTTCTTCATTCTTAGACCAGATTTAGTTGTCTCGTACACAACATACTCTCCACTATGAAGTTCAGTTTCTGCCTCGATGGTATCACAATATGTAGAATTACAGACACAAACTGACGATGATGCACCGAATGACCTTCTTACGCAGGGGTAATGAGTCAATTTCTTGGAGCCAGTGTTAAGACAGCTGCACGAGAAAAGCCATGTCCAATAAATGACGATCAGAACTTTAAAATCCATTTCTTATATAATCAACTGAATACAGCCAATTAATGTATAATTTATTGGTACACTTTGTTTACGGTTTACCATTTTATCAAAGTTTAAATATTTAGGCTTTTGACCTTGACTTTGAGCAAGATTAGATTAGGAAAAGGACATCATTTTTGTTTTGAATACGATAGGGTCATTTCTTAAATTTATACTTGAAAAAGCTTCTGAAATTTGACCTGAGAAAAGATAGGTTACCTATCGTTTGCATTCATAAACTCGGTAAAAATTGTGAAGTTATACTCGTGTAATGTATTATTATGTCTCAGGTAAATTTGCACATACATGTATGCACTATAAGTTACGATAAAAGTCATGCCTGATTAAGGGATAATGTAAATTAGGTGACAAAATTTCGAAGTTACTTTTATGATTTGGAGCTATATTTATGCCTGCTTAAATTTACATAATGAACTTAGATCTCCATTGAATAGACTATGGACTGTCCCAAATTTAAGAATAGTACATTTATAAAATCATCAGGTTAGGGGTTGATACTCATCCCACGACCTGTAGAATCCAGAGTCACATTTGGATTTTCTGGTCCCGATTTTTAAGCTTCAGCAAGCAACTCATACATGCATTAAGTTATACAATTACATATCCAACTATTTGTCCTTTATCGATAAGCCTAATATGCTAGTGCGCGCTATATAGAAATAAGAAGGACATTGGTACTTAATCTAATATAACTCGGATTTAAAAGTATTTATTATTCCATCCCATTCAGTTTCATATAATTCAATTCATCCTCTTTCTTATGGTATATGTCTTATAAAAATTGAAAAATAAATAGTTGGGGGAATTTTGAGTTAAAAATGTTAACCCTATTTCCTATGCATTTCAATACAAAAATGAATTTTTTTACCTCAACATTGGCAACGTTTTGCCCAATTTCTGTTTTATTGTTTAAAAATCTTTTCTATCCCAATCGGATTCAATTACTACGATCTTTTCTTTAATAAATGGTATAGGTTTTATCATTTTTGAAGAATATTTAGTAGGGGGAAATAACGAATTAGTTTAGTAAGTATTGTTTTTTTCTGTCGTTCGGGAGATTCCGTATCGCTATACGGAAACTGGCGAAAATAGCCGAACGACCGATAGAATATGACGCTTTATCGCTACCGATCTTATCAACGGTCAAATATATCATATGTTATCGAGCATAATAATCAAAGCCATAATATGAAGATATATTTATCAACAGTCAACTTGAACACTAACTGCTTTACAGACATGAAATTATTAAAATATAACATGCATTCAAGAAACAAAATAAACTGTTCAAACCATTCTGATTTTTTTTAAAAAGTGGGATACTTAAAACCATAAGACCACGCTATATATTCATTTATATGTCTAAAAAGCTTGTAATGATAAATGTCTATTTTCTTTGCAGTAAAAATACTCTTACTTTTGATAATGGGGCTTTACAAATACAAGCTTTTTTTACTCTATGAAAATAAATCTATGTGACAAGATTAAAACGTATTTTTTTAATTTTCATTACAAAAGTTGAAAATCGTATGGCATTGTATAATTCGTTATTTGTTTCGTATAAACTAATTATTTAAGAAGAGGAAAATACATCATTTGGTTTTATAAAACGATGCTGTTTAAATGATTAATTGAAGAACTCCACATTTACAAGGTTTCCATTACTAGAGAATTCATAAAATAAGTAATAATTTATTACTTATTATTAAAAATCAAATGAATTTTAGCTCATAAAACTTATAAAAAATAAATAATTTACGCATAGGTGAGAAAAACAACAAAAGAAAAACTGTACATGTATTTTCTCGTTTTATTTGCCTACTCATACAGTTTAATGCTTTTTCAACTTATAACATTTGTCTTTTCGTCACAGTATTTTTTTCAATGTAGTAATTGGACTTGTTAGTTTGCATTTTCTATAATTCTTTATTCTTTCAGATACGACCTAATATGCATTGATTAACTTTATTACACTCCTCATTGGACCCCTGTTGGTGTCATTTTATACAAGGACCCTATATAAACAGGATCCTTGTTTTATGACAGGATACTACTATCATTATTATACCACCGAGGTCGTAAAACACACACAGGGTAGCGAGGATGATATCTAGATTTTTATTTTTTAAACAATAAATCTGTGAAATGCTGTCTGCCTGTTTTTGGCGCTGAAGTTTAAAAAATAGCCGGCGTTAATACTTTTAAAGGATAAAGCATCTATTGATATTAATTGATGCTCCAGATGATTGTCTTTACATGAAATTATATCAAATATTTTCAGTATTTTAGTACAATTTATATGCCTATTGATTGCTTTTTTTATTGTCATTGAAATAATTATTTATGTTTATTATAAGTATTAATATGTACGTTTACTTATGCTGTTGCAAATGGAAACACACACAAGATGTAATGAAAATTATATGTATAATACATAGTTTATAAATTTTAATTCTTTTCATGAAAGGAAACGTAAATCAAACTCCTTGAAATATATTTTTATTCTTACCGCGCACTGCAGGGTTTGTTATTTCTAAGTTTATATGAAAATATAACAGATATCAAATGTTGGTAATAGACGTCATGCAGTGTCAATCACGTGATATATTGATGGGGTTGATCAGTTTTATCAATCTATGATCACAGCAGGGTGTCATATCGGAAATTTCCGAACAATACCGAGTGCAACGACGGAGGCTCTGATAAATGATCGATTTTATCGAGAAGTAAAATCAGTAAGTTACGAAAGGACAAATAGTTGGATATGACATGTGTATCTACAAAACCAGTATTTATGAAAAACGCCCATTTCACTCCAAAATGATTTGTGTGTCAACTAAGTTTCTTACTTTCTTGGAATAATGGCTTATAATCAATTACAGACTATACAGTGCCCTCCAAAAGTTCTAAGACAAATGCAAAATATGAGAAAACTTATCTAGGAAACTGCAAGAAATTTCCTAAAATAAAGCTTATCTAAGTAACATAGTTTGAATCATTAGTTATAAACAGCATTTAATGCTGGTTCTGGACATAGCTCAAATTTCTCTTCGTTTCTTTGCTTCTTTCCCTCTAGGGTTAATGAAAAATTGTTCATCCTAAAAACAGAATATTGTCCAAGGACTTTTGGAGACCACTGTATACAACCATATGTGAGGAGTTAATTCATTTTATGTGTAACATGTAACACATCTCCAATAATCAGCAATAAGCAAAGAAAAATACAACATCAATTTTATTGTACAAACAATATACAACAGTTACAAAGAGTATAATTTATATGAAATTAAAAAAAACATTCATATTTATATTGGGTTTTAATGCTGTGTAAACACAAGTATGGTCAATTTATGGTGGCTGGCCTGCGCTGTTAGCGCACCCAACCTAGCAAGTATAGTCATTTTAAGGTGGTCAGTGCAGTGAGCACACCCAACCTAGCAAGTATGGTCATTTTAAGGGGACTAGCACAGTGAGGTAACCCAACCTAGCTCTCCTGGAAACTAGATTTTAAATCCCAATGCACAACAAACTGCTTTACTCTGGCCATGCCCTCTCCTAGATTATTACTATTATTAAATTTAACGCCGTGTCAACTCAATTTAGGTCATTTTCCGGCATCCAGCGCACCTAGAACCTAGCTTTCCTGGACCATTGTCTATAACCAGTACTCACCTACCCTTCCACAAGGCCGGAAACTTCTCCATATTATCTAATCAATGGTGGAAAATCGACATTATTGTCAAATTTTCATGGAAGGGTATAACCTCCTCGGGTGGGATTCCATCCCGCACCCCCTCGGGCTAAGATTCCAAATCCCGGCGCGCTACCTACTGCGCTATCGACCCGGTCCCTTCCTAGATGACCAAGTATGGCAGTAATCAGCCACATGTATGTAGACTTGGAACTGGGAAATAGAGATACAAGCCTTACCAGGGACAGCTAGTTAGAATAGAAACTGATCATCAAGATTTGACAGCAAAATAGTCAAAAAACAGTCAACAATACACCATACCAATACATACATGATCAAATCTTTATCAACTAATTAAGTACAAATTGATCACAAGCTAAACAGTACAACCACTGAATTGGTTAACTATACACTCCTTCCAAACATATACATATATACAATAGTCATGTTTTGTTCAGGTAAAAAAAAATCATAACAAAATGAAGGCTTCCTGAGAGTAAAGTGGAGATACAACAGAATGGGAAAAAATGTCACAAAACAAATTTAATATTATAATATTGCACAAATCAAAATTCAAGTGTCAACAGTACATTGTAACAGTACATTTGTTTTGTTTAATTGTATAAGGGGTAATGCAATCTCATTAAAGTTGGTTCCTATGTATTCCAGTTTACTATAGGCCTACATTGCAATGAACATGTACTGCCATAAATTTCTGGTCATTGTGTCATTGCCAATCAGCAAGTCCCTTTCACTTGACTGTTAGTGATTTCAAAATCTCAAAATACTTGACAGCAATCTCTGAACTGATGGGAAAAACTCTCTAGTCATGTAGCCGGAGATTGCACACTTTGGATAATGATTGAAATAAGGATATTTTAAATGAATGAGCATTAAGTAGTCAGATTTTAACACAGTTGAAAATAATGCACATCATCAAACAATAAAATACAATATAAATAGTATACAATGTACATGTATATAAATTACATAAGCACTATAAATATCTGAAAAAATAGTTCATACAAAACAAAAAGGCAAAATATCTCTTTGATATGTTCTGGTATAGCATATATATAGGCAGATCTAGCAGGGGGGTCCGGACCCCCCTGGAATTTCCAAAATGTACCAGTTCATTAGTGTATTTCTTGACTGTAAGTCATTTTTAAGTAGCATGAAGCAATTTTTCTTGGTGCTTAACATAATTCTAATGGTTATGTTGTTTTTATTATTAATATGTTGCATTATTATGCAAAATGTGTATAATGTGGTTGTTTGGACCCCCCCTCCCTAGAAAAAGTTCGGACCCCCACTCCTAGAAAAAAAATCCTAGATCCGCCCCTGATATAAATAAATATAAAACAATATACTGCTAATTAATAATACAGTACAACATATAAGACTAAATACTTAATATGATTAGAATAGATATGAGCTGGTCTTATCAATATAATATGCAGGATAATGTTTACTTATCTAGCTTAATATCTATATAACCAGAACCTTGGGTCAGTAATTAAAAACTAATAATCAAAGTTATCATTGTTTCTTAAATTCTATATTTCATTGTTATGCATGTATTATTGTAAAATATTTGAAAATATGCTCCCCACGTGGTCTAAAAAGCAACGGTTTATCTGATTAATGAATTAATTTGATTTATTCACGATAGTTCATACAGTTAAGAATGGTCATACAAATATATATCTTGAGTTGTTCATATGCATATAGTTTATGAGTTGTTCATACATATGTATATAGTTTAAGACTTGTTCATATACATATAGTTTATGAGTTGTTCATACACATGTATATAGTTTAAGACTTGTTCATATACATATAGTTTAAGAGTTGTTCATATACATATAGTTTATGAGTTGTTCATACATATGTATATAGTTTAAGACTTGTTCATATACATATAGTTTAAGAGTTGTTCATATACATATAGTTTATGAGTTGTTCATACACATGTATATAGTTTAAGAGTTGTTCATATACATATAGTTTATGAGTTGTTCATACATATGTATATAGTTTAAGACTTGTTCATATACATATAGTTTATGAGTTGTTCATACACATGCATATAGTTTAAGAGTTGTTCATATACATATAGTTTATGAGTTGTTCATACACATGTATATAGTTTAAGAGTTGTTCATATACATATAGTTTATGAGTTGTTCATACATATGTATATAGTTTAAGACTTGTTCATATACATATAGTTTATGAGTTGTTCATACACATGCATATAGTTTAAGAGTTGTTCATATACATATAGTTTATGAGTTGTTCATACACATGTATATAGTTTAAGACTTGTTCATATACATATAGTTTATGAGTTGTTCATACACATATAGTTTATGAGTTGTTCATATATAGACAGTTAATGAGTTGTTCATATACATACAGTTTATAAGTTGTTCAAATACATATAGTTTATAAGTTGTTCATGTACAACCAGTTTATGAGTTGTTCATGTACATAATAGTTTATGAGTTAGTACCCCAGTCATAGGGTAAGTAAGATAATTTATAATTTTTCTTTGAAAGTAATTCTCCAAGTTGAGTTTTCTTTTCACCATCAGGTAAATGTTGATGTACCCATTCAAGGACCTATAAGATAATAATATTGAATATTATGATTTTGGATAAAGAGCATATTAATCAATTTTAGTGTAAGTTATTTCAATTTTACTGAGTCAGAACTGTATTTATATATTTTCAGGAGAAGCATAGCCAAGTGTTAAAATCTCATTTTCGAATCCCACTTTGAGCACTGCTAATTTCCTTGAGCAAAAAATTACCTGCAGTTGCTTGCTCCTCCCAGGTTTAAATAGGTATTGTGAGGGTCACCTACTTGGAGGTGATTTCAATGATCAGGGGTTGACATACAATTTGTAAGGTTGGCTGAACATGCATATTGACCACACTTTAACTTCAACTTTTAACTTATAATAAGTGATTAAATACACTACCTCCTCTTTGCTCTGACCAAAGTCTACACTATACCATTTCAATATCTGTGAAAGTTTTATTTGATTTTTATTCATCACAATTTGTACCCCATCTTCACCCTCGAGAAATGATTCAGCAGCTAATGTTAACTGATTGGTAATATCCTTTAAAAAAACAAAAATACAGTAAAAATATACATTTGTTTAATGTTCACAGATTTTTATCACCAAAGTAACAGGTAATCCATTAGAATCCTGGGCTATTTTTTATGAAAATATACCTCAGACATCATAAGAAGAGAAAGTACATGTAGTTCTAATATGGATTTTGTAGTTTAAACTTCATTAAATGTGGATTATGTAGAAATAAAGTCAGAAAAACATGTAAATTGAAACATTACATGTAAGGCATTGTACTTCTAAAGTAATATTTCTAAACAATTAACCTAAGTGATAAAGTGTATATTAATCAAAGCGCTGAAGGCACTGAATTTGTTCGGGTTTGAAAAGTGGAACTAGATTTCCGGCTCCAACTAAAAATTCGTTCACAAAGAACAGTTCAGTGATATTAGTTAGACAGGTAGACCAGCACTGTTCTGATTCAAAACACTTAATACAATCGACCTATTAATACAACAGGTAAACTGGACAGGCAAACACACTACTTATTTTTTTTACACTATCACCACAAGTCTAAGGGGTCATTCTTAAAACAATTCAATAACTGCCACTTAAAAGTTATCATTCATGCACATTTATTCTACTGCATCTGTATGTAAAATAAATGAAGTCCACAATTCAGACATTCAAAGTCATTTACTACGATCGTTAAACTTTTCCTATAGAACCATTCTATTACATAAGATGATGTAACATCTCTACTGACAACTGGCACAAACGACGGGTCGTGACTGAATCGTTGATACGACTCTATTACATAAGATGACATAATCATCCCTTCTGAGACCCACAACATAGTAGCGAATATTCTTGCGCTTGAGATATAGTTTGGACTAGTGTATAAATGCGCCCGTCATAGCAGACGATCTTTTTTAATTGCTCTATTATACATATATACAGAGGGACTACTTCTGGATTCAGTAAATTTTCAAAGTGGGAAAGGGTCTGAAATACGGTAAATATATTTGTTCAGGACTGAAGTCCCGAACAAATAAAAATGGAAGTTGGTCATGTTTCAATAGTACACATTGTAGACATATACCAAGTAGGTCTAATGGGTTAGAGCAAAATTAGTCTATAAACATGTAAGTAAATAAGGACATAGACCAGTTTAGAGCTGACTCATGGATTGGTTCATACAAACCATTCTTAATTTCTACAAGCTACATCAGATAGTAATCTAAAACAGTTTTTACAACTTTCTACCAAAATCAAGAAACCAAAGTTTATAAAGGAAATGGAAGGTGAAACTAAATAATACAGCCAAGACAGACATCATTTTGTTACCTAGTACATGTATATTGAAAAAAGACTAAAAATGCATTCCCTATACACCAGTATGATCCATTGTACTCATCTTTTCGCTAAATTTTGCTATTTTACACATTTTAGTCATTAATGTACAAAACATGCTCAAAATTGAGGATTATCTTTCTCAATGATACTTACTGATGCGGAATATGTTTTGATAGGAGGACAACTTTTAGATCCACAAACTAAAGCAAAATGTATCAAAGGTTCATGTGTCTCCAAAGATACTTTAAGACGTGGATCAGAGGAGCTAAATGGCTTCATAAACATTCCTGTAATACAAATAATACATTGTATAATGTTACAGGAGAAATTCATACACCTTTGGCATTGACTAAAAATCTCAATAACTGTGAAAAAAAGCTGATACATGAAAGATTCATAATAATGATTGGACAAGGACAATTTAAATATATGTATTACAAAAAACATGCACAAAAAATGTTTTTGTTTTTTTTTCAGCACAGCTGTGTAACTTAAGCCAACTTTTGACCTATATTTTAACCAATACATTTTGTTCTACCATACCTCTTTGTCTAATGAAATTCTCATCTGGTATAGAGAAATGGATAAAAGATATAGTACCATTGGTTATTTGTGATAAATAGGTGCGAAGCATGAACATCAGTTGCTGACTTTTTACTCTATATATTATAGGTGACTCACTATACTAATTGATTATACATTCACCGAAGTAGACTCCTTGGTGTATGAATGAACAGCGAATATGATTATTTACAGTTTAAACAAAATTAACCCTGCATTGGGCCAAAAATCTAGTTAAAGATATTTCGTGTTTAATTTAGGTTTATGCTTTTGCACGCTTACAGTTTTTACTCCAAGTCATCAGGCTATTGGTACTTGTATCAATTTACAATCTTCCAGGTGAGTATTTTATTCAATTATTCTGTAATCAACAAATAACTTTTAAATTATACCTAAATTGTAGATTACACCAAGCAGGGTATTTCCTTGCTCAAGGAAATTATCACCTTCAGGATTCTAACTCAGACCTCTTAACCTCAAAAAAGGCATCCTTCCATTGGACCACTACTCCTACATTTCTAACTACATTGTAGTTAATAACCCATATGAGCGCTGGGTATGTGTACTTAATAAAAATAAGTCAATAATTACCCATTCCTTTCCTGTTAGCTCTTAAAACACCATTCTCAATATCTTGTAGGGAATAAGGTTCTCCACCAATAACATAACGAACAGTGTTGAAAAACTAAAATAAAAATACAATAACATTTTACAAGTTAGTTTTACTGCTTACAGTCTAAAAGACCCACAGGTGGCCAGCATAGACTATACACATTGTGTGTGTATATAATGGTGTTTTTGACTTGGACGTGTGCTGGCCACACAAAGTAGTTGAACAAAAATGGGTAACTTTGTTTGGCTTTTACGAAACCTCAACTTATGAAGGTCATATTGTGATGGAAAAATAGACTAACATGTACATCTTGTAGGTATGCATTAAGAATACTAGTACATGTATATGCATGCATGAAGTGAAACTGATTGACAGGTTAACATTTTTAGAGTATTATTCAGGTGAGGACCAAAGTTTTAGCTATCTATGTTCAGCACAATGAATGACAGACATAAAAAAAGTGAGCATTTTATATTTGAAAACCTTTATAGATCTCTGACAGCATATTAAGGCTAAATGAATAAGATCATTCTTAACATTGAGCAGAACAATTAATAAGCTATTTTATAGGGTATTCTTTGGGGGAAAATCAATGACAGATTTTCTTCTACATGCTTATCAGATATTACAGCTACAGAAAGTCATATACTATAGTCATATGGTAAAAACTAAATTGTAAAAAAAACATCAAAGTAATAAACAATATTGTCCAGAGATCCACAAGGAAGATTTGATTTATCCAAATATGTAGCCTTTTTTAAATAAAATTCTTCATTATAATTATTACTATTATTTTTATTACTAATAATAAATTTTGTTATTGTGGTAGTTTGTTCATTGTCAACAACCACAGTACTTTCTTCCGTCACACACCATACGTACTGTGGGCAATTTGGCTGGCGAAATATCGCTTTCATGAATATGCATGAGGCAGGGGAGACCAATCTTCTTCCAATAAAATCGCATGTTACGATTAAATACTCAATAATAATGACGTCATACTGGGATTTCCTTACATAAAATAGAAACCAATGCACATGCTTATTTTCTCAAAATGGTTGCGTAATTTCATTCAACATATTGGCTAGTTTTCCGAAGAGGTTTCCTAGCAGAACCAATGAAACTGTTTCATCAATATTCATAATTAAGAGATTTTCCTCACCCAATGGCCCACGGTACATAACGCAGCATAGGGGAGTAATGTATCTTGGGATAACTGACAATGTAGTTTGTTAAGATTGAGATACCTTGTATCTTTGCCATAGATTAGTAGGAGGTCCTCTAGCTACATTCCCATGGATAACTAAAGCATTATAAATATTTATAAAGAATGCTAGTTTTTCTTCTCTTGTAGCTTCAGCTATATTCACTCTTAGTAACTCTCTCGTCAATCTAACATATTGTTCAAATTCTGCACTCTCAGCAATACCTTTATAGTCAACTCTCTAAAATGGAGGATAAAAACATTAACCTTTAGTCAACTCTCTAAAATGGAGGATAAAAACATCAACCTTTAGTCAACTCTCTAAAATGGAGGATAAAAACATCAACCTTTAGTCAACTCTCTAAAATGGAGGATAAAAACATCAACCTTTAGTCAACTCTCTAAAATGAAGGATAAAAACATTAACCTTTAGTCAACACTCTAAAATGGAGGATAAAAACATCAACCTTTAGTCAACTCTCTAAAATGGAGGATAATAACATCAACTTTCAATGTAAAAAACATTAGATTAAACAGCATATTACATCACCAGTACGTGGGAGCAGTGGTCCAGTGGAAGGATGCGAGCTTAGGGAGGTCCCAGGTTTTATCCACACTAGAGGCACTGCTTACTTCCTTGAGTAAGAAATTAACCTATAGTTGTTCCACTCCACTCAGATGTAAATGGGTACTGTGAGGGATTGCATGCCTGAAGGTGACTCAATGATCAGGGGTTATAGTACAATAGGTATACTGAAGCAGACTTTAAACAGCACTTTTACTTCTAACTTAAAGCATACATAAGGCTTTATTTCATTGAGTCCATCATATAAGTGATGTATAAAGTACTTACCTTTCCATCAGATGACAAATAACTACTATATATCTTTAATATAAGTTTTCTTATATCTTCACCAAGTTCATGAGCTGAAATATTCCATAAATAACAGAATAATAATCATTATGGCTGTAAGTGTAAAAAAACATACTCAACTGAGAATCGGTCACAGATCATCATGGTAAGCTAATTTTGTAGCTTCTTACAAAAATGTATATGTAACTAAAGCACTTAAGTGATATACGTTATTACATGTAATTTTGCTCGTAATCCAAACTGTAATAACAATAAATTAATATTCTAAAAGAAATCAATCAGTGGAAGATAAAAACATATTATTAGAATTATTCAATAATTTTTTTCTTGAATATGTTGTTTTATCACATTTGAACAAAGTAATTACTTTAAGATTAAAGTACAACAATACCAATTACCGTATATAAAACCTATGACATTTTTACCTCTGACTTTTTATACCTATGGCATTTTACCTCTGACATTTTTTACCCACATTCTTATTATATTAATTGCAGTCTTCACGAATGAATTTTCAAAGCTTCTTCTTTTACACTACTTCCAATGATATAATTGTATTTATGTCAAAGACTGGCTTAAAATCTTACATTTGTGATGTTCACTCCCTAAGTAAAACAGTTTTCATCCAATCTGAACAGAAACTATTCACAATGCAGTCTTTGAATTTAGCCACCAGGCCGAAGGCCGAGTCCGTCTTAAACACTGACGGTCCGGTTAAGATATATGGATCACAAGACCGACTGTCTGGTGGAAATTTCAATAGCAATATAACTAAAAATGCATATTCGAACATAACACTTGCAGTTGCAAGTAAGTCAAGCAATTCTTTATTCAATGTTTATTATATAATAATATCATATATGAGGTAGAAACATAAGCAGTACAGTCTAAAATAACATTTGAACAAAATATAATTGGTAAGCCTTCGGTTCGGTAAAAGTCTTTTCGGTCTGGTAAAATTTTGGCATTAAAGTGAAAATATAAAATCTTATACATGTATAGTGATGTTGCTTCATTTGCCACTGACTTGTCAAGAAATATTCAAGTACATACGTACCTGGTCTAGGTTCACAATCAGATGATCCAGCATTCAATGCATCACTATCATCATCTTCTATAAGTTTATAATATACATCAGCATCTTGAAAAGTTTCTTGTTTCTTTAATTGATGACCAAAATGACGATCTATTAAAGCTTGACCCATCTCTACAGCACGATCTCTATCTAGAATTGATAATATAAGAACATGTCTGATTTATACTTACAATGTATTCAGGGCTTGACATTTAATGTCTTGCTATTGCCCCTGACAATATATTGGGTTTAACACGGATCAGCATTAGAGTGTGCAGTTGCTGTATCCAATAGAGTTAAATAAAATAAAAAATATCAACTTGTCCAAAATCAAATGCACTTGCCGAGAAGTTCAATACTTGAAAAGAAATATTGAAAACAATAATAAAAATTACTTACTACTAATATTGATAAAAAATTGACCAAAAAAATGTTTATTGTTGTATATGATTGAAGTATTTAGATCTATATTATTAAGTAAAGCAGTATTAAATAGCATATTTACAGATAAAAGTATTACCTGTCCACGGACACGTAGGATAGAAATATTGTTGTTTGTTTGTTGTTGGGTGTAACGCCGTAGCAACACATTGTATAGGTCATATAACGGTGGTCAGTCAATCTACTCACTCCTCCTGGAAAGGCTAAATCTCTGGATTTAGCTGTTAACCAACTACTAAGCGGATACTTTCGTCAGTGACTGACATTTGCCCTACATAATTAAAAATCATTGGTAGGAGGCAGAATGGCCGTAGAAATAATTTCATGACCAAGCTCCACAAAGTATGTCCTCCCTGGAAACGAACCCACAGCCCCTCGATCAGTAGACTTGCGTGCTACCAACTGAGCAAGCTGGGCGGCTTAGAAATATTGACTTGTCCACAGACATAAATGCACAAGTCTGACAAGTCAGATATAGATATACCACACCCCTGAAGATGGTTTTGAATATAATTGAAACTAATATGAAACTGCCTATTCAAAGATTAACACTTCAGTGATATAGATTCAAATAAACGATTGGTCACAATTTTACGATAATACATTACCTAATTCTTTAGTCTTCACCACCCAGTCAACAAATTCTTTTCCAATAAAAGAGTTTTTATAAGTTCTAAATACAGATCGATGATCCCTAATCAATCCAGATTTTCTCAGATCTTTAACTAAAGCTGCGTATTCATCTGGTTCACATTCTATGTCTCCAACATCTGTATTATAAAGATAAAAGTCATAAGTTAAGTGTGTATTAAAGTCTGTTTCCATATACATGTTCAGCCGACTTCACAATTTTTTATGATAACCCTTGATCATTGAAATCCCATTCAGGTAGGTGATCCTTCAAAGTACCCATTTACACCTGGGTGGAGTGGAACAAGTGTAGGTAAATTTCTTGCTCAAGGAAATTTCAAAGCAGAATAGAAACAAATAGAGCTGGGTTCTGCGAGTATAAAATAATGCAGTGGTATTTTTATAGATAATTTATTCAACTGTCAGTGACACATACATTAACCCCACTGAGTTAAATATACACTGCAGTACTTCTGTACTCAATATCCATAACAACAGATATCTGTATGTATAAACAAATATTAATTATTTAAATCAGTGGGGTTAACATATGACAGTTGAATAAAATTCACCCCTATTTCTCATTCAGCACACAAGCTGCCGGCATAAAACAGACCCCACAAAAAATTAATGTATACACTAGGGCTCTATATCGGTCAGAATGATCGATACGATATTCATATTGATACAAAATGATCGATATTCAATATATCATATAATATTTCAATAATAAATAGAACATTTATAAGACAGCAAAATGGTGCTGTTTTATTTATTTATTTTAATTATAGTAGCATCATACTACTAAATGCACTGTCTTATTAATATTTCAAATGTTAAGTCTTTTGAGTTTGAATTTATAAAAAAGATATCGTTGCATCCAGTGAGTCTGGGTCTAGACATGAGCTTTCTACTGACAGCATATCTCCTGAGGTGGTACATATTCGTTTAGAAGCTACTGAAATGGCCTGGAACCAAATTTTGTAGATGTTTGGTTTCAGTTTTATTTCTAATCAATCATATTTGCATGACACTATACAAAGATCGGCAAAAAGAAAAACAGACTCGTTCAGAACTTTAGCTTTCACATGTCATAACGCTTATGTACAATCAAGTTATCTTTACATTGCGGATTTTCCCGAACAAATCTGAGTGACAATTGAAAACAAAAGTGCATATAAACTACATTCTAACGGCAACACTTACTTCCGTTAGATTGAAAGAACATAACATGACATAATCCATGTAAGACATCCACATATTAGTCCGCACCGAATCGGATGCAGTAGAAAGTTGATTTGGCGATACAAAATATCAGCTGACTTGCAGGCCATTAAATTTATATGTATGACCACCATTGATCGATATTTTGTTCGATATGGAAACGTTTGATCCGATATATCTATCGAACCTACAATACCCGTATTCAATATATATTGTATACAGGTATAGAGCCCTAATATACTCATATATATAGTATGTGTGTATAGAATATTTTTTGTGAGATCTGTTTTATGCTGGCAGCACTGGCATCAGAGTCTTCACATTCTTTTAATACACACACATATAATATTTTGATAACGAACACAATTAAAACTCACTCCCGTATACATTACCGTGTACAAGTTATAACTATAGGCCTACTTTTATTAGATAACATAAGGTAGCGTAAATGCACAGGGAACTATATATAGGAACGTACACATTATTTTATGATCATAAGATATGAACTCTGGTGCCAGTGGCTGGTAAGCAACAACAAAGTAAAGAATATATGTCAGTAAATCAACTATATAATGATTATATACCATATTTGTACAGCACTCTTTTGATATTGAATATTATGTCCAAAAGCGCTTAACAATCATACGCATAAGTATTAATACATTTAAATGTAATTTAATGTTGAGAGATGCTACAAAACAAAAAATGATAAAATGAATACTAACGAAAAGAAAGGATCAGTGATCATATATATAGTAGTTAAGAAACAAGTAAGGTTTTAACTTTTTCTTAAAATATTTCAAGACTGTGCACACTTGAGTTGTTGAGTGAGTCCAGTAGGGTATTTTACATGTTTGGCGCTCTAAGACTGAAACTAGACACAAACCTGATGATACAGCAGTAGATGGATCAGGTACAGGTGGAGATTTATCGCCAGCTGGTGTAGATCTTATATATTCTACTGCTTCTCTCCATTTTTCTTCATCTTTTATCTGTAGACAAAATAATATGGTTTAAGTAGACAATTAGTAAATGAAATTCTAAATCAGATGAAGAACAAAATGTTTAAAAAGTGGCTCAAAGAGTTTTGTAAGCCACAACCACTCATATTGTCAACCTATCAATTGTCCCTAAATCCAGGCATGGCATGCATACGCCTTTTCTTGGTGAAAGGAAATTTATCCTAACTGTTTAATTTGGCACTCTGGGGAACCAGGTAGCAGACTCTATGGTGAGAAGTTTCTTTTAACAATGAACTCAGATTGTATCGTTTATTACTGGAGAACCAGGAAGCAGATTGCTGAGAGTGCAGTTTCTATGAACAAGCGAACCAGGTGATCTAAATTGTAAGAACTTGCATGACAAGTGAGCTGAAAGTATTAGAGTTAATACATAAAAACTTTAAAAAATCACAATGAAAGTATGAGTAATGCCACAGGGACTCAAATACATTTTTCTTTGATTTTCCAGATTTAAGCTAATAATTAAATGTCACATACCAAATTTTGGAGGTCATCATTTCCTCCAATATGTCTGTCATTGAAGAATATCTGAGGTACTGTTCTCTTTTGTGTCCTCGTCTGCATCTCCTGCCTGGCTTGAGGATATTTGTCCAATGTGACATCAGTGTATGGTATCTCATGTTCATTTAGTGTATTTTTGGCCCTCATGCAATGTGGACATCCAATTATAGAATACACCAAAACTCTTCCAGCAAAATCACCACTTGAGGTTGACATGTTCCTAATTACACTGATACTTATAACTTTTAATACAGATTTACTATGCCTCCACAAATATGTCATAAATCTATATCCTTAATCTGAACAGGAGATAATCAATTTACAAACATGTATGTGTATAATAATAGTGTTATACATGAATATACACCCTGCTTTGAAACAGAAATTCCTCAACAATATTTTGTTTTCAAAATAAAATGATCAATAATCATATAGATATAGTCAGAATTTACTTCATGTAATCCTCCAAAGCTAGTCTTGTGTTAACAAGCTGGATTTCCACACAATGTCAAATATGTACGGTAAAGACTTTCAAAAATATTTCAGTAAGCCTAGTATCAGATGAAATCATCAATCCATAACAAGTTAAACTAAATTAATTATGTACGAGGGTTTATAAATCCGTACAGAATTACAAGGAAGTGAAAGGTCATATTTCAGGACATGTTCAGCCTCAAATAATTTAAACTAGTACACTGATAACGATGTTTATAACAGGCATCATCACATGTTTTAAACATCAAATATCAAAGCCGTTCTGTTTGACGAAGGTGGTATGTCCTGGTTTATATAGTACCTTGCTTTTTATAGATTATTTCCAAAAATTACCGACGTCTAATTAATTATAAAAGGGAGATAACCATAATTCAACCGAATGGTCTAAAAGAACGTAAGCCGTTTGACCTGGAAATCGTCACAAGTAAACTATCGGGAAAGTATAGTGTGGGCCTGTGGGGATAATAATCAATCCTTTTTTAGTTTGAATAAAGATCCTCAATCACTATAACTGCTGAAAATATTGAGAGGGCTAAGCCCCCCCTAGCCCCCCCCCCTGTTCCTACGGGCCTGGTTCCCTCTCAATTACATTACAGTTTACATTGAACATTTTAAAAATCAGGATAAACTAAACAAATTATATGTAAACTGTCAACAGCAATAAACATGCATGTGTGGATGAAGTGCACTCCAGGTGCACTTTGTGTAAACTTTAGTTATGTGAACTCAATTGTATGCCTATGTGCCCCATTATCTCCAGATTTCAAGTTTGCCATTTCGTTTTAGCCATTCACTCATGTTTCGCTTTTTTTTCAATTATCAAAGGCATGTTATTATATTTATCATATTATATTTTATGTTTAATGCTGGATCAAAGACTTGGCCGGTTGCGTAACTTAAACTCCAAGTAATTGAGTAAAACCAGCTAGTGTTTGTAATAGATTAACTTTCTACGTGAATAATGCTAGTAAAGGCAAAGGCCGCATGGTGGATAAATACAGAATACTATTTTAATACAATTTATTAAACAATTTATCAACTTACTTACAAATTGTGTTTTCATTCAATGTATTGATCGGAAGCGAGACGTTACATTACATATACAACATGTACGTAACCCTGTTGAATTTGAAAGGAAAGCGCGAATTTACTATGATCCAAACATAAAAGGGTTTCAACTGTTCAAGGTGAATATCTTCCTGATAAAATCTGGAAATTATGTTAAATATATATAGAAACTTTCAATTTGAATGTACCACAGCAAAAATATTGCTTTGTAGGCTAATTATGTTTCACCAATTTTCGTTGAATGTCCGAAATGTAAAAACTCAAATACACTTACAGACTTACACCTGGCTATGTTTTGTTTAGTAAATGACGTCCATAGAAACATTCTTTGGAATAAATTATTGGATGTAATAATGATCTATTCGTACATTTCAGTAATAAAACTCCATCTTTTCAACTGTTGGATATGTTCATATGCGGCTCCAGGATTTTCAGTTACGGGGGGCGGGGCGGAAAATTCAAGTTACAAGGGGGCGGAAAATGAACAAGCAGACTGGAGGTCTGGGGGCCGTATTCAATGGCCCACTATGGGTCCTGGACAAAGCCTTGACCAGGAGTTCAGGGTTGCTGCGACCCCTAAAGCTCATTTCTAAGGGATTCAGGCACATTAACAGAACCTAAACTATCCTAAAAATACCTTTGCTTTGGCACTTTTAGGGGGGCGTACGCCGGGTCCGCCCCCCCCCCTTGATCCGCCTATGATGTTTACAGGTTTTGCTAGATTTTAGATCTTATACTAGCAACCAAAGAGTAATTTTAATGTGTTATAAAAATTCTTAAAATTTATCCATATGACAGTTATAAAAATAAATTTATTTACATATAAACCATTGTATATTCCTATACAATGATTCATATGATCCTGAAACTATTGATGTAAAAACATACTTGTGTATTACATCTTTTAACAGTGAAAACATTTAATGAGTAAAACCTTTCAGTACAATGAATCATATTTTACATTTAAAACATGATAATTTTGTGTCCAGGGAATATGTGTAAAAATTGAAAAATAAGTTAGGGAATACGTGAAATGATAATCCCTAGAAAATTTCAGGGTTTACATGTATTCCCTGACAGAATTTTACGTAGCTGGGGATTACATGAAATCCCTAAATTTCAGAGATTACGTGAAATCCCTAGTTACACACGTTCCCTGTAACATATATACATGTATATAGTATTTAATGTCTCTAATTGTGCTGTTTACTCTTGTCTTACAACTTTTGCTTTTGTTCTGTTCGACAATGGTAACTGTTCAGTTGTTATGTCCTGGTTTGATAATTTAGTGTATAAATAACCCTAATGAGATTGATCACTAATGTGAAATACAAATATATTATAACTAAGACACAACACGTGTTACTACTCTAAAGATTTATCAGTGGACCCGTATTAAATATTGAAGTAGCTTACTGAGCATGCGTAAACATATTAACATAATTATATAGATAACATATAGAACAGTAACTACAGTAACACTAACAACAGCAACAACGCCATCTATGAAAAATGGCATCTATGAAAAAGAAATAAATACCACAAATTTATCATGATTTAAATGGAAAATATGATGCATAGTGGTGTAAAGTTTTACTTATTAGATTTTTCACTGTTATGCATTGATACTTTTGTAATGTGGATGCAATTATAGTATTATAGCTTGGGTTTTCAAAGCAACGATATAAACTGTTATGAATACTATAATATACTTAAACATATAATAATAATTGATTAACTATAATAAGAAGTTTTAAAAATTAAGTTACACCTGGTTACAAGCAGGGAATTAGATGTTATCTATGTCTCTGCTGTAAGTGGGAAATATGATTGCGTAATAAAACCACAGGAAATTGACATTATGTATTGTGCCTTGAAAAATAACCCTTTTTCTTTTTATTATAAGAAAGGGGATGGCTTTCAAAGTACGATACTGCTAGAAGTCGAACTCCTGTGGTAAAACTATTGACACCGATGCAGCATAGGCCCTATGTGTTTGCCATATAGATCTATAGTCCTTCAATTGAGAATGAAAAATCTATTTACGGAAATTACCGAATAGTTACGTCTGAGATTAAGGCCAAATTTGAACTCGATCAAATATACCTAATGTTAATTGATATTCAAGGTCGGAAATAGTCGAATTATCACGGGTTTTCCTATTTTGTTTGTTAATCGTTTTGCTCAATTATCCTCTTTCCGCTTCTATCGGACGTAAAGCGCACCCGACTTTTGTAACTCGTTTTTGATTGGACGAAATTCGGAGTTCGCCATTTTACCGCGATATTTTAAGAAAGCTTTTTAACGAAGAAATTTTAAAGAAAAACATGTCTGACGAGTCAAAAGAAGCGATGTCTACACCCGATGTAAATTTAAATATTGTTTCTTTATCGATATAAATCAAAATATTTGTTTACCGTGGCTGGATTTGTGTGCTATCCAGTCCCCCCTTCTGGTCAATCACATTTAACAATGGTAGGAGAGTGGGTGGGGAATGTGATTTTATTGTTTATCAATTGTCAGTTACTCAAATGCTATAGCACTTTTACAATTTTCTGAACTCTTACTGTTTTAACGAATGAACATAATTATTTTATCCCTGTGTGCTCATTTTGCTCAGTTTATGGTTGTACTTTGTCCAATCGTGTGCCCAACTTGCAAGTCCAGAATGCCAATATTTTGCCAAGTCAATCACTTTCATTACTATTAATGCTTTAAAATACACTAAAATTCTTCTAATAGTAACAAACTATTTAGTTTATAGTTAAAATTATTCAAAAAGTGTGAGTTTTACAGCGTATGAATTTGACATCAATTCAAATTCTTAGAGTTACGGTACCCAGTGTTTAGTCACAATAGTTCGGAAACCCTTGACACCCTTGCAAGGAAAGGCTAATGTAGAGTAATGGGAGTCTAATAACAAAATTTTGTTTCAACTTTTAAACTTCAGAAGACATTTTATTACTTATTCAAAATAAACAAATGCCTTCATGACTTATCTTACTGTCTACATGTGCCATTTTGATATTTTTCAAGTTGACCTGCTTGATGATTAAATATGAATTCTAAATGTATCAATTGCAGACAAGTACAGAAAATGTGAAGGAAACTAAAGATGAAGTAATGGAAGAAGAAGCAGACAAATCTAATGAGAAAGTTGATGAACCTGAAAATGATGATGGAAGTGATGAAGAGGATACTAAGACGAAGAAATCAGATGAAAAGAAAGAAGAGGCAAATGATGATAATGATGATGAAGATGATGACGAGTCAGATGATGAGCCTCAAGGTACTACAGCCACTGCTGTTATCCTTTTTATGCACTAGCCCAACTTATAATGTTAAATAGTCATGGGTGCAAGTTTTCAGGCATATGCCTGAAGTTCAGGTTTTTCACAACAAATTAGACAATGTTTTGCAATTAAATTATGAAGAAAAATGGTTTTAAGTTACAGTTTTCAGGTTTTTCAAAATTTTCATCTTGCACCCATGAATAGTAAGGGCAACATTAGCAAGTAGCCTGACTTAATAATTTTCACTCATCATTGGCTTTGGGTTAGTATAGTATTAACTAATATTAAATGGTATGTTCTTATTAATGATACCAAACAATGCATGAAAAAATGTTTTTTATAATCAAAAAAAATATGTACCTTGTTTGAGCTTAATCTGAAAGGTGTTTTTTTTATTTGTAGGGAAATATACTTTTATTACATGTGTGTATGCAGGGCATTTTTTCCTTCTATAACAGGGGCCGATGTTCGGCCCCTTCACAATTCAAAATTGCACTTTTTTTTCACAATGCAGCGGAAAAAATTCACAATTTCAAAGAGATTTTACATTTTTATCAGGACTTTGCAGGGCTTGAATTAGACCCGAGACCTCCGGTTTTGTCGCACGGAAATTCGAAATACCCCTTTTTGACCCTCAATCAAAATCGTCCGTGCGTCAATTTGATCCTCGTATATTTTGCCTTCAAGAGTCATAGTTAAATTAAGATCTCGGATCGACAACAAGTGGAGCGTATGTTACGTCCGCCTATTTGCTATCAGCGATGCGCGCTACGCGGGGGTTGCAGTTAGTATACACGCTTGAAAAGCCGATAAAAAGTAACTCCATTGTTTATCAATCACCCCTGTGTATTTTGTCACCTTTTAAGACCAATCGGCGTCCGCTAAAAAATCAATAGTGCTACATGTCCCCGATAAGATTGATTACGTAATCAAACTGTTGCAATTAACAAACAAGCGACAAACAGTGATTATGCATTGATTCAAGTAGATAAGCTTTTGGATACGAGCCGTTAAATTGATAATTGTATTTAATCATGAGCATGTTGTGACGTAGTTTAAATATATCTATGTATAATTGCCAGTTTGCAAAAGCGTTTTTTAAAGACAATTAAAGTTGACCACAATAATAAACTCTGATTAAATGATAATAATAATGGTTAAATTCCACGTCAAAATAATCGTAAATACGAATCATTTTACAACGAATAAAGTTTTTTATATCGTACTGTCATACATTTTCGCGACCGACGCTATCGCCAATAAAGGGAAAGATCGTTCAAATTACACTGTAATTAAATAATTTTTTATCATTTTGATTTTCAGATTTTCTTAATTTAGCAATAAGTAAGGGTTAATTCCCTCATTTTTTCGATTTCAAGAATAAACATCGATTGAAAATGTGAAATTTTTAAAATATTCGTCACATAATCTATTTATTAGACTAAAAAACATTAAACAACATCTATTGCTGCATGAAAAGAATGGTTTAACAAAAGGTATGATGTATATAGCAGATTGTAGTTTTAAAGAAAATATTTAAACAAAGAAAGGTCAAAATTTAGGACATTTATGATATATTTTTAAAATGGCCCATAATGATTTTTACCTCTGTTGATGTACATATTCCAGCAAGCAAACATGCTAAACCAGAAGATCTGATCAATTGAAATGAAAAATAAATACTTTTAGTTTACTATTTGATATAAAATCACTATATTATGTGAATTTTACTAACTTTAAGTTACAACAAAGCCATTGTAAGACCACTTGAGAAACCTTGTCTTGAACAAAATAGAAGTCAATTCAAGTCTGAAAGAAGCTTTATTGTTCTCATTTTTTACAGTTTTTTTTTCACAATTTCATGACGTATCGTGATTTTTTTCACAAAATGAACAGGCCCAGGCCCCTTCACAATTTTGACAAAAAATGCCCTGGTATGTTAATGTTTTTTTATAAAGAAATAATGTTAAATGGAATATCTTTTTCTATTTTAGTTGGTTTATTAGAAAAACCTTTAGTGTTGGAAGAAGGATCAAAAAGAGAACGTAAAAAGGTAGAAAGAATGACATTTCAAACAGAAGAGAAAACACATGAAGCTTTAGAGATCAAAGAAGGTAAAGGAAGGTCTCTGGGTGATATACCTTATAGTAAGTATAGTGTTATTATCTGCATGGAATATTTTCAACTATTAATTTTTCATGATTGATAAAAGATATGTGTAGAAACCGATTTGGATGGGTATTGTCAAGCTGAAAAAAGTTATGTTTGCGCTTGGTTTATCTATGAGAAACATATTTTATGAACCCTTCCATGAAAATTTTATATTCAATATTGATTTCCGTAGATGGAGAAAATTTCAGCTTTTTATGGAAGTACTGGTAAAGAATAAGGTTCTTGAAAACATGTTAGTTTAATTTGCTGCCTTGCACAACTGACTTCTTTGACAGGAAGACTGTGTAGCTACAATGTTTTGCTGGGCCAAAAAAAATCTGTTATCTGAAGTCATATTTACATAAGATGAGTTTATAATATAGTCTTTCTTTATCAATAGATCAATTATTAATTTGCAAATATAGGTTCATTCACTTTAGTGGATGTAAGTTTTGTGCCATTAGTATTTTCATGGATTTTTTATTTTTTACTCACAGTTGAACATATGCTTTCCAAGACTAAAGCTGAAGATGTTAAACCATTACACAGACTTTTGTATCGTAGAGCAGGATCAGTAAGTTATCTTATATTCTTGCTATAAATATTTTTTTTTTATTTTGTGTTTATTTTAAAGCATAATAGTAGGGGCAGCTTCACATTTTTTCTCTCCCTTGTCCTTTTTTGCTCTTCCCTATGCAAAAATAGGGACTTTGTAACATTAAACACCAATCCTCTAATGCCCCCTGCTCCCTTTTACTGTCTCTCTATCTTTTTCTGTGTTCTAGAATAATCACTAGCACTTATTTTGCACTAGACTGGTGAGTGGTCAAAAAAATTCTATGTTTGAAAATGGCTATTAATTTTGGTGTGATTTTCCCCTCGTCATCGAACAGAAAACTGAATGTTCGCTAAACTCGGATAAAACTAGCTGATTTAACTGGAAGGGTGTGCTGCCTTCAAAAATGGTGTCTGTCGATAAAGCAGAAAATAAAGATACATTTTTAAGTTACTAAATAAAAGTGAAGGGTGAAAGTTTTCTTGACAGGTCCTTAAGTTCAGAACTTTAAGCCCCTAGGTTCAATTTTATTAAATAAATACTGAAATCATAAAATTAAGCAATTTCATGACTTCAAAAATTTTGAAATAAAAGCAATTATCATATAAAAATTATTGACAGTGACCTAGGGAACATAATGTCTTATGTATTTATCTTGTTCTATTTCTAGAATCATGACGTAAAGAAGAACATAAGACAATTCTCAGGTTTTCCATTTTCTAAAGATGATGCAGAATATGAAAAGAGAGTTAATTTATTGAAAGGAAAGTAAGTTGTTTATTTATTATATAAAACACTTGTTTTTATTACTATTTGATAAATTCAGAAAATGATATAAAAGCCATTTTAATGGAGTTCAGATGAGATGAGATGTAATCTAACCTCAAAGACTATAGACCTGAGTGGTTAATTATTTCATACCCTGATGTCAATATAATATATTCTTTTACTAAATTGCTAATTGCCATGGGTGGTATATTTTCATTCAATCTCTGAAGTTGGTAGCTTGAAAGAGATTTAAATCCAAAAGTTTAGGCATGGTGTTAAAGTGAATGAACAAGTATTTCATATGTAATGATATTACAATGTTTTTGTCAAATGATAGATCAGTTCAATGCACTTGATATTACTGTACCACAATAAAAAGAATAAGACAAAACATTCTGGTTGTTAAATACAAACTTTTCCTCCCTTTATATTAGTTCAATAAAGTTTGGTATCTACATGACTAAATGTTTCTTACTAAACTTTTTGCTGATAAATGGCTTTTGTTTTAAAAAGTTTATGGTTTGTTGATATGAAGATAAAGTCACATGCATTAAATCAGAGGGGAGTATACCTTGGGGAATATATTTGTCGAGTTAAGCTGTTATTCTATGAAATGTAACATTTTCATTTTGATTAAATAGTCCTTGCCTTACACCCACTTGCTCTAAGCGTGGGACTAGTGAAAAGTGATTTGAACAAGTGAAAATTACTGATTACTTATAGTCAGTAGGGCTGTCACTATACGCCAGAAGCGTATCGCGATATACTGCAATATGCTGGCATCGAATCACGATATGAACCATATATTGTGGGCTTTTAGATTTGTTGTGCGTCTGCTGTATTAAACAGAAACATTGTAAATATTACATGCAGCTACTAATAGAATCTAGCCTCTTAAAGTATGTACAGTCATTCAGGACTGTGACACGCCCCAATCAGTTAAATTTTTGTTAATTAGGTTAGATGGAATAAACAATAGAAAAACTGACGTTTCGCAAGTTTTATTTCGCTAAGAGAAGAATTTTTCAAGGATAGAAAAAATATCGCCAAATACTGGTATGTTAAAATCGTACCAGGGTATGTATTGCCAGAGCTGCATATTGCAATATACCGGTATATCGTGACAGCCCTAATAGTTGGGTAAGTTGAATATATTTTTCCCCTTACAATATAACATAATGAATCAGGCTAGTGCTTGAGAAAATTAGAGGCAATGATTAAACGTACCAAGATAAACATATGATTTATATATATAAATATTACTTTGTTATATATTCTATTGTAGATCATTCACACTACCTATGATAAAGACAGTGTTAGATATATTAGATATACCTAAATCTGGTGTTAAAGATGACCTTATTACAAGGTTAATGGAATGGTTGGAGAAACCTGAAGATTCAGGTAGAAAAATACCACAGGGAAAACGTAAACGTGAGTTACATTGTTTTTAACCCATCAGTGTTTAATTTCACATTAGGAGGAAAGCTGTCAATTAACTTTTTTTAAGGGAAAACAAAGTAAAAATAATAAGGGAGAATTACTTTTTTATGTTTTCAATACTTATGATAAATTTCATCAACAGCATGATAATTCCAGAAGGTTAGGTCTCTCGGATTTTCGATGGTGTCAAAATACCAAACATTTTATTTAACTGTTCGATATGATAAAGATGCAACATTTTACTGCAGCAAATTTTGGCTCCAAAGTGACCTGAAAAACAACACTGCATTTTATTGCATGAGCTGTTCTACATTTAGCATGACATTGTTTGTGCTTTAATTCATAATTAAGTATGAGCGCTGGTCAGTAATATACATGACAGTAATAAATCACCATCCCTACTCAATATAAAATTGATTTGAGGTATTACATTTTTGTATCAAATATTCAGGAAAATCAAAAGGAAGTTCAGGTAAAAAAGGAGGAGCCAAAAAGGAAAAGAAGAAAGAGACAAAAAAGAAGAAAGAAACTAAATCCAAAGCTGAAGCCTCTGATGATGACGATGATGATGATATGGATGATGATGATGCTGATGACAAGGTTGAGAATGATGATGATAAAGATTCTGATAATAATGATGATGATGCTGGAAAAGAATCAGATAAAGACAGCAACATTTCTGACGATGATGAAGATGTAAGTGAAGATAGTATTTGATCTTGTGTGCGAAACTATCGGTGTCCTAGGGCTCTGATGATCCCTCAAATTAGAGAGGAATCTCAGTGATTCTAGGCTTGGGATTTAGTCAGGATCCCTAAAAATTGCCTTGTGCTTACGTGAATTTTAGTTTCCATTAATTGCTTATCACAATTTGTGACTGCAAATCTGTATTTAACATTTATTTTGTTGAAGGTATACCTAAAGTTAAGAAGAAGTCTATCAATAACAGAGTAGAGATTCCTTTGGGATCCCTGATAAAAACAATAAGTGTCAAACCCTAATTGTGTTATTAGATGTCAATTTTGTTTTTTAATCTTTTATGTTTATAGAATGGGTTAGGGTTTCTAATAATCTGCAGTGATACCTGAAAAATCTTAACACTGAAAACTAGAAAAGACAGAATTTCTAACAATTTCCTTAGTCCCATATATGACATATTAATGCAAAAACCTCATCCAAAATTCTTAAAATGGAAACTTTGTTTTTTCTATTCAAAACATGATCTTCTTGTTACACTGTGTTGATTAAGCTTAGGTTGAGTTTAAATTAACTATAATAAATCAAGGTGATAACTCGTTTACGACATTAAATGCCACTTTAATATAAATTCCATCTATTGATTTATAAAAACTTAATTGATTTTCAGGAGCCACCTAAGAAGAAGGCAAAGAAAGCAACCCCTAAGCCTAAAGAGAAAAAGAAGCCCAAACAGAAAGCCACGCCAAAAGCAAAGCCATCCAAAACTCCTACAAAGAAAAAACCAACTCCTAAAAAGAAAGCAAAGGGTCAGTAAATATTAATATCTTGATACTTAAACTTAATACTTGAAGAATTCCTGGATATTAATGTTTTGCATGCAAATTTTAGCTCTTGGAAACCAATGATCTCTTTGAATTTTGATCTGGCTTTAAAATCAGTATTGCTTTCTTTACTCAAGCACCCCAGAATAGTTAATTGCGTTGTTAAGTGACAGCTTTTGTTGATGATTAATTTAAGTTAGAATACCCCTAATGCAGGTTTCATTAATATAATTGAAATCTGTGATAAATTATTACAATTACAAAACATTTAAAATATTGTCATTTCATCATGTTGATCATTTTTCATGGATTGGAATTATGAAACAACATTCTGTGGCTAATTTTAATGAAGATGAATAATGAAAGAGAGTGATCTCCCTTTCATATGAAAAAAGTGTAATATTTAATTTGTCTACGATTTTCTGTGGTCATAGAACATGATTTGTATAAAGTCAACCCTATATTAAGTGGAAGTTAAGTTTACACCAAGATATTAATATTGATGTCTGTTTTCAAGATGATGTACATTTTGTTTATAATTTCAGTTACTAATGATGAAGTATCAGATATAAGTTCTGACTCTGATGATGAACCTTTAGTTAAAAAAGAGAAAACAAAATCAGCACCTACAGTAAGTCACTTACGTCTTTACCTTAAACTTTATCTAGCACTACCTGAGTACCAAGATTTATTATGTTATGTAGTAAAGAACTAACTTGTCAATAAGCCCAATTATATGAAATAAGGAGTTCCTACTATTTCTTACCAATTTTCTCTTGTTCCAGGTTAAAATCTTGTAAGCTAAAGCGATGGCTATTGCATACTCATATTGTCTACTTCAGAGATTTTATTCAGGCCCGTCTGTGGTCCAGTGGTGTTTTCACTGGAAGTTCCTTGTCCACTTTCAAATGATAAAACAAGAATGAAAACGTTTAGTGTTTGAATATTTATTATCATAATTACCTCCCCTTATTATCTCCCAAATCTCAGGTGTATGAATATGACAAAATGAGCTGGTCTAGTCTTCCACAGAAGTTGGACAATTATATTTTTCCTCAGTATACAAGGAAAGTAGTTGGCTTCTTGTGAAATGGTGATTACTTGTAAAGAAGTGTCAAAAAAACATTAATTTAGCTGGTAGTCATAGTTAAGATTATATTGTAGTATATGTTGGGTTTTGATGTATCATTGTATTAATTTTTTTATTTTAGAATGATGAATTGAAAGATGTCATAAAAAAGATGCTTGATAATGCTAACTTAGAACAAGTCACAATGAAAACAGTTTTAAAAGATGTAAGTTTGTTATACTTTTTACTTAGATTCTGTCTTCATCCACAGTGGTATTGCCACAATCATTGTGCAATTGTGGCATGTGCAACTTAAGTCCAGCAATCTTGATTCCATTACACTCTGTGCTGCTAGGTCCAGTAACTTTCATTGAATTTTGAGATATTGATATTCCTCCTTGCAGGCAGATTTGTTTGTTCCTTTGAAAGAATGAGCACATGTTGACCACTATATGTAACTAAGTTTTAAAGTTTTGATAAATTGAATATCAATACGAAAAAAAATCTCTATTCTGTAAATAAGGATCCACATTTGTGATCAAGTTTATTGCACTTGTCTCTTTGCTTTTGTGCGCTGTACTTTGGTTTTATAAAGGCTTGAAGATAATGATTAATCTGATATTTTACTCCATATGTTACTTTATATTTTGTAGGTGTTTGCAAAATATCCTGATTTTGATCTGACAGATAGAAAAGATTTCATCAAAAATACTGTAAAACAGGTAGGTCTAGATATGATCAGAAATTATTAGACGTGTCTTTTCTTCAGAAATTTTGTGATATTAAGAGGCCAGGTTTTATCCTTGTCTTCAATTAATTCCTGTTTTTGTTAAAAATATAGATAACTTGTGCACTAGATTGATTGCCGAACACATTTTTCCATGAACAAAATTGTCGTTATTAAATCCCAGTATGTCAGAATTATTTTTTTAAAAATCAACAACAATTTTTTTTTATTGAGGACTCTAAAACTTACATTGGTGCTTAACAAAATTCCAGTATGACATGGCCTTATTTCTATTGTGGTCCCAGTCATTGATGGTATGACACTGACATGGATGCATGTACTTGCTATGTAATTAAGAATGTGATATCTTTTTTATTATTTCAGATTATCTCATGAACATTATGTCGGTGTGTATGAATGGATATGTTAAGTGTATGGACCAGAGGGTCTCTGTGACTTCTCTGTCACTATCAACACTACATGGCAGCTATAATCATAATCTTGGGTTTTTATGAACAAACTCTTAATGATGTGAATTTTATCTCCATTTGGACATGGTAATTTGGGACTGCATCAACATTTTATTTTAATTGAAAAAAAGCCAATTACTTGGATTACTTTTACTGTCTTTATCTTAACCAACTACTTGAACTAGCAAAAACCTTGTAATAGTGAAAAAATAATGAACTACTTTACATAATGATTAAACAGGTTGACAATTTGTCTCATTGTTGTGAAAAATGATGTATCAGGTTAGTGCTTATGTGAATGATGTAAGGGGAAGACTCATTATTTTATTTTCAAACAGAACACCTTTACAGAAGATTTGAAATGAATGAACTATAAAATTCTGAATGTATAAACCACAGAAAGAGTTCAGTTCTAGATCACTTTTGTAATTATTCATGTATTACAGAACTATAGTAAGTTTCGCATCATGACTAATTAACTTGACTGTTCTAAGTTTTATTCTCAGTCTTCTTGGCGTTTATTGTATTGAGAAGTCAAGAAGTTGTGGACATCGTTTAACTTACTTTATTATATGAATTCTTTTATTAATTTATTTTTAAAGTATTTAATTGATTTTATTCTGTCTATTCTTCAATGTTGCCATGACAAGATGATGAATGCTTGCGATAAAACATTGTTAGTTTGCCGAGTGTCTGGTGACTTTGAAATCTTGTCTTAGAAATTTCATTTTATCTATTAGAAGCTTACCAATATGAAGTATTGATGTCATTTTCATTATTTCATTCTTGTCAGCATTGTAGTGTAGAATTCTTGCTTAACTATACTGATACAGTACTATTATACAATATATCTTGATAGGGTTGTCATGGTTACTGTTAATTGTTTGAAGTAAATTCAAGTCAGCTAATCAACAGCCACTTTAATTCACTTAGTGAAATCGATCTACATGTGTTATGATTGATAATTTACTGCACAGGAACAATTTAGGAAATCAGTAATACATAAAGACTATTAAATCATCAAAAAAGGACAGAAAACATTTCTTCTCGATAAGGGTTATTTCAGAATGGAATGGACTTCCTGATTCTATTGTCTGTGCGTCAACTCTGAACGCCTTTAAAAACCGACTAGACGATTTTATCGGAGACGCACAATATACCACCCATCCGGAACAGAACTGGGTAGAAATTCATGAGGGGGTTATAGAAGACACATAGTCTTGCGACCCTAACAGTAGATGTAAGATGTAAAAAGTAAACTCATGATCAGTCTGGTTAAATTGGTTATTTCTATTGTTATAATGCTACAACCAAAGTAATTCCTGATAGACACTAATAGTTTAGTCTTTGTGCATAGAAGGTTGTAATTTTCTTTACTTCATACAATGAATTTATTGAAATCTGTGAAACATTTTAGTGAAGTCTAGATGGATAACTCACAGAAATTAAATCAAAAATATCTAATAGGTTAATCATGACAGCCCTTTATCTTGATATGACCTCAATGAATAAAATATCTATAACTTTATGAATGATAGCTATAAGTCTGTTTTCATTATTGCTATATATAAATGTTCATAATAATGTGTTCTAAAGTAGTAAGTTAGGGATTTGTGTAATTGGACATTGTTTTTATATGTATGTATAATTTGTATATAATTTTATCTTAATAATATGTATGGTCACACCAAATTTGTGTAGAATGAAAGCATGATATTGATTTTAAGTGCAATTTTGTAATAAATTTGAATTTGGACTGCATTATATTGATTGTCATTTTAATATATTCATTTTAAAGCTATATTTTTGTAAGTCATCTTGGGAAAGTAATACTATTGTTGTCATTGACTACGGCAAGACATCATTAAAGGTGTTTAAATAATGTTGCTCTTAATTTGTGACAATTTTGAATCATGTATATGTTATAATCAAACATTAAATATTGCTATGAAATTGTTAGATTTTAACAAAACTATTTTGTCACTATGATATCATTAAATGTCTAAATTACTGTTCCTTCTTGTAAGCTAAATCAATAACTTATCAGACTGCTAAGCCAATGGTTTAGGGTTAGGTTCCTGGGCTTACATAAGTCAAGTTGGGTCATCGAACCTATCCATGGACAGTATGTTGACTTAAATTATCTAAAAAATTAACAAAGGAGCTTCTTAAATTGTTAATAAAAAATCAAATCATTGAATCATCTATGTTAATTACTATGTTAATTCTACAAAGTTTAAATTTTTGATAAATGCTGATTTAATTGCTATCTTTATTTACTATTTTACTTTCGTACTTCAATAATATTGAAAAAGTTATGGATAATAAAGTTATAGTGAAAACAGGAAATCAACTTTTAAAATAGCATTATTAGTACATTTATTTTGAAATAGTAAACATAGAACATATTGCTAATTGTTTTTAAAAAGCATGCTGCATTAAATAAGTCTCACTTATTATTTACCTAACTGCATTTTTGTTACCATAGTTTCACTAGTCATGCACAAGGACTTCACTGCATTTGTATTATAACACAATGGTTGTAGGATAAGAACCTAATTGCATTTGTGACATTAATTAAATAGCATGTCTTGAAATCAAATAGTTTCTTTTGAATCTGTTGTGTCAGTGTAATTGTAGATAATTGATTTCGTGTTTGTGGCCATATTACATATCTAATATCATTTTTGGTGTTGTATAACTTCTTAATGATTGGTGTTCACATGTAAAATGGTATTAAATGCCTCGTTTTATTGTAAATAGTAACTATGTTTTTATCTGCTCATTTATTCATATGTCCCATTTTTTTCAATGTATTATCTAGCTTTGACTTTGTAGATTCCATTCACATTGTGTTCAAATATTATTACCATGTCATGTTAAATATCAGGCTATATAAGTGTGCCGTTTATAATATCCACATCTGTCAAACATTTCCTAGTCTGTTAATGGCTGTTAGGATTTTCTAGTCTGGGAATGATAAACTGTAAAGAATTGAGTTAAGTTGATTACTGGTGAAACTTTTTAGGTTTTTCTTATTTTTCAAAAATTGTTTTAAGTTATTTGGATCTTATTACACAGCAGCACTTTGCATAAATGGCATTTTTTCCTTCCAAATTAGTGACTTTTCAGTCCTTTTCCCCTCATCAAAAAGTTATTTCCTCTTCTCTGTAGCAACTTGTCCATGTCTTTTAAATACTTAACTAAAAGAAAATTGTTCTATACTATTTATGTATTGGTTACAATGGCACACTCAAATCATATTGAACATGACTGACTGTATAAAATTGTATATGCAAGCTATAGAGTGTGTAAAATAATGTTTCAATTTCATTCATTGCCGTATGATTCATCCTCTAAACTCGTGACAATACAAAGTCATGTGTTTTATCATCATACATCATGTGACCAACACAGTCATGTGATTCAACATCATACATCATGTGACCAACACGGTAATATGATTCATCATCTAAAATCATGTGACCTATGAAGTCATGTGATTCATCATCTTAAATCATGTGACCAACAATGTCATGTGATTCATCATCTTAAATCATGTAACCAATACAAAGTCATGGGTGTTTTTAACCTAAATCATGTGACAAAAGAGACATGGGATTTATGCCACTTATTTTTGTCATCATCATCAAATTGTCAGTTTATTTGGTCATGTACAGACATTTTGTGGATCAGTTTTTAAAACAAGTGTAAAATTATGTCATGATTTAGTCATAATGTCATTTGTTATATCATTGTGTATCTCATATGTCAAAAATAAATGTGAATGGATTGTTTTATGTTCTTTTTTTACTGTACCCAGAAATGTCTTTTATAAGAGTATACTAGGATAGACGTTGGGAATTTTTATGTGAATCCCTTCTGGCCAGCTCACTTCATAGCCCACAAGTCTACTGATTAAGATGTTATATGTTTGATTCCTAGGCAGGCATACTTTAGTGGACTTAGGTCATGAAATAATTTCTACAACCATTCTCCTTACCACTAATTATTAAATCATGTGGGGCAGGTGTCAGGCACTGAAGCAAGTATCCACCTAGTAATTGGTTAACAGATGAATTCAAAGATTTAGCATTGACAGGATTAGTAGGCAGGTTGTTATATAACCTAGACAATGTGTTGCTGTGGTTTAAAACTGAACAAAAATATGAAAGTTTAGGATCACTTAGGATGCAACCAAAACCCAGCAGTAAGTATACTAAATTAATGTAGAGGAAATGAGTTGCTTCTGGTGAGACATAAACCACCCTATCCTTTCTGGTAGAATACATAAGTGTTATGGCTGTGGTAGACGGCATTACCATGTGACTGTGACATCACAAGTGCTTAGGATTCAAGAAAAAAACTGAAAAATCGGCCTCCACTCAAAGTCTTAAAGAGCTGAAAGTCGTAATTCTTGTCAGATTTACATGATACCCATGTGAGGCTAAGAAGAAAAGTACAAACTACTTGCTGCGCGTCACATCTCCGTCAGTTTTATACTTTTTGCTAACCACCGTGAGAACTCTTCTTTTTCAGCATACTGCTGTGACAAAATTTAATTGTCTTCTTTTTTTGAATAGAAAAGACATTGACAGGTTTTCAAGGGCGTTTGCGAAAAATAAATCCTATAAAGGTAGTGAAACAGTATATAAACAAGTTTCTGAAAATAAACCTATAGTGACCTGCACTGGTCACAAAAAGTCACTTAGTATTTACACTATGGTCCTTGAAAGTTTTCAGATTTTATACGTTGCATTCAGATATAGTTCTATTACATTAACATGTCACAACTTAAATAATTACACGGTCACTGAATCTATTTTTTTAAACCTCTTTCGAACTTGTTATTTCCCCGATATTCAAAATCGTCGCATATATAGTTAGATTATCAATAATTAATATAGATTGGTGGCTCAATGGTTAAAAAGAGGTTATATAAGAACACATTCAGTGACCGTGTAATTATTCAAGCTGTGACAGGTTAATGTAATAGAACTATACATGTATAACATAAACACTGCCCTCCTAAAATTCCTGCACTGTTCAATTAATTGAATTACTACAACTTCCAAGCTTAAGTTTTAAGAATAATGATAGCATAGTTTATGTTATTCATTATTCTGGCAATGGAAACAAAATTCCTATGAGTACATTTCATTTTTTGAGTTGCAGCAAAAGTTATTCGTCAGCCTCTTAAACCATGGTCAATGAATCAATAACAAGTTTGAGACGTTTTGTTATTTCATATTCAAAAGAAAAATGTACTGATTAAAAAGTCAAAATCAAAAATCATGTAACAAACTGCTTTACAATATTCTGAAACTTCTAGTACAATGTAAATTTTGAATGTGTGAAGGATCTTTTGGAGGCCATGTACATAGGTATCTATGTATCTGGTTGCATTGCACTTATAACAAGTATTTAAATATGAACACTTTTTGTACTGAGAAATAAGAGTGATTAGACTAGATGTTTCATGAACTGAGCGGTATATTCTAGAATATCTTAGTACAGACAACATATGCCTTCAAGATAAAATAGAAATAATTCAATCTATGTCTGGTAATCATTGTTTTTAATATTAATTTATTTTATCTCGATAGAGCAACTGGTTATGATATAGCAACATATGTACTGTACCCAATATAAACCAGGGTCGTACTTGATTAGACTTCACCATTCATTTGAGTATGCTTGTTGTCCCTCTGAATTGTAGGCCTACGATTTTCAGTTTTTTGGAATGCTTGTGTAATCCAAGGTCGTACTTTGTTAGACTTCTCCACTCTTTCTGAATTGTACGAATTTCATAAGAGTTAGCTCACCCACTCAAAGCAAATCTATATAGCGATATACCACTCAGAGAAGTGATTGGTTCACATTTGTATTGAGTTTAAAAACCAGCCCATAGAAAAGCCTAAACAAACAAAAAATGTTGTTTTCTTAACTCCAATTAATTCATTAAATCATTTTTTGAAGTTTCTATAAAGGTTGTTGCTTACAAAACTGTTGAAACTTTGATTATTACCAAAACTGACATTTTACCTTGTTACGTTCGCTAACACTTATAGAATACATTATCTATTCTACTGCCTTGGTTCATATCTTAAAGTTTTAAAAAGTTATTTAAAGTTTGACAAAAAGCTGCGCTCCCTTGGCAGCTCGGTGAATACTTAACGAGTGAAACTTTTAAGCGATGCACAGGAGAGTAACATAAAAGCGTGCCATTAATATAGCACTTTTTGTTTTTCCTGAAAACTTGAAAAAAAACAGTAACAACAAGTTTGAGGGCAAACTAAGGTACTTAGTACGATTTTATTTGCTACCGTCTTTTTGAAGGGATTAAGAAGCACCGATTGACTTATAACAGAAAAAAAGTTTATACCTTTATGTAAGGCCCGCACACAAACATTTTATTGAGTGACCTAAAGCACTAAGAAACTGAACGCAATCACTTATCCAAAATTCAGTTAAATTGATGCAAACTTAGACTTTTTATTAAATTAATTTGTATCATAATTTTAAATCTGTGTACTGTCTGACAGAGGAAAAGCCTCGAATGAGATCGGTTTATACCAAACAACTTGGTTTCAAAATCGAGAGGAAGTTTTCAGTTTGGATTTCTCTGTTAAGTTGAGAAGGAGCATTCTAACGTTCTGCTAATACAGGTTGAGAAATAAGTACACGGACCAACAATGTCAAAATTATGGAAACAATTGTTGTTTTTAAATGTGATAGCATTGTGTTATGGAAGACGCCTCCATGACGATGGCCGGGAAATCATCAGTAAATTTAATTTAATTGGAGAAAAGCTGAATAATATCATTGAAATTGAAGATGATACTTTTAACAAACAGTTGATTAAAAAATTGGATTCGATTGAAGAAATGATTGATTCATACAAGGGGAATAATCCTTCCAGTACATTGGAAACATCTGACGTTTATGTGAAAGTTGACAATAATGAGAGAATTAAGGATCGTGTAAATGCGTTGAGTGATGATTTTACAATGGAAGTTGATAAGTTCGGAAGGACCAAACGACAAGTTGATTATAACGTTCTTGGTTTTGATTTAGAAACACTTTGTGAAAATGAGACAATGCCTGTGTTTCTTAAACTGCTTGAAATTGACCTTGGAGTTAAAGAAAACCACAAGAATATCGATAAAATCGTATCTCTAGATCTAAAAGATCTAGCTGACGGTAATAAACTAAATAAAGACAACATTGAAGAAATTAATGAAAATGTAAAACATATAAAACAAACGGTTGATTTATTACTCAACTTGAATCTATATAAAATTGAGACTTGTGCTGATTTGTTGAAGTTTGGTAACTCTAAGACTGGTATCTATAGAGTAGGTGGAAAGGACGTTCTATGTGACCAGGAGACGGACGGCGGTGGCTGGTTAGTGTTCCAACGTAGAATGGACGGATCAGAGGACTTCTATCGTACATGGAACGAATATAAACAAGGGTTTGGTGACCTGAACGGTGAATTTTGGCTTGGAAATGAATATTTAAGTAAAATGACTGACCTTGCTTTACAAGGTTGGCAAGAGTTGAGAGTTGACATGGTTGATAAAGATGGTGGAAAATATTATGCCAAGTATGCCAGTTTCCGAATAATGTCAGAGACGGATCACTACCGTATGTTTGCTTTTGATTATCGTGGTAATGCTGGTAATGGATTATACTTAGACAGTGGGAAGCATTTTTGTACAAAGGATCGTGATAATGATCGTTCTGCGACTATCAGCTGTGCAGTACAATACAGGGCAGGCTGGTGGTACAGTGATTGCTATTCTGCTAATCTAAATGGAGTGTATTATGATTCAAGTGCTGATACAACTGCTAGGGATGGCATCGAGTGGGTTCTTCCCAACAAAGAATGTAAAACACTTACTTTTGTTGAAATGAAATTTCGTAAAAACCGAGGGCTGTAAGGTATAAAGACTTCTTGCATTGGATTATTCTGTGCAGATGCAGTGTACTCATTTGCAATGGATTCTTGATGGAACTCTCTAATACATAATGTAAAACATTTGTCTTATATTGAAATGGAAACTCGTGAAGTTCGAGGACTGCAAAGACGTACTGAATGGAAAAATGGTTTAATGGTTAAATCCAAGTGAATGAATAAATCTAAATTTGTTACAGGCTTATGAGCCCTGCTGGACAGTACACTTGCATTGTAGAACTTGATGTATTATCAAAGATGAATTGAAATCAGACAATTGCATGTAAACAGTAATATTTTAACGTAAATGGTTGTTCATGTATTACTTTTTTGTTATAGCGACGTAAATGTTTAACGCCGTAGCAATACATTGTATAGGTCATATAAAGGCGGTCAGTCAACCTATTCGCCTTTAATGCCGTTAACCAGTTACTTGGCGCATCCTTCCATCAGTGACTGACAGCTGCCCTACATGATTTAGAATCGGTGATAAGAAGGAGAATAGTCGTAGAAATTATCTAATGACCAAGCTTCACGAAAGTATACCTCGCCCAGGAATCGAACTTACGACCCCTCGATCAGTAGCCTTGTCTAAATGAGCGGCTCATAGATTATTATTAGTATGTAAAAATGACATTACAGCAATTTACAATCGTTATTTTTTTAATACATGTAACAGTAATTGTATGTACATGTAATGGTTTACACTCATATCTTGTTCGCTCACGTCTGTTATGTGATCTTATCAATAGCCGTGTTAATCTAAATATTAAACTTACGTCAAAATTGGTCGTGCGATTGTTAATAATATGGCCCACAGCTGGTTTTCAATATACAATGTAGATATAGTAATACAATGTTTTTGCATTATTATGCATGTTAGTAATTATATCTTTAGTAAAATTTATAAAAGGAAAAAAACTTACGTGATTTATCTTTTTAATTTTAAGCAGGTATATTAATAGTGAAATGTAATTGTGATATTATGGGTTTAGTTATTCACCAGTATTCGTCCACTCCATATGGATGAAATATAAGAAAACCCTATTAACTAGAACTTAAGCATACTATAAGTGTCTAGTAAGACATTCCGTTTAAAGAACCTTCTTCCTCAGCAGGTCTTCTTTGGTTCTCGGCAGTGTGGATCGCCCTCACTTTTTCTCAAACGGGCTTGGGGCCGGCTACAGTTGGTTTCAATGAGAATGATGATAGTGAATATGTAAAACTGTGTGACTTTATATTTATCCGAATGTTATTTTCTAGTTATAACAGTTTGTTTTGTCGCGTTAAATATCCAGCTAACAACGACCAGACAACAGATCTACTTATAAAATCAAGGAAGGTACTTATAAACAAAAACCTTATACACATCATTCCACTGCGTGCACACAACTAAATGTACAGAACGTTCAAACAAACATACCTGTCATAAAAGTAGAATTAAAAACTACAGTATTGTTAAACTTAATTTTAATGTCAATTGCGTAAACATGTGCATTTACCCCGCTGATTTAAATACTCGATATTTGTTCGATATGCCCCACACATAAATATGGATTTATTTTTATCGATCATGAGTATAGAAGTACTGCAGTGAGTATTTAAATCAGTGGGGTAATTGTATACGCCATTGACAGTTGAAATGAATTTTTACATAGTATAATTATACCGGAGCAGGGTAAATTGATATTGATACAGCCATCTGTATGTACGCACACGTAGTAGCTTATATAAAGGACCTCCCTGATCGAGAACTCTCGATATCGTAGTATACAATTATCACTCGCCATCCATGGTGTCGAAAATTTATTCATGTGTACAACATGTGGTAGAAAATGAAAGGATATAAAAACTCATTCTATTGAATGCATACAACGCATTTACATACACATAATTATATGAGAACGCGGAAGTTGTGACTGAAATAAAATATTTGCTGTTTTTATCTTACCACAAAATTTTGATATTCAAAATAATTGCTCAACACATGTTTATAATATTACATGTAATTAAATGATTAGAATTGTGAGTAGATTTTTGCTTTTAAAGCTCTTAAGACTTTGCCAGCATAACAGTATGTGTGAACAATTCACTGAGCGGATGTAGCCAAGTGGTTACGACGTTGGACTGGTAATCATTGGATAGCCAGCCCCGTGTTGGTTCAAATCCCACCCAAAACCCACTCTGTTGTTTCCTTGAGCAAGATCCTTTATCTTAGAAGCTCAGTACTAGGGGAACAGGACGGGGACACGAAAGTGATTCATCTAAGTTGTAGATCTTGTTTCACAATCGAGCTAAAATAAATAAGGATAAACTAAATCAAATGTACTTCGCTTTTCCTGTAAAACTTATACATGTCATTTCAAGGACATCGTACTATATATATCACAAAGATCAACGTGTTTCAAGGTGAAAATATCACTAAATTATGAGCAGTGTTGTACTATATAGGCCTACATAGATCCAAATACATTCCCTATCATCAAATAATTATCTGAACTAGTTTATTTTAATATCAAATATCTCATGAGTACTTAAAGTGATTCAGTCATATCTAGATTGTCACGGATCGTTGCATGATCGCTCGCTTTTCAACCTAAAAAGGGTACCGATTTCTTTATTTTTTTGTAAGCATACTTGAACGAATGCTATATATACATGTACATTAAATATGTTTGTCTCTTTATAAAGGCGTTTACAATTTCAAGGTCGCTAACTCGCTAAATTAATAAGCCCGTGTAAATATCCTTGAGTTTCAAATTGTAAATCAAAGATTGAAAAACAAATTTTGTTAAGACTTCTACCGGGTAGTATATAGACCAATGTGTGCATGCGTAACCTGAATAATCCGGACAGTTTCGACATCGAACGTACGAGGTTTTGAGTTTTGTATGCAAAAATCGTGCTACAAACGGTCCACATTACATAAAACTTCGGAATATTCCGGATTTCTCAAGGTTCGGAAATCCAAAGGTTGGCTTACACAGCTTATAACCAAAAGGTGTAGTAACTATTCGTTAATGCATTTATATACAGATCACTATTTTAACAGAAAGAAACATTCTATGATGGAGATGCACTTTGTTCAAGATGGTCAACTTCATCAGATAGGAAAGAAAACTAGGCCTATATGGATAGACATACATGAAGATTTCTGTCTGGTAAAATTAAAATCACATAGGCCCATTAAATATAAAAAACGAACGATGAAGTTGTATTCAAGGTTATATTAATTGATGGAATCGAATAATCTTTAGAAAATTCACTGATTTGATTGGACCAAAGATGAGCTGTCCCAGTAGACTTGGCGCCATGAGCGACCCTGACCAGGCCCATGTTCAAAAAACTTGTGACAACTTCATCTGTTCACACGTAAGTACAAATTATTCTTTTATCTTTTAACCATTTACTAACCGCCTTCTGCACTGTTTTTTTCTGTACATAGGCCTAATGCAGGTCATTAAGGTTTTTAAATTATTAACTGTAGGTTTTTGCACCTTTTTTATCACAGCTCTATCTTCTTTATTTTAACTCCATGCATGGCTATTATATTCAGAATTGAATGTTTGCCATTATAATAGATGATGACTAAAATTATAAATAAAATTGCACAATAGAAAAGGGTTTAAACATGGGGTTAGGCTAATGACCTTAAACAAAGCTATATCGAAGAAGCGTGGATAAACTAACTATTGAGTTAAAAAATATTTGAATTATTCAAGCGATACCGCCAGGCCAACTAATAATCGATGTAACTTAAAACCACGCTACTGACAGTACAAATAGATCGCGTTCTAGTTTCACTAGAGTGAGTTTTCGCCCCAGCCAATAGCCGAACTGTCGTACGACGCGCTTTATCAAAATGGCTGAAACACATCACAGAACGTCGGAGGTTTATCAACCACCGGCGACTTTGCAAGATGAGGCGCATGTTAAAAATATGGATCAGTACAGGACTATGTATAAGAAATCCGTGGAAGATCCAGAGGGATTTTGGGGTGAAATCGCGGAGCAATTTTACTGGGAATCCGCGCCTACAGGAAAATTCTTAGAATATAATTTTGACGTAAGAAATGGTCCAATCTACATTAAGTGGATGCAAGGTGCTAAAACAAATGTCTGCTACAATGCTCTTGACAGACATGTTGCTAACGGATTAGGGGACAAAGTAGCTTTTTATTGGTAAGTATTTAATATTTGTTAAATTGTTTACGCCATGGAAATCACGTAATGAAAACACCGGGTAAGGGGGGTAACTCTAAGTTGTTTACAATTTTGTTGTTTATTGTTCAATTTGATTTTTGATGTTGTTCAGATATTACAGCAATATTATCTTATTGTATGATATATATTATGATTATAGTGCAATATTTTGTACATGTAAATGAATGTCACTTATTGATAACTTGTAGTTTTTTCATCTCATGTGCAGTTAAAAAAAAACAACCAATTTTGTACCAATTAGTGAATTACATTTACATGTAAATTCTACATCTACATAATTTTCATCAAACTGTCAGACTTGACACTTCTTTGATGGTGTGCAAAGAAAAGAGAATATAAAGTTACATATGAAAAAGTTGTAGTAAAAGTAAGAAAATAGATCGGGCAAGAATTAGTGCTTGAATAGATAAAAAGATACATGTAGAAGCAGAAAAGAGGTTCCCAGTGTCTTTTCACCTCCATCCAGACTAGACCAATTTGGCTTCCGGGTGGTACCGAATTGTACCATTACATACAGTTGTGTTTGCTGGTATTTGCCGCATTAGCTTTATGAAAAAAGATAAAAATCTACGGTCCCAATTGTGATAGAAACCACAACCTTAAAAGTCATAAGTGGACCATTCCATGTCGCCATAAAAGCTACATTAGCATGAAGGGAAAACCAACAGGGTTCGACACTTACTGTTTTTAGTCAGTTATTCTGAGATTCTTCCTTAATGTAGGGGATTCATTCAATAATAGACAAAAATAATGATACAGATAAAAATTTATGACACAAATTGTGGTAAAAAATTAATGAGAACTTAAATTCACATAATAGCCGGGCATTTTTAGTGAACCCCCAGCTAAGCATTACTGGGATTCCTCCCAAGTTTTTGGGATCCTTGGAATCATGGGATACTGTTAGTGTCGAACCCTAAAGGCCAAGGAATTACTAGTTAGTGCCGTTTCAAACCTCTGCTATATCCTCTAACTCCAGGAATTTGAGTGTCTGTGGGGACAATCTAAGGATTTAATCACACAATTCTAAGAGAGTCAGGGCCGGCTAAATCTTAAGACTGTTTACTTGTCCATTCTTGGCAATTGGTAAAGTTACTTGTCAATATGGACATTATAGAATAAAATTATTTAAAAATTCACTTGTCTGTTGGGTGTCATTTGTAACGTGATGAAAATTCATGATCTGAGCTGTGATAGAACCAAAGGCCCTTCAAGTCATATGCAGACTCTTTACTTTGTTGCCATAAAAGCTATGTTGAAGACACCTACAGTTGGGAGAGTGTCTGACTTGCAAGCAAGAGGTTGTGGGCCTGATCCCGCATTGGGACCTTAATTTTTCCTGCTCAGATTACTTATTGAAATTCCTTCAAATATTTCCAGTTGAAGGGAGTCACCGATAGCCCATCTGCTGGCTACTATTATAATACTTTTACCAAAATGTCTGTAGACTAATTTAAATCCACTGTACTCTAAAACTGTTTGTAGGAAAATTTAAGGGCATTGTTATGCAATGATAAATTGTTGTTAGTGAGAGCTTGCTGGCAGTTGATGATATATTTGGAGGTAATCCTCCTTGGATACCCGGCTTCCTACAGCTCTGATATTTATAGAATATTAATATTTACAGGGAAGGAAATGCTTTAGGTGATGAAGGAAGTATTACATACAGTCAACTTAAAGATAGAGTTTGTCAGTTCTCCAATGTCCTGAAGTCACTAGGTTTGTTTTGTTTAATTAAATTGTTATCTTAGGGCTGGACATTAAAGGCCCTCATATTTCCCCCGACAATCTACTTTTGGGTTTAGGCAAGTTGTTACTGATAGTAAACATTTGACATGGGAAAGTTAAATATAGCTGATTGTCAAATCTGGCAACTTTCTTAAAAAGTAAATGCTTTGACATTTTTATAAGCCTGTTGAAAATGGTTTGTATGATGTAAACATTCATGGTGTATAGCTGACTCGGCACGTGGATGTCCGATATGTTCTCCCTCTCTAAGTCAGACATTTTTTCATCTGATCTTCACTAAATTTGGTAGAATTTCTGTGTAATTTTTGCAGCATGGTCAGTCTACTTTTGGACACAGGGTCATAGCCCTTAAATTAAGTGACAATCTATTTTGTAACACTATGTCGCCTTTTTTGGAAATAAAATATGAGCCCAATTTATTATAATTTAAGGTATAAGTTGTAAACTACCAACTAGCCTGTCTATATATTAAATTTATGTAATTTTCACTAACTTAATTAATTTTCACTAGTCTTGGGCTTGCGGGTTAAGACAATGACTGCATTAGGAAGTAGCTATTCAAATACCAGCTCACAAAATACCTGTTGACTAGTATAACCTTTTGTTATACCCCTGCTTCGAAGAAGAGGGGGGTATACTGTTTTACCCTTGTCCGTGCGTCCGTCCATCCGTCCGTCCGTCCGTCCGTTACGAAATTTCCGTCGCAGTTTTCTCAGCAACTATAACATGCAGCAGCCTAATACTTTGCATATTGCTTCATCCCATAGTCCCATGTGGTGTAAAGCGATTTCATGCTCCTTGCTCATCTACTTCCTATTTATCGCATATTTTTAGATTTTGGCGGGGGTATCTTTAGTGAGCATTAGCTCACAGATTTACTTGTTTTAACTATCATACATTCTGCATTTGATTCATGTACAGTTGTATACACATGTCTCAATTAGCTTATTTTCAACTTTCAGGTGTAGAGAAAGGTGATAGGGTAGCTATATATATGCCAATGATTGTTGAGATTACAGTTGCTATGTTAGCATGTGCAAGACTTGGTGTTATACATTCTATTGTGGTAAGTTGATATTAATTTGTATAAAGTTCTATCTGATGATGTATTCCTTGCTGTCTTTGCCTCACCCAGGTCGATAGCGCAGTTGGTTGCGCGCCGGGATTTGGAATCTCGTGTCCCTAAGGGGGTACTGGTTTGAATCCTATCCTAAGAGGTTATACCCTTCCATGAAAATTTGACATTAATGTCAATTTTCCTCCATTAATAAGGCATATGGAGAAGTTTCCGGCCTTGTGGAAGGGTAGGTGAGTACTGGTTATAAACAAGAGTCCAGGAAAGCTAGGTTAGGTGCGCTGGATGCGGTAAAATGACCTAAATTGTGTTGACAAGGCGTTAAACCCAGTAAAAAAAAAGTCTTTGCCTCAAGTTTCTTGAGCTCTTATCCAATTTATTGTGTTATATAGTAAAGGGCTAAATGAAACTGGGTGAACCATGGGTGGATTATGAAATAAGAAATTTTTATTAGCTTGAATCTATTTTAACATGTCCTAAGCTTGAGGCTAGTGGGGTTTTGTGATGACTGTATTAGACAAAACTAATCGGTATTGGCTTAATAAATAGACCTAACTCGGAATGTGTGGGTTTTCTGTCTGTGTGTAGGTGGTACAAACAAAGTTTGTTGCAAATAATTGCTGAAAAGCATAAAATACAGAATAAATTCTATTATTCTTTGTGCACATATTTTCATTGTAACAGTGAAAGTTTGTTTGTACTGAAGGGGAAAACCTAAATATTTAATAACAGTCTATTTTTTACAGATCCTAGCTTCAGTTTATTATATTTTATTTGAAATTGACCAAATTATCTATTTATCGTTGATGTCTTGATCTGTGACTAATGTATTTTTTTGCTTTTACTAACATTGTATTTTGTTGGCTCATGTTCCATTAATACAATAAATAGTTTTAACTTACCATTTACAGGGTGTCCACTCTCCTATTTTTTCCTATATTTTCCTATATTTTTACTAACTTGCTATAATTTCCTATATTTTCCTATTATTGCCCAAAATTCCTATAAATTCCTATATTTAAGTGTTGGCTAAGACAAAAAGTTTAAATAAGGAGAATTCTTTCAATATTTTGTCATAATAATACAGTGCTTGATGTTAATGGACACAGTTTCCATTTTATATGAAAAGATATGTTAACAATCTCCTTATGTACGCTTTTTTCTTACAGGTTTGGCGACCCTGCCTAGCCGAGCCATTATTTGTTTTATTACATGATTTTACATTCATGTGATAAAACATATATTTAATGTTTTCATCTTAAGACTTATGTTTTAACTTGTGTTTTGTCTTCAGTTAGCATGTTAGCCGTAAACATGCCAATAACATTAAAGTGCATTAAAGGAAAATCGGAATATTTTGGTAGGTGCACAGTATGTAATACTGACATTAAGTGTGACAATTCAGGTTTCAAACAAATACTTCAACACTGTAAAGGAGCACTGCACATAAAGCTTTGCAAGACTGTTCACTCTGGAGGGCAGACAAAGTTAGTATTTAAATCTCAGGCATCCACATCTTCTGAACCTGGATCTAGTACAACTGATAGCCAATCAGCCCCTGGAAACAAGCCTTCAATAAGTAAACAGCCTGGACAATCAACACTCAGTTTTGCTTTCCAAGGTCAGGATGTGTTGGCCGCAGAAATTATTTGTGCTGCAAAGTGTGCTACATCCAATATCAGCCTTCGGGCTTGTGATGGTTTGTCAGAAACATTTCAGGCTATGTTCAACTGTCCTATTGCAGATGGGTTTAATGTTGGAAGAACTAAACTCTCCTATATGTTAACAGATGGACTGCTGCCAGCTTATAGGAAGGCTCTGCTGTATGATGTCAGGAATTCTCAGGGCTACTTCTCATTACAGTATGATGAGACAACCCAGGCACAGGTTAAGAAGCAAATGGATCTCCTTCTGAGGTACTGGTCTCCAACTCATGATGAGGTTTGGTGTAGATACTATAGGTCTTTGTTTTTCTCCCATGCTGATGGCAAGACTGTAGCAGCCCAAATATTCACTGCTATGCAAGAAGATGGTTTTCCACTTGATAGATTAGTTGCACTAGGAAGTGATGGCCCAAACGTCAATAAACCCATATCTAGGGAGCTGTCAAAACCAATGCATGAATCCACCCCAGGTTGGAAAGGCTTTGTTGATGTAGACACTTGTAATCTTTGTAATCTTCACACAATGCACAATGCTTTCTATAAAGGTGTAGCAGAATATGGTCAAAAGGTGGAAGACTTTGCCTTGGCATTATTTAGACTTTTCAAACTTTCTGCTGGGCGACGAGAGGACTAGACAAGTTCAGCTAGACCTTGTTCTCAAAGAAGAGTTATTTATCAAACACTCACAAGTCCGCTGGCTTAGTATTGGTCCAGCTCTTGAGAGAATAATTGAACAATGGTCTGGTATAGTTGCATATGTAACTCAGCTTGAAAAGGATTAAAAAAAAATCCCCAAAAGTATGAACTTCAAACTGATCAGAGAAGCCATTAGATCAACAGATATGAATTTAAGATCAAGTTTCTGCTCTCAATGATTCCTTTGTTAGAATACTTTTTGACTGAATTTCAGAGTGAAGCACCATTGATACATGTTTTACACAGCAGAATGGTGAACTTTACTAAGACATTGCTGAGAAGGTTCCTGCCATTAGATGTTGTCAACAAGACTTCCCCTGAGAACACGAATGAAATTGAAATGGGTATAAATGATCAGCTTGACAATCAGTCAATGGAGCTGGGTACTGCTAGAAGTGAACTACTTAAAATGAAATCTTCAGAACAGCACAAACAATTACTCTGGTTCTGTTTACCCTAAGAAGTCTAAGAGTGACAAAAAGTAACTTCTTCACATTATAAGAGCTAGATTTCTGATTGACTGTCTTAACTTAAAGATAAGCACATAGTTTTACTTATGATTCTGGTTGACTTATGATTATTGCTTTTCCCTATATGTGTATTGTTTATCATTGTGGTTTGTTCTTGTAGTTTGAATTACTATAACTGTTAATCTTATTTGAACAAAGGCAATGTTCATGATGTGCACTATGCATTAATGCATCCATATCCACAGCTCTACGGGTGTAGACTAAAGCTGTCCTTCAGTTCGATTTTAAATGTGATTTTTCATATCTTAAGATTCTTAAATTTCTTTTAGTAATGAAGCACAGCATATTTGATTACCGGTAATCATTACTAAAACTAAAATCTTTTGTCTCATTTGTGTTGAGTATTATTCTCAATGTCATCATTTGCACTGGAAATCTAGTCATGTATTTTGCATGTATGTTCTTGCTATCTTTGTGATGAGAGTATTATTTTGTTAATTATGATGTTGTTTAAAATGTTCATTGTTTATATAGTAATAAAAAGAAAGCAATAAAAGTGGAGATGGAGAGTGGAGGAGGAGGTTAAACTCTCATTTTGTTTGTTATTTATATTTCCTATATTTTCCTATATTCTGGCTTTGAAAATTCCTATATTTTCAAAGTTGATTTATCAAAACCCTGATATTCCTACCCTTGGGTTTTGATGGAACATTTTTTATTTGATTCTCTACCCTAAAAGTATCCTCTTTTAAAAACCATTGGTCATTGCCACTGACTACACTTTAGTAAAATATATTTTGAATGTTCTATTTGGGGTCCTGATTACAAAAACTGCAAAATGCAAGGTTTGACTCTAACTGTTTTACCAGGGATCCCAAAGGAATCCTAAGTCAGTTACTCATAGATTCCTCCATTAAAAGTAAAAATCTTGAATACTGTCACTAATTGTAGTAGACAATTCATGGCAATTTTCAGGGATCCCGATACACTGTAAGAGTCGAGCCCTGTAAACTGTTTTGCTTATGGTTACAAAATGATGAAAACATTTATTTCAATTTTCGAAAAGTTTAAAGTGGGAGTGCTTTAGCAAAATTTAGTAAGTTAGTTTTATGTAGTATAATATTGTTTACAGTTTGCTGGTTTCTCTGTGTCATCATTAACTGAGAGGTTGATAGGAGCTCAACCAAATATACTTATAACAGCAGGTAGATTCTATTTACAGCATGTGTAGTCTTAGTACCAGTGTTCTGTTTTATTCTAAACATTTAGTGTAAATATTTGTGTAATACATTTTACATTTTTAGCTTGTCAGAACCGTTCATGTTCAAAATGAGCTTTTTATTGCTCTTTGTCTATCGTGTACTGTCAGTCATGCGATGTTTGTCATTTGCTACTCAAAATTGCTTCAAACAGTATTTTATTCAAATATTTTCTTTCTAGCTTTATTTCTGCAAAGAAACTTGTCATAGGGAGCTAGAAGTCATAAAATGTAATATAAATTTTGTGATTTAATAACAGGTTTTGTTGCCCTAAGTAACATAACCAGCATGTTCAGTGACTTTTTTTAGAGTGGGTATTGTACCCATCAATGTTGAAAAATGTGGGTATGAGGAAATAAAAGTGGGTACACTAGTTTAAATAGTTATTTTCGACATAAGTACAAGACGATTCCTCCCCTATACTCCGATGAAACGATCCGTTCCCAGTCACGTTCGTCTTCAGACGATTCGCGCCTAAAACGAAAGTAGTTTCGGCAAATCTATATCATCTTTTACTTTACCCCACATCAGTGTTTGTACCTGGTCGAGTGTGAATATTTGCAATGAATTTTTTAATTTTGGCGTGAAATACGCGAATTTTCACTGGATTGAACATGCTGATAACATTTTCTTGCAAATTTTCCTTATCTTTTCTCTAACAAGTCTGACAAGCAAGGTCAGTAGGTTGTGACATCAGCTGCTGGCAAAAGAATGTGCTCTAATTCTGATTGAACTCATCCTTCTAGAGATCTAGAATTTTTAGCCTTTTCAAGGGTAGTAAGTATGTTGCTTACAACCATGACATGAGCAAAGGAAGATCTGTTTGAAGTACCACTGCTGCATTACAAATTTTTATAGTTTTCGCTTTATCCCCTGTCTTTGAAGTTGATTTTGAGCTCAATAGTCTTCCAGAATTGTGAAATATAATTTTATGGAACAATTATCCAAAATTTGATATGATCTTATATAAAAATTTTATTATCATAAAAATATTTCAAGAAACAAACCATTTTGATCTTGTTACAAGCAGGAAAACAGACAGTGAATTGCCACAGTTACAATTTGTAACCCAAAACATTTTGATTGCAAAGTTATAGAATCATTTTTTTTGAAATTTATCATTTTTTCCATTGCGGGAAGGCAGTATTCCCACCCCATTTTTGGACAAAAATTATCACGGATACAACTTACTCTATTATTCTTGACTTGGCACTAAATGTTCCCAATATTACCAGATCTAAGCATGGTTTATCGATTATAAATCAGAATCTAATCTATAGGAAATAATTACATATGTCAATGTTTATAGATGGTCTATCAGACATTCAGACATTGTTATTTACGGAGTATAAAATGTTGTTTCTTATTTTAGATTGTCTAATTGGCTATTTATTGATTTTTTATTGCTAGTCTGGAGACATTAATCGCTACATTAATATACTATACCGTATGGCTCATGTAGTATTTGATATTATATAAGCAATAAACTACTGTACTTTATTTTACTATCTATGAATATACAATTATAAATCCATATTTGTTATTACACTGAAAGTATTTGAAAAATATTTTTTTGTCTCTATTGTAAAAATTGTTTTGAGGAACTAAATTAAGATTAATATAATGTTGAATTGAGACAAGTATAGTATAGTATACAGTGTTATCCCAACTTATTTCTACTAATAAATAATGTGCACTTTATAGCATATTTTATTGTTGATGTAACCCGGTAAATCCATGGTCTGAACTGAAGTTGTAACCCACAACCTCTCAATTCATAAGCAGACACTCTACCACATCACCATGAAAGCTAACTTGAGGGAAAGGGAGTATGAGTGTCGTAATATACCTCTGCTAAACTGATAAATTTAAGCATTCTGTGCATAAATAGTGGAGGGAACACAAATAAAATTACTACCAAGTATCTATTGCATAGTGTTTTAAATTTTGATGAAATGATCATATTTATTTTACGATATCAAAGCAGCTGTCTAAAATCTCTCAATATCTGCTCTATAACTATTTTCTTTGCAAAAATTTTGGTTGCCTAAGAAATATAATATTATTAAGTTGCCTGAATGAAGATTCTAATCGTCCCAGGCAATCTTGGAAATCACTGCTTATTTTGCTGTATTGATTTGATCTGACATTTACTGTAACATATTGTTTCTGTCTTTATTTGGGAAACCATTCATGCATTTGTCTGTAACAGCTCTACTGATTACAAATATAAAATTTCAGATAATTCTGTCTCCTCTGGAGTCTATTGATTTAGCTTATAATAGAGATTGGCTTAAAGACTGCATTGTTATATTGATACTGTCTGATAACTTGAAATATCAAGTGCTTTTCTGGAAATGGTTTTTATGGTTAAATGTATCGGTACTCAAATGTTAAGTCAGATCAGAGAACTGTCTTAGAATTTGCAACAGTAAAAATACTGCGAGTATTTGTTTGAAAATAAATTTGTTTGAATTATTGTTAAGTTCTGCTATAAGAACATCTTGCAAAATCAAGCAATTTGCGACAGTATTTAGGTCCAAAATACTTAATTTGAGAGAAAAAAGGTTTCTATATCAAAACCATTCCATAAATAAGACCATCAATTTTGATGGTCTTAGTTAAACTTTACGGTAATATTATTATTTGAACTATTTATGTAAATCAAAGAAGATAGTTTATGACAGGGCTCCACAAAGTGACTTTAATTTTTAAAGAAGGTTTGACAAACCAGCTAAATACATTTCTTGCCCCAACCAATGTTACTAGTAGTAACAAGTTGCTCAGACCCTAGTAAAGATTGTCAGCAGCAATAGGACGATCTTTAATGTAGAGCCCTTGTTGATTGTTTTAATGTGTTGTCTAGTTGACCTTAGCACAGAATCCATACATTTTGTTGGTCTGTCATTGATAATGTGCCGTATTTGCACAGAATGTTCTATTTTACTCATTTCTGCTAGTGATGTATATAATGCTTTGCATTGTTAGCTTAGCTAGCTGTGAAGTTCTGTTTTGTACGCTGTTTATTTTTCATTGAAGTAGTTAGAACATTCAAACAAACAACACATGAATATATTGATATAAGTTTTTCATCAGTCTAATATAAAAGTCACAATCCCTTGCAGTTTTAAACAAAATAAAAAAAAAAATCAGCATTTTATGCCCTTGACATTAATGGATGTATGAGCAATTAGTGATTATAAATCCCGTCTGTTATAGCTAGTTTAGGATAACATGAGACATAGTTTACGTAAAATATTGTTTATATTTGTCTAAAGTTATCTTTGACAACCTTTAGTTTGATAGTCCAAGAATAGGCTTTTATCAAATACTTTAACACTTGAATGCTTGTAATTATTGATTGTGAACTATAAGTATTCAACTTCATCCTACTTCATTTTGCCCATATTGTCAATTTCAAGGTCATTTCAGTCACCATCTTATTTTCAAGCATTAGTGCTATTGATAAAGTTATTCAGTGAAGTGCAAAATTATCAACTAGCTGGACTATTTAGAATAAGTAATTTACACAAGCCTGAACATATTTCACTAGTTCTGGTTTTGGGCTAGTGACTGTTAAGGTGATGACTGCATTTGAAACTGGTGCTTAATTAACATATCCACCCTCTTACACAAGTGGCCTATTTGTTTTACATAGTAATTGTTTGTGTCCAAAAACATGCAACTACAGGTCATCCATGTAGAGTGCGTACAAAAAAACAAAACGTGTTTCAGTAAACATTAAAAATGAGACGATTCATTTCAGGGGTAGGCAGTAATGAAAATAAAATTTGTGTAATTCATTTTAACAAAATTAGTTTGGTTGATAAACCACCATTACTTGTTAATCATGCTAGTTATGGTAGAACACTTTCCATTACACCAACAACTAAGACACTTGTAATACATATCACAATTGTTTATTTTAAAGTCGTCCTGGACATCCCTTGTCGAGGGTTAGTTCACTGTATTGTTATTATAAACAGTGTTTTGTTTTTTTGTACGCACTATAAACATTGCGTATATAAACATGGACAAATATTTAGGGGTGTATTATTTTTTTCAGTTTTATAGTTTAATTAGTTTACACTTATTTTATAAACATATCATTATATAAAATTTACAATGTGCATACACACTATTTAAAATGAATGTTACATATAAAAATGACCTGTTAAAATCAGTAAAATGCTGTTCATGCAATAGCTTATTCACCTATTAAGTGAGCAATTCCATTGTTTAAAGTACAAAAACATGCATGACCTAGAATACGACCTGTATGTTTGTCTATAATATGGTATAGTGCTTACAAAAAACAAAACGTGTTTTGGTAAACATTAAAATTGAGACAATTCATTTCAGGGGTAGGCAGTATTGAAAATAAAATTTATGTAATTCATTTTAACAAAATTAGCATGGTTGATAAACCACCACCACTTTAAATCATGCTTGTTATGGTAGAATGCTTTCCATTACACCAACAATTAAGACACTTGTAATACATATCACAATTGTTTATTTTAAAGTCATCCTAGGCATCCCTCGTTGAGGGTTAGTTCATTGTATTGTTATTATAAACAGTGTTTTGTTTTTTTGTACGCACTATAATCGTTTGATTGGTGAAGAGATAATGAATATTTAGAAATGGAAGGTCTGGGGTAATGTTAATTGTTTGGCCATTTTGGGGGTATTTTTAGTTCACTAAAGATTTTTGTTTTCTATTTTGCCTGGCATTTGATTTAAAAGTATGCTGCCCTGTGTTTACATGTATTTATGTATTTGTTATTCCATGTGATTACATTACTTTTGATATGTATGTAATATTGAAAAGGTAAAACGACTATTATTATTTTGAATTTTTTTTTTTTTTTTTAGTTTGGTGGATTTTCAGCTGATTCATTGTCAGATCGTATTTTAGATGCAAAATGTTCTATTGTAATAACTGCAGGTAGACTAGTACTTTATTTTATATTATAGTTTATATATTTGTACGTTTTGGTAGTTAGGAGAATTATTTTACTTTTTACTGGCATCCCTTTGGACCCCCCCTCGCTTGATGACCAGCTCTCAACAACAGTTATAAATAATCACTACTTAAACACTTAAATACAAATATCCTCCTCAAAGTCAAAATGACCGCAACAATCTATTTTGATCTGCCAATTTGTCATTCTATTCTAACCCGGCTAGCTCAGTTGGTAGCACGCAAGTCTACTGATCAAGGGGTCGTGGGTTCGATTCCCAGGCGTGGCATACTTCCATGGAGCTTAGTCATGAAATTATTTCTACGGTCATAATCCCTCCTACCAATGATTTTTAATTATGTTGGGCAGTCGTCAGTCTCTGACGGAAAGCATGCGCTTAGTAGTTGGTTAACAGCTAAATCCAGAGATTTAGCCTTTCCAGTAGGAGTGAGTAGGTTGACTGACCACTGTTATATGACCTATAAAATGTGTTGCTACGGCGTTAAACCCAACAAAAACAAAACAAAAAACTTAATCTGCTGTTGTTGAGTAGTATTATGGGATAGTATTATTAGGGCAGGGAAAAATATTCAAATATTTGGATTGTTATCGAATATTCCAATATTGAAAACAAATACGACTATTCGAAATTCACTGCATAAAAAATATTGAAAACAAATACGACTATTTGAAATTCACAGCATAAAAATTGGCTTTTTATTTTTGCCCCAGACATTTTCTATTTAAAATGTAGTTTAAGAAGCATGTTTATAGTTGGCATGTTTGTTCAACACATGTCAATTAAATTTTTGTTATGATTCCCAATTTACTGTACAAAACCTTGGTTATAAACAGATCATGAAGGATCAATTCAAGATTCATTGAAACTTCAGATATTGTTCATTTTTCTCAACTGTCAAAACATGAATAATTTCACGGTGAATGGGTTTGTTAAAATTATTGTCAGAATATCCTCATTGGTTTCCGAAAAAGTGTATTATGAGTGAGTAAAGCTTCTTATGCCATATGATAAGTTTTGGTCAAGATACTTTTAATAATAATTAGGCCTCCAGTACAAAAACAATGCTTTCAGTCACCGTGAAATTATTCAAGCTTTGACCGTTGAGAAAAAACGGACAATAATGTTAATTCAATATGAGCTGAAGTGGCTTTATTCAGATGAACAAAACTAGACATGCAATATGAGGCACTGACCTACTTGGAATCTTTTTTAGCTTTATAAAAACGAATATTCGAATATATTTGAATGTCAAAAACCAATATTCGAACATGAAAATTTGTATTCGTTCCCAGCCTTAAATATTATTTCTGTTTGATTTGTTTTAATGGCACACTAAATAAAAAAGATCATATCATACTGAAATCACTGTTCACATACCAATATATGTTTGTGTATCATTATTGTGTATGTGTCCTTAGAAAACAATTCTAGAAGATTTTTGTTACAGGTATCATTTTTATCTGTAATCATATTTCTAAAATCACTATAGCTCAGAATGGATTTTTTCCTAGTCTGAGAATGAATATATAGAAAAAGCTATAACTACTGGGATATTGTACTGATCAATGATTGATAGGTTATTTTTTAAACAAAATAAAGTCTGAATTTCTTCCTGACAATAAAAGAAGCATGATATTCTCTGTTATTAACCTTGAAGTATTTCCTTAAGGGTATTAAGGAAATAAAAACACTTTGATGTGAGTACTGAATTACAGAAAAAAGGGTCCAGGAAAGCTTAGTATGGTGAGATAGCTTGTGTAAAATGGCCATAGTATGTGTTGACAGTGCATTAAACCAAATTTAAAAAACAAAACAAACAGAAACAAAAAGCACTTTCTGAATGAAAATCAGATAAAGAGGTATCATTTATAAATGATCACTATCATCTGCATGTATGAGATATTTTTAGAAGTTAAAGTTAGTTTGATGTGTTTACTGTTATTCATCACATATGTTTACATATGAGATAATTTATTCATTTATTTTTATATATTTATTTTTATTTAATAAACAGATGGTGTCTGGCGTGGTGGTAAATTATTAAATTTAAAGGATATTGTTGATAATGCTGTAGCCAAGTGTGAACAAGCGTAAGTATATACATATATTTGTAAAGAGATTTGTGTACAGATTTGTACAAAGAAATTGGCAGTAAACACTAACTGAATTTTTTTTACATTTTAGTATACATGTATACATTAGGGCTGTCACGATACGTCAGAAGTGTATCGCGATATATTGCAATACGCTAGCACCATATTGCAATACATACCACAATATATTGTGGGTTTGTAGATTTGTTGTGTCTCTGCTGTATTTAACAGAAACATTGCTTATCTTATATGCAACTACTTAAATCTAGTTTCACTAGGTCTACACAGTAATTTAGTACTGTGATATATGTTTTGCCTATAAAAAGATGTTTAGTTGGAAGAAACTATCACCCCTTAGCTGCGGAACATCCTCGCAATCAAGCTCCTGGACTCCATGCTTGTTTCACAACTTCCTGTCCCGAAGTTTTTGATTCAAGAACATATTCTTCACAAGTTCCGAATAACCAATTAAATGACCCCAATCAGTTAAATTCTTGTAACCTAAGCTCAGATTGAATGAACATTGGGAAAACTGATGTTAGCTACTTTTATTTTGCAAAAAGAAGATTTTTCCAATGAAATAAAAAATATCACCAAATACTGGTACATAAAATTTGTACCACGGTACATATTGCCGCAGCTGCATATTGCAATATACCAGTATACTGGTATAGTGTAACAGCCCTAGTATACAAATTGTGTTTATATCTGTAAATAATTTCTGTCTTGATATAGGTGAAAGAATGGGTACTGAAATTAAGGAATTTGATGTTTGTATATAGGTGAAAGGACTGATCCTAAAGTTAAGAAATTTATTAGCTTTCACCCATGTTACTATTATAGTTACATTTTATCTTTTGTAGAGGTCACAATGTAGATCATGTGATAGTATGTAAACATTTAATACCACCTGATCAGAAAGAACAAGGTAATGGTGATAGTGAAGAGGTACCCGGACAAAGACCTACACGTAAAATAAAGATAAACTGGTCATCACGTGATAAATGGTACCATGAACTAATGGAAGGAACTTCTACAGATTGTCCACCTGTATGGTTAGATGCTGAGGATCCATTGTTTATGTTATATACAAGGTAAGTAAACAGGGTAGCATAATCATATGATCTACTGAATTTGTGCAGAGGATTAAATGTTAACAATAAAAACTCAGGATCAGTTTGAATTTTTTGGGGAAAGAATAATAGTAGTTATTTCATGCTCTACTTGATGTCATTTAATTGTTTGTCTGCAAAGAGAAATTGGCAGAACTAGTGTTAGTTTATCTTTTTAGTTGTTTTGTAGATCAGGTGACTATATACCATTTGGTTTAGAGATCTAAGCCTCTCCATTAGTCACGGCCTTAACCCACTAGTTCAAGGCCAGTAAAAATTTATTTGTGTTGGTAAAAAAATAATATTTTCATATTGTTTGGCTAGTTGATAATTTGCTGTTTGCTATATAACATTATAAAACAGACTACAAAATGTAGTAATTTAGTATGTATTGAGAACCTATACATAAGCTGACAATAAAATGGGTTTTTTTATCAATTTTATGTATACTAAACTGTCAGGGGCCATAATGTTTGACTAACATGTTTGAATTTTGGTCTAATGCTGGGCCTACTATTTATGCACAGTCACCACAAGTAGTCTCAATTTCAGTCACCAGCTTGACCATCATTCAGTTAATATTAGATATGGGCAAATTGGAGGGTGTGACTCTTGTCCAGTCTACGAAATTAGAATATGAATCTATTTTGTCTGAACAGCTCATTCAAGAGCTAGCACTATATCTCATTTGCAGAATTTTGGTTGCCCAATAGAAATAGTTAGTTGTCCCAGACAACTGGACTCAAATTTTGTTGACTGCTTAAGTATATTAATGTCTAATGTATATTAATATTTTACTATTACAGTGGTTCTACAGGTAAACCTAAGGGTGTACTACATACACAAGCAGGTTATATGTTATATAGTGCTACAACATTTAAATATGACTTTGATTATCAAGATAATGATATATATTGGTGTACAGCTGATGTTGGATGGATTACTGGACATACATATGTTACATATGGTCCTTTAAATAATGGGGCTACCGGTGTTATTGTAAGTATTGATGTTAACATTCAATGTACAATTTACTCCTTATATCTCATTAAACTTACCTGTTTTAATTATGACTTCTTTGATTTATTCTTGGTTTCTGTAATGAAATTGTGGGTTTCTAGATATATATAAAGATATGGAATGACTTTTAAAGATAAAACAACCTGATATACTGTCAACCCCCCCCTAAAAAAAAATAAAAATTGGGGGGATATATAGGAGTCAGCTAGGAGTCGGTAGGTTGGTCAGTTTGTAGCTATTTTTGTCTGCTCAATTTCTCAATACCTATTTAATGGATGTGATTCAAACTTAAACATATACCAGATATCAGACAGACTTGTGCATATCCCATTTTGGTTTTTTGCCAAATTATGGCCCTTTGATGACAAATCTTGTCCTATCATTTCTAAGCACCCAATTTCTTCACAAACATTCAGTGATAGGTCTAGTTTGGTTTGATTTTCTCATGCACTGAGAGCCTGTTAAGTTTATGAATTATCAAGTCATTCTTTATCCAGCGATCTTGTATAAAACTACAATTTACTGATTCCAGCTGATTCCAGGTATTGAATTTGATTTCAATCAATTAGAAGTCAAAATACCAGATAATCTTGCCAGTCTTAGTTATTAAGTAATGATTTATCAATATTACTTACATGATGTATGTATATTTGTACAGTTTGAAGGTGTTCCAACATTCCCAGATGCTGGAAGATTCTGGGCTATTATAGAGAAATATAAAGTTACTAAATTCTATACTGCTCCTACTGCTATCAGAGCATTGATGGGTTTTGGTGATGAATATGTGACAAAGTAAGTACACTTTATATACATTCCTTTCTCGAACTTGTCCTCTAAGAAATAAATCTATATGGAAATTAAACATTGTGGATTTGGTACTAATTCTTCATAATAATTGAAACAAATTTTAGTGTCTGTTAAAAATGATGAGATAAGATTACACTGCTTAATTAACATAAAAGCAAAACATATGTGCAAAATGTACCTGTCGATTTTGGTTTAAACAAACTTTAACTCTTATACAATAAAGAGCTGGAAAAATTATAGTGGTATGTCTGAAATGCCCTAGCTTTTCCTTGACGTTAAAGTGATGAGTTTTTGAATTTTGGTAAAAATATTTTTTTAAATAAATGTTTATTTAATAATTTCAGATGTTATAAATCTAAAGATGTGTGTTTCAGTTGGTGTATTGGATGAAAAAACACCCAAGTTTTGGACCCCATCCCTAAAAGTTAGGCCCCACCTTCAGAAATATTCACTTACACAATATATATTTTCCTTGGTTTCAGATATAACAGATCGTCATTAAAAGTTTTAGCTACAGTAGGTGAACCAATCAATCCTGAAGCTTGGTTATGGTATTATAATGTTGTAGGAGAGAAAAGATGTGCTGTTGTTGATACATTCTGGCAAACTGAAACTGTAAGTACATTCTTACCAGCCTTCTCTGACACTAGCCTGATTTAGTTATAATTGTTACTAATCAGCTCGTCCAATATGGCTTTTCAAGCTGTGTACTCGTCCATATATATCTCCATATTGTACCGTAAACTGTATAATAACCTATAATTATTAGTTTATTTTCCTGGACGTGTTTCTAAATAACTTCAAATGCTTGTATAAAAAATGTTACACATAGTTAATATTTTCATGACGTCAATTTTACATAATATAAAATGACATTTGTCTATACTGATTTTTTTCTTAACTATATGTCTATGTATTACAGGGAGGTCATGCTATAACTCCACTACCTGGTGCTACACCTACCAAACCTGGTTCTGCTGTAAGTATATGTATATCATTTAGATATGTCCTTACATAATTAGCAACAAGTAAATATCAGATGTTAAGTAGTGATTTTTATACCCCCGCTTCGAAGAAGAGGGGGGTATACTGTTTTACCCTTGTCCGTGTGTGCGTCCTTGCGTCCGTCCGTTACAAAATTTCCGTCGCAGTTTTCTCAGCAACTATAACATGCAGCAGCCTAATACTTTGCATATTGCTTCATCCCATAGTCCCTTGTGGTGTAAAGTGATTTCATGCTCCTTGCTCATCTACTTCCTGTTTGTCGCATATTTTTAGATTTTGGCGGGGGTATCACTAGTGAGCATTAGCTCACAGATTTACTTGTTCTTCCATAAAAAAACCAAAACAACACAAGGGACGTAACGTTAACATGCAAAATGGCGCGTTGTGTTGGAAAATTGTGTATGTTTTTGTTTTAGAAGAATTATCATTAATTTAAGAGTCAATACATGCAATAAAAAGGTTATGAAACAGGGCAACTGTGCTTAAAGTCTATATTGGTACACTCACCCCAGCATTAGCCCTCAGACCAATACCAAGCAAGTCTGCTGATATTTGCCTTAAGGCACAATATAGGGCTCTGTTTAATATCCTCTAAATATAATATTGTCTTTAGGCCACAACAAGTTGATCATATGTTCTACAGATTTTTCTGAAAAAAAATGGGGCGAGCGAGCGAAGAAAAAAAAATTTAAAAGTCTTTATTCACTTGCTTTATATAGCGGTTTGACCAAATTTTTATGGGCGAGCCAGGAAATAAAAATATTTTTTTTGTAAAAATCGTCAAAATTAAGGTGCGAGCGAATCCATAGAACATACGATCAATTTGTTGTGGCCTTATATCATTTTACAGAACCTGAACAATATCACAAATTATATAATTAATATTCCATGACAATGAAAAATATATGTGCTAATGAAAGAGTTACATGTATTTATGTTACGCATGCTTTTAAGCAATAATGTGTACAAATCACTGTACCTAATCTGTGCTAAATGAAAGAAAACAGATATTAAGTTTCAGATAACATCTATCTGTTGTTGTTAACATGTTGATTATTGTGTTGATTACCTTACTTATATATTATAATTACAGACATTCCCATTCTTTGGTGTTGTTCCTGTTGTTCTTAATGAACAAGGTGAAGAAATTGTTGGTGAAGGTGAAGGATATATTGTGAGTTCTAGTATTTTATCTTCTTGTTTTTTCTGAAACAGTTCAATAACATCTGTAGGTCTTTTTTATACCCCCGCTTCGAAGAAGAGGGGGGTATACTGTTTTACCCTTGTCCGTGCATGCGTGCGTGTGTGCGTGCGTCCGTCCGTTACAAAATTTCCGTCGCAGTTTTCTCAGCAACTATAACATGCAGCAGCCTAATACTTTGCATATTGCTTCATACCATAGTCCCATGTGGTGTAAAGCGATTTCATGCTCCTTGCTCATCTACTTCCTGTTTGTCGCATATTTTTAGATTTTTGCGGGGGTATCACTAGTGAGCATTAGCTCACAGATTTACTTGTTATGGCAGTCTTATGCTTTAATTTTCTCAAGCACCAGTGTGATTTATTATCCTATATAGTAAAGAACAAATACATCGACTTACTCGACTGTAAGAAATAATCAGTTGCCCTAAATCAATTTTCCAGCTAGTGGGTTAATTTTCTTCTTATGGTTCATGATCAGATGAATTTTAATTTACAATGATCCCATGGATTAATATGTTTATATGGATTGACATTCAATGTAGCAGCATTCAGCTGTAAATTTGGTAAGTTTTAATCAGCATGAAACTTAGATTATAAGTTATGATTATATTAATGCAGTGACTGGTTGGTCACTTGATGGCTACATTGATCCTGATTTGTGATAGCATGTGCATTTGCTGTATCCAGTAAAATTCACAATTGCAGAAGCTAGATGATGAATTAGGGTCATTCCACATGACTTCAAAAATTTGGTTATGTATTGTCGGAACTGTGTCTAGGTAAGGGGAAATGCTGAGCAACTGGAATATCCTTACTTAGATTGAAGTCCCCACAAATGTATAAATTGCAATTACTTGACATTAATTTGACAAAAAGTTATCTTGATTCATTAATTCACTATGGTATTTGTGTGAATTTGATTTACTTTGGACATAAAACTTACGCTAGTGAAAATATATGACCTTCATAAGACCTGATTTAAATAATGTTGCTGTGGCATATGACTGGAAAATTTCTGAAAGTAGAGTAAAATACTTAATGTAGAAATGACTAGAATGCATAATTTCTTACAGGTATTCAAACAACCCTGGCCAGGTATAATGAGAACTGTATATGGTAACCATGAGAGATTTGAAACTACTTACTTCAAGAAATTCCCAGGATATTACTGTACTGGAGATGGTAAGGAATATAGGGGAGATAATTTATGGTTGGGAAATAATGTCTGGTCTTGATAGATTTGTCTCCCTTTCATAATTATTGATTGCTTAAAATCTTATTTTTTCACTGTGGTGAGAATATAACATTAAAAGGACTTCATCCTAAAAAGCAAATGTCATCATATTAGATTAGGTTAAGAAATAAATATATACTACAACAACAGTGTAGTGTATTGCAAGCATGTATGCCAAATGAGTTGCTAGCAAGGGAAACAAGAAAGATAAGTCGACAAATATTTTCTATATATTCTAGGTGGTTACAGAGATAGTGATGGTTATTTATGGATTACTGGACGTATAGATGATATGGTTAATGTATCAGGACATTTATTAAGTACAGCAGAGATAGAATCAGCTCTTGTAGAACATAAATCTGTTACTGAAGCTGCTGTGGTCGCTCATCCTCATCCAGTTAAAGGAGAATGTACTTATTGCTTTGTTACTTTAAAACAGGTAAGTGGGAAATGACTTTTATACGTTCACTTTGTATTGTAAGTTAACAGTAGTTAATTTCAAAACACAAAATTTGCAAATATTCCAATTAGGAATTCATTATGCTGTAATGATGTCTTACTTATCATTACAAATGTGATGATTTAAAAAATAATCATAAATTTACTGATGAGTAATTATAATGCATCCAGAAATCATATTAATGGTTTTTACCTGTGGTACGAACAAAATGTAAAAGAATGTATACTTAGAACATTTGCGTTTAATTTGTAACATTTGATTTTGAGCAATTATGGGTAAAAGTTTTGTTTGAAAATAATCAGTGCTAATAAAAAATCCAATATTTTGAGTTTCCTATGACATCTTTTGAGATGATACAAAATATCTGATGTTGAACTTAATTAACAAATAAACTACTCAACCCAGAGTAAGAAGGCGAAAAATGGCTCTAGAAATTTTCTACCATGATTTTAATTTCTTTGTTTTCATTTCAGGGTTTCACATTTACACCACAATTGATTGTTGAACTGAAGGAACAAGGTAAATACAAAGTTTTTACATTCAGTTAAGGTTTATATAATCTTCTTTATCAAAACAATAACCTTGTTCATTGAACACTAAAGAATTTTAACACTGAGCAGGTTCTATATATCTATTCATCTTTGTGTATTTATTTTATTGATTTGTTAAAAAAACTTGTAAAAAGTAATTACAAACTTAAATCTTATTATAGTATTTGTTTTGCACAAACTAGATAAGATTAAGTCTCGTGACAAATGAAAAGATCTCTGAATTAAATCATTAACACAAGCCATTATTATGAATCATTTTACTTACATTAAAAAGCAAGTTTTTTTTCAACTCTTATTAAATGCTGGTCCTTTACGAAGAAATGACCTCTTTGTTAAACATGAACTTGTAAAGCAATTCTGTTTGACAAGGTTATTATTACCCCGCTTCGAAGAAGAGGGGGGTATACTGTATTACCCTTGTCCGTGCGTCCGTCCGTCCGTTAAAAAATTTCCGTCGCAGTTTTCTCAGCAACTATAACATGCAGCAGCCTAATACTTTGCATATTGCTTCATCCCATAGTCCCATGTGGTGTAAAGCAATTTCATGCTCCTTGCTCATCTACTTCCTGTTTGTCGCATATTTTTAGATTTTGTTAAATGAAAGTTACATTATGATAGTCATATTTCTCACAGCGGGGGTATCACTAGTGGGCATTAGCTCACAGATTTATTTTTGTCTCTTACACCTGTGATATTTTAATGACCTAACAGATGTAAAAGTGATTTCTTATCTATTTTAAATGAAAGAATCATATTTGGCAATAGCAAATTAATTCTCAGAATCTTATATTGGTCCAGCTAGCAAAAATCAAAGCACTTTAACAATTTTTTTAAAGAAATTTCAATTTAACTCTTTATGCTTAATTTTTATGTATGCTGAGTAAAAATGGCACAATATATTAAGTTAATAAAATTTTTACTTATTTATAATCTCTGTACTTAATAATTGTTTATCAAGCAACATATTCTTCCACACTGAGACACAGTTCAGCTGTACATGTAGTTTATATAGATGCTTCACTGTATAAAGTTTGTCACAGTTTGTCCTATTAAACACAGACAGTGAAAAAGTGAACTTACAAGGAAATCTGGGATGACACCTTGTTCTGGTCCTCTCACCAGTCCACCCATTGTCCCTTAAATTAGGCTGAAAATCTAGTTATTTGCTATTGCCTTTTTGTGGCTTGATAAACTTTTTTTGTGTATGGAATTTAGGTTTTATTTCTACTATTTCAGTGAGAACAAAGATTGGACCATTTGCTTCCCCAGATTTCATACAAGAGGCACCAGGTCTTCCTAAGACAAGATCAGGAAAGATTATGAGACGTGTACTTAGAAAGATTGCTGTGAATGACAGAAACATTGGTGATGTCACAACTATGGCCGACGAGAGTGTTGTGGAAGTGTTGTTCAAGTTGCGTCCAACTGAAGCCTAATTGTAACATTTATATCAATTTTCCATTGGACCAAAGTTTTCATGACATATTTTAGAATAATGTAATCTATGTAATAATGATTTTAATGTATAAAGTAGGCAGTCTCATTGTTAATGACTATTTCCCTGTTGTTAAAAAACTAGTTATTTCATCATTGTATGATCATTAGCTCACATGTATTATAATCATTCACTGTCCATCTACATAGGTAAACATTTTCAGAACTGGTCTTGAACTTTAGGATTTTTGGTACCTGAGAGAGGATTCTTTTCTTTTGTTTAAGCTGTTGTAATAAATTTAGAAACTTCAGGATCAGGATTATGAAAATTTTCAAACTTTTTTTGAAACTTTCACTTAACCTTGTGCAGTTTAGTAACCGTCACAGAAGTAGTTGGACTGTATCAGATCAATGTAATCAGACTTCATGTAGATGTAGAATGATTTTAGGACTGATCCTTAAGTTCTAGAATTTTTAAATGTTAGAAAAGCTTTTTCCTATATAAAAGCTGAAGAAATCACAAAAACGAGAAGTTTCAGATTTTTAAAATTTTGAACTTTCATCCATATTTAGAAAATTGATATTGTTTAGTTTGCCAGTAGAATAACAACCAGTATCTCCATGTATATCAAACAAACATACATATTGTGTTACATGTTGTGAATAGCCGTGTTGTGGAATAATTGTTAATTGTATTCCTAGAAACTAAGATATGCAATTTTTGTTGACATGTATCCAAGCTCACCTGTCATCATTTCATTATACCCCCCTTCGAAGAAGAGGGGGGTATACTGTTTTACCCTTGTCCGTGCGTCCATCCATTACGAAATTTCTGTCGCAGTTTTCTCAGCAACTATAACATGCAGCAGCCTAATACTTATATTAGGCATATTGCTTCATCCCATAGTCCCATGTGGTGTAAAGCGATTTCATGCTCCTTTCTCATCTACTTCCTGTTTGTCGCATATTTTTAGATTTTGTTAAATGAAAGTTACATTATGATAGTCATATTTCTCACAGCGGGGGTATCACTAGTGAGCATTAGCTCACAGATTTACTTGTTTTATATGTTTAAATGTATGTTATGACAATGGGCTAACTAACATCATACTCATATAACATTCATGTATTTGTTCATGTTTTTATGTATACTTGTAAACCATAGTGTATAAAGCTATAACTGACAGATTTTTTCGCATGAATTCCACAATCCACAGGTTTAGAGCATAACGGTCGTAACTTACTCTTTCCTTATGTTGAGTAACTACCATTTTGCGATAAACCCGTGATCAAACTACTGGTCTCTTGTCCTGACTACTGCTACAGTACATAGAAATTTTGTGAAAATCCATCATCTTCAATAAAACATACAGGGTTCACTATATGTGAATAAATAAATATTTAAAATGTAATCACTGCTAACTGAAGAGAAAATAGAGGAGAATTTTATGACATGTAATAATTCACAAAATAGTGCGGATTTAAGTCTTATGAAATGATTCTTAACACCTTTTACAGTAAGTTTTTGTAATTATTTTGAAAAAAGACAATATCAGTTATAGAATTACATATGTATTCACGTTAAACTCATTATACATACTAGTTTTATTTATTTCATGGATGTATCATGATTTTTATTTAAAACAAAGATTTCAACATATTGTGAGCTAAAAGCTGTTAGATCACAGTAAGAGGTTCAAATGTATCAAAATTTATTTCCAGTTAAACATTCTAAGCACATGTTTGATATAGTGTAACAAGCAAAAGAACTATTTATCTTGGTGTACGAAACTATGTCCTATTGTTTTCATTGAAATGTTATATTAATGTTTTGTTGTGTACAGGGGATGTGACTTTGGCAAACTTGTTTTTCATTTAAATTGTGTTTTCATTAATTTATCTTCCATTATAATGAATGTATTGATTTTTTTACTTCAAACAAATTAAAACCTTAATCATGAACAAAATATAACTTTGAAAACAAAACTTTGATTATTTTTGTACTGAAAAATGAACTGTAATTCTCTATTTTCTACTTTTTCTTTTTTATAATAGAATTTAGTAAACTTTTTACTCGATGTTTATTTATTGTATGTTAGTTATTATATTATAAAGTGATACAAGCATAATGTTTTGAGATGTGTTCAAGGTCATATAGGTCAAACAGAGAATCTCCAGAAGAGATGTTAGATTATATGTGTTTTATACTTAAACATGTACACTGGGGTTCAAAAGTTTCTTTACGCATTAAATTGTTGATGTTTAGAAGTTTACTTTGACATAATGTACATGTAGTTATAAGTTTACACAACTAATATGTAGTCTAAATGAACCATCAATTATGTTCTTTATGCATAATGAATATAAAATAACAATGCTAAACACAATGTGTCTGCAATAATTAACATTCTAACATAGGCATGTGCGCTTTCATTCTTTATTTAATGTGACGTCATCTATGCTTTAAGAATCAACAAAATATACCTCGCGATGGCTGTTATAATTTTACTCCCCACATTAAATGAGCAAAGCCAAAAATAGTGCCCAAGTTTAAATTGACTTTAAAAGGGCATTGGATGTCCGTAATAAACATGTCCACAGGCACTCGTTTGATGCGCTTATTAAATCACTTGTGCTAAAGCATTTGTGATTTAATCATACGTGCATCAAAGCTCGTGCCTATATTTTAATAATCGGTAAAACAGACAACTGTAAGTTATTTCTTAAATAAAGGATGAAAGAAAATATGACCCCAGTGTTTGTTTTAACAGCTAGTTAGTTTAGAATTTATGCATTATGCCTGACAAATACTTGATCAAGTCTGATAAATTTTCAATGATAAATGTGATTATTTTGTATGAAGTATGAGATGAAATCAAATTAAGCTATTACTTATGTTTCACTATTTGTATAGGAAAACATGAATGTGCAAGATTTACACATTTGCACGCTACTATTCACCATTTTTTTACATAAATCAGTTAAGTTTACTTAATTATCTTAAAAATGTTTTAAGTCAAATATTGAGATCATGTTCAAATAGGTGTGTTTTTATTTTGAATCCTATTGGTGTTGGTGCAATAACACTTTTGCATGGGTGACAGATTTCCGTATTATTACTAATTTCAGTATTTTTCAATAAACTTCTCTATGTAGTTTATATTAATCTGTCTATTTCAGTATTTTCAAAACTTTCAACTTCCACCTATGCTTTTGTTTGCAAATCATCAGACTGGGAATTTTGGTTTCTATTCTTATAATACAGCAATCTCTGTGCAATTTGTATACTATAGGTTTCTATCTTTTGTATTGCAATGGTCTATTTTGGCATGTTGGTGACAATGCAGTTGGATCATAATAATTATACTCATAAATTATGTTAAATTGTTCTATTTGTAAGCACTTATTGCCCAGTCATATGAACTTGTTGTAAATTAATTGTTAATTATAGTGGATTAAATTGTCTGCAAATTCTATATACTATATGTATTTTGAAAGCGTTCACTGATAGACACAACAATCTTTGAATGCCTATTATTCTCAGTTGAATTATAATATGGTTTGATAAATTTTCATTAATTTTAAAACATTGTTATTCAGATATATGTGAAACTTGATGGTATATAACCAGTATATAAAAATTATAGTAAAATTGTACATTATTCTTTGGATTTTATTTCTGCAACAATTGATGATTCCTTTATTATGAATAAAGTATCAATTAAAATGAAGCTGTATTAAGAATCTTATGTTTGTTGTCTTATGTTTACCCATGGTTCAGTCTTATTGTTCTTGTCTTTCACTTTTGAAACAAGTATGTTATAACAAGTTGTACAGCATGACATATTATGATACTGTAAATACCATAAGAAAGTCTGAATGGTTTGAAATGTGTCAGTGAATAGTTAATGTTAAAGTGTCACTTTAAGTCTACTTCTACACACATTAAGTTGACCTGATCATTGAAATCCCTTTCTGGCAGGTGATCCCTCACAGTACCCATTTAAACTTGGAAGGAGTGGAACAATTGTAGGTCTTGCTTGAGGACATTAGTAGTGCCCCAGTGGGTTTCGAGCCTGGAACTTTTTTATCCCTATGCACGCCTACCACTGGACCACTGCTCCTATATAGTCTTATGGTCAATTATATGACTGCTGTTTTTGAAGATAATAAGGACATGTAGCACCTTTCACTTGCCCCTTTCACTAGATCTCTGATAATGTTTATATTGTGAGCTAGAAGCTGATATTACCATTGAAGTTATTATTGCCACTATGAAGTTTTATGTGTTTCATTGTAAATGGGTGAGTCTGTAGTGAAGGCCTGATAATAGACCCATTCTTGCAAAACATTCTCACAGTATAATTGATTCAAATTGACTTGAAGTTGTTGTCGTTTCTTTATTTTTTGAGAACAATCTTTGTTATAGTACAGTCAGGCTAGGTCATTCACTCAGTCGTCTATTTCAGTCTGAATCCAGTCTGTTAATTTGTACTTTAATTTGATACAGTTGAATATATAATAGATTAATCTCTCCTAAAAGTCTTAACAGTTATATCCCTTGGGACACTGAATTTGTCTTCCATAAAACAGTAGAACACAGTTCTACTGAATTGAAAATGAATTATTCAATATACGGTACTTATGAAAGTGATATGTGATTTGTCTTAATTATGATATTAGGACCATACTAATTGACATCTGCCCTATATTTAGTATCAGTATTCTCTTGAGACAGTTACAATCACTTAGTATGATGGTTACATTCGAGATTTTGATAAATGATTATGTACATATTTTCAGAATCCGGGTTGATAGCGCAGTTTGTAGCGCGCCGGGATTTGGAAACTCGTGCCCTGATTGGGGTACGGGTTCGAATCCCACCCGGGGAGGTTATACTCTTCCATGAAAAATTGACAATAATGCCAATTTTCCACCATTGATTAGATAATATGGAGAAGTTTCCAGCCTTGTTGAAGGTTAGGTGAGTACTGGTTTTAAACAAGGGTCCAGGAAAGCCAGGTTAAGTGCGCTAGACGCCTTAGAATGACCTAAATTGTGTTGACACAGCGTTAAACCCAGTTAAAAAAACACACACAAAAACACACATATTTTCAAGCTACCCATAGCAACTTACTATTTATCGGGATAAGATTGAAAAAACGGAGGTTGGTGCACACTAAAACCTGGTTTAAACACCAGTGGCTGTTAGCCACTTTCCAATCCCCTTAGTTCTTGGTATCGTAATTAGTTTGTTTCGTCCTTTTTATAACGAGTGATTAAAAATCTGGTAGTGCGTCTGTGTTTTTGACTGTTAATGTTCCTGATATGTTTTCAGACTTCTTGTGTTAAATAGTTTTTGAATTGAACTATCAAGATTTTCAGGATATATACGACATAGAACTCTTTATATGTATATATATCATATGTACCATTTACAATATCTAATGGTCTGAAAGAATTAAATATCATCAAACGAGTACTTTATACCTGTTTAGTTAGAATCATAGTCGTCTTTAATTTGCATTTTGTGTTTGTCTACTGCTAAACCGATACAAATGTTTGATGTGTACATGTAGTATTGTAAGACAAAACGTAATTAATATTAAATGAATTCATAATTGTGATATATAATTGCTGAATAATTTAATACCTGACGTGCTAGATACCCAGTGTTGATTCTGGTTTCTTTAAATGGTGATTATATTCAGCACTATGACGTCTCGAACTAGTGTTGTTTCCTCTTTAAAACCATTGTTAACCATACACAGTTAATTATAAATATTAATCTTAAAAAGTAGGAAAACAAACTACATTTATATTTTCATCTTGTATTTTAGATTTAAAATAAAAGACTTTTTATGAAGATTTGATGCAGTAATTTGTTTATCAGAATTTCTCATTCACATGATTTCCTTTGTTTCACTCCTTATCTTAAATTACCATTTTGTATTAGAAATAACAACTTTGATATATCTGTCATTATAAAATGATTATCTCTGCTGACAGAATGTTAACACCTGTTTTTGATGGATTTTCACACATTGTCAGTTATTACTGAAACAATTAAACTTGTGTGAGTTTATTCTCAGTGTTAATACAATGTGTATTATACTCTAATAATTTTCTTCTTATTTTATAAATAATGGTATAATTAACCTCATTGAATGTGCATTGGGATTTTTTAATGGAATCATGAATAATGTTTTTGTTTGAACAAAATGAATATGATTCGTACAGAATTACAGTACGTGTTTGCGTATACATTGTACATTGAAATATACCAATCCATTTCAAAAATAGGACAGTATTGAAAATAAAAGTTGCATACTTAATTAAAACCACCTCCCTCTTAGACAATCATGCTTGTAATGGTAGAACGCTTTACCATTACACCATCAAGACACTAATAAAACAGATTAAAATTAATACCTTATAATATTTCATTGTCATCCTGAGCATCCCCTGTTCTGAATTGGTGCATTGTGTTGTTTACATAAGCAGGGCTTTGCTTTTTTGTACTCACTGTAAGTACTGATTGAAAGATTTAATCTATTATACATCTCCTCTGAAGCAGTTAGTGTGTTCACTGACCTCTATATTGTTATCAAATGTCATATATGTCACCGTAGTAGTTTATTAGAAAGATAATCTAATAATGATACATGGGAGAAAAAAATTAAACCATAGAGAAATGTCAAATTGTCAATCAATTAAGTGACTTTCTCTTCTAACTGGAAACTGTCTTGCAACTGTTACATTTCGATGCAAAAAAACATTCTCACATATCATTGACATACACAGTTTGTAACTAAATTTTTATCTATTTAAAACTTACCATGTTTAACTATCAGTGATATATAGATGTAAAGAATTTATCATTTATATCACTTTTGTAATAAATTACTTTAGAGAGATATATTTCATCACAGAGTGTGAGATTTTAGAATTGTTTGTAACTACTTGTACTTTACATTGAAAAATACAGGCAACATGGATAAATATACGTTATTGCTTTCTGACTAAAATGGTAGGTGGCATATTCTTGTCCCAGTTATGTGATTTGTCAGCTTTATTTGTGGACCATTTTGAAATATTTACTACATATCTTATACTTGTATATTTAATCCTAATATGAAATCCACACATTTGTGTCAACTTATCATCATCTTCAGTAATCGCCCCACTCTTTATAGAGCATAATCGCGATGAAATTCATAATTATGGACATGCTCAGCAATCGGGTACATTTTTACTATTAAACATATTTACATTTTTTTTAAAAAAAAATAGGATAAAAACTGGCATTATCTTTAGTTGGTTGTTGAGTGAATCATCAGAGCCGGCTTAAAACTCTTCAAAGTCGTTTGCTGAACAACTTGTTTTGGTAGGCGATTCCAGAAGATGACGGTGGCCGGGTAAACGCTGTTCTAGTACACAGATTTTCTGCATGGTAGCTAGTTAAGTTGTTGTTGATGTGCTCTTGGTGTTTTTGCATCTCGTCTACTATCACCGTTGACATTATCGCGAGCTTACATTTACGTCATTTTGGTTTCTTAATATCGTTTGAATTAATAGTATCATTGATTGCGTTCGGCGCGATATGACCTTTTTGTGTTGGTGCGCCGTAAAACCCAAACAAACAAACAAACAAACAAACATTTTGGTATCTGTAAGTAAAAAATTCAATCATTTTGGAACATGAAAGAAGTTCCAGTAAATTGCTGAATAACTTTGATGAATCAAACTAAATTTACTTCAAAACATCAGGCAGCGTGTTTTTGCCTTTGACAAATTTTTCTACGAGAATACACATTAAACAACTTCATTTGTATAATGATGACTGAAGAATGAGTGATATACTCGAATTAAGTAACAAATTATTCAGTTAATTATCTGGCACATGTAGTAAGGTATGTTAGAGAATGTCAATTAAAACTTGTGAAAATAAACATCAACATGTAGTTTATTATTGGTTTTAGTAAATTGATGTCTTAGTTTTTTTTCTGCAGCTTTGGAAATAACTGACTGGTGACTTGTGAGGTATAAAAGAAACAACACGTATTCAGTTGTCTATCATTACGAGAATCGGTGATAGTTTGACTATCACTTTTTTACATAATTATAGTCAATCAGTAATAAATATGTAGGTTGTATTTGGATGATTTTATCTTAATTAAGCATATTCTATCAATCAAGTTACTTATAAATTGGTGTCAAATGATTATATCTTACCAATTATATAAACAGACAGATAGTGTTGATGGTATAAGCATATTTACAGTGAGGTTTTGCTGGTGGTTTCTTGTTTTCATTGATAGTGCTTTATTATTGAAAAATATTCTGCGTACTTTGTGTTTGATTAGTTGTTGTCTATTTAAATTGCTAAACGAAGAAATATATTTTGGTGTTTTAAGACTTCCATCATCTGACCAATATGTGTATATTATTACGTCATTACTAGTATTACTAATACTTCAGACATATCTTTAATAGTAAATACGACAGGGTACCTTCTATCAACCTTTATTTCGGTCACACAAAAAACAGAAATGCTGTTTCAGGTATAATTCATTCATATTATTGTAGCATTTTCATAAACTTTCGAAGTATTGTGTTTTAAAATAAATGATTTTATATAAGAAAATTGTTTAACTTGAATGTAGATCTTAGTTTGTCGTAATAATTTAAATCGTGACTTTTTAAAATCAATTTTACACTATTATATATGTTTTGAAATTTATAATAGTTTTGTCGTCTTTTATTTAGTGTTCATCATAATTCTTTCTAAGTTTTATATTTGGTTTGATAACTGAGAAGAAATGTACTGAAGCATGATAATGTACTTCTGACAAGCAGTCTGAAAATCTCGTTAATTCGTGTCTGCGCAAAGATTATCTTTTCATAGAGAATGTAAACAATTCCCAGGAAATTTAAATGTTATTATTTCAAAATTTGCTTTTGTGAAACTTATTTATTTAGACTTATTATATTGCATTATTTTGAAATTATGTCTTCCCGTTTATACATCGTCACATCATCACTGTCAAGTTTAATATCAATTATACAGACAAATGCTATTGTGTCTAGGTACGGAAATCCTGCAACTGTGCTAATTAGAGCTTTGAGAATGGTGGGCCGCTAACTTGTACCATAAATAATTATGCTTGCCCATTGATATATACCCAGAAATAGTATTTTTAAGTCTTATCTATGTAAAACATGTATATAAAACATATACATGTATATTATATACAATATAAAACATGTACATTGCCACTCTTAATAGAGTTATTAAAGACTATACGAACATAAAATACCTAAAACTATCACACATTTATCAACAATATAGTTATTTTTAACAAACATATCTCACAACAAGTAAAAAAAGTAGATAATCAAGTCTATTCGCGAGTTAAATGTGTATTTAAAAAAGACTTAAAACTTGACAATTATTAATTTGGTTTGATAGAAGTTAGATAATTTTGTCTGTCATTTGTACCATACATTTTACAACGATTATAATGTCTCTTACAAATGTATTTAAAAGATTTCATTTCTGCATTGTACATCATTTTCAACATAAAATGACATCGTCATGTTTTAGTAGGCAATGCTACCTTGGATTATAGGTTTAAATTCTATTTCTATCTGGTGAATGTTAGGGTTTGATGATAATTACCATGACATGATTTATATTTAATAATATATTTATGATTCAGTTAAATTTCTGCACAGAACAAATCCTGGAGTAAAAACTATTTAGTACTCTGATATATTAAATTTTGAAAGTGGTTGCAATAAAAGTACATCACTTAGTGTATAATGTATGAAACTTGTTTGTGCAATAGATCTTTTATCAAAGATTGATATAATGGAATACAAAAGATTACATCTTGTGTTTCTATGCGTTAAATGAATTTTCAATTACCATCATCATTCTGTAAAAGTTTTTACTAAAACAGAGCTATCGCTTTTGGCTTTTGGTATCACCATAAGATATTCCTACAAGACTGTTCAAATTACTATTTAGTTAATTCCACCAGTAAATATTGTTCACACGCCTATCGAGAACATTTATAAAGCAACTTGTTGTGATTAAAATCCTGACACTCATATAAAAATGCGACATAATTGTACGGTTTACGAAGATAAATTTGATATTAATAAATGCTATATCTAAAATTAATTATTTTATTGCTTCTATGGTATTGAGATAATCATATCCATCGTTCCACGTACAAATGTATTCGGTATGCAAGTACTTGTATTAAAAAATAAATTAATTGTTATTATAAAAACAAACGAACAAAGGGTTTTAACTAATGGAACGGTGTCCTTAACAATGTAATAACATTGACATACATGTAGAATAATGATATCTAACTATGCATGTATTTTAAGATGTAACTATTCTTTCTATATATGAAAAATGATGTCTAAATAAACCATTTAACATTCTTTTAGATACATGCAGTGAAAAATGTAAAATATAAAAACATAAAAATTCTATATAAGCTTTCAGAGTAATATTTTTTACTTTCATCAGTTTTGCGAGTGTCGATTTAGAATTGCGATAGTGTGAGTCAAATGCTTTGTAAATAAAGTCTGCATACTGTCTGCAGTGTTGTGGTACAGATACACTTATCATTGGATGATACATAACATACTGTGCTTGGAAAAACCTAAGTTTTAATAAATGAAATGTTTTAACACGATCTGTATCAACGTACATGATAACATTTTCAGTGAAGATGAGTTGACACAGAGGGACAGATTTTCACATATTTATTTTAAAATTGAAACGCCCAACAACCATATTAGTCAAACTGATTCTCTTTTTATGATCTACAGACGCCTTTGTTGTAGTCTATATTAACAATATTCAGATACCAATTTCTGATTTATATTGTTAGTTATAAACTTACATAAAATCAGTAAGCTTTGTCCACAATATTTTTTATAAAATTCATGAATAACCTTTCTTAGCAGCCTAGTGATTTAGCACAATAGTTGTTTTTATTGTTTTATTGTTAGTTAATTTTAATTACTTTAAATTTAAACGACCCATCTGCATTGCTTCCATCAGCCTGGTGGTATATCACAAGAGTTGTTTGACATTGTCTCACTGTTGGTTAATTTTACACGACCCATCTTCCTTGCTTCTGTGTCGAGATACTTGTCTAAAAACTAAAGATTGAAAAAAAGATAAATGAACGATGTAAAGTTTCTGATTGGCAGAAACCAAAATAGACTTTATCTTCTGACGTTTCTTGACTATTGTGTTGTTCACAACAGCCTGTTAACTTAAGATAAATTTACAATTCTAAACTGATATTTTATATGCTTTAGTTTAGTAGAAATGAAAATTGAATATTCAAACCTATGTGACTCATTTGGAATGGCAAGTTTGAGGCATTATATTCTAACACTGGTTATTACAAATGTATAACTCTTACTTTTATTTCTCTAGTAGACGATATTGTTTTAGGTACAGTGTCACCTTTTAGATTAAACAAACCCAATTAAACAATATGTCATAGAAAATATAGTGTATTTCTAAGTACCATTACTATATATATCTAGTAACTTCTCGAGATAAATAAGTATCTGAATTGATTAAATAGTTTCTTAAACTGTAAATGTAATGAAAACAAATTGTTAATAATTGTCTGTTGTAGGCATTGTCAGCATTGTATATATTTATGTTTGTTGAACCAGAAGCAAGCATTTATCGATTTATAATTTTTTTTTTAAATTTCTGAAATTCAAATAGTTTTCTTTGTCTTAACTCCGTAGCTGATATAACCACTTACCAATTGTCATAACAATTTTATATGTCTGTCATTAATAAATGATTATCTCACCAATCACGATTCTTACACCTGGCTGTTCTCATGGATTTTACTCATTGTCAATTATTACCAGAACAATTTGACTTTTGTTGCTTTATTCTGGATGTTGATACACTGTTTAGTATAGCTCGACCTATTTTTCCTGTAAGTGCATGCACGCTCGTTTATTACATTTTTGAATGTGAAATATATCATGTTTACTTGAGCAAGAAAATATTAAAATAATATTGACTGTGTGTAAAATGGTAAAATATCATATTTTTGTTTACAACAAACGAACTAAAGTGGCTCAAATTAAGATTATTTGTTGCACCAAATTACGTTATAAAGCTAATAACAGTGATGTTAAGAATGATTTCTAGGGTATGGTTGATCTTTCATTAAGAAATTAGCTACCTGCATACTGCTTGATAGAGAAGTCATGCCGAGATTGAAATTGATAAAAAATAAATATATGTTATTTTTATGCCAACATAAACAACAACATAGTGGGGCAACAATGTTTTACGCTGTCCTCATGGAAGGAGATTTTGAAATTGCACTTAGTCTAAATCTTAATCTGTCTAAGTGTTAAGCCAGTGCATGTAACACATTTCTTTCGACATACATGAGAATGAAATGATGATGATGAATAAATGTTTGACTTTATAAGGTACAAAAATATTTTAATTCTGATTATCACAAGAACAAATACCATTAGCTATGATTAGCTATAGCTCTTGAAAATTTTGTTATGTTTTGGCGCAATCTCCGGAATTGTGTTTACTTTATTTAAGTAAGTCGCTGGTTTATCAAAATGATGTATATCTTTAGTGTGGATCAGTGATAAAATGAAATATGTGTGTATTGCTTTAAGTTACAATAACAGAAAGCACCATTCATTATATACATGGTATTTCTTTGAGCTCATTTCACTCATGATTAGTCTTATGATGCAAATTTGGATTATGGATCAAAACGTTTCATTATGTTTAACGGTAATTTATTTTATCACGATTTTGTCAAACGCAATTTCACGATGCAGTTTTGCTAATCTGACGATTGACGCTCTCTAACAACTGCATGTTTTCAATGCACAAACATACTAACATATCATTGACATACACAGTTTGTAAACAAGAAAAGATTAATGCAACGCATTAAATACCGCCGGATAGTGGTAACATTATGTGTTCATACATCAAAAGAGAAAACAAAGATATATGCGGCAAAAAGAGTACAAAATTATGTATTTTGAGGTATGATACAGAACATGTAAAGTGTTCCATGATTAAATGGCACAGTTTATAGATTTTCAATACCAATATATTATTTCTTTTTATAATATTTCTTTTTATAAACTTACATAAAAACATTGCTTATTGGCCACTAATTACAGCAATATATTTATGTTTGTTAAAATATAAGCACCTATTATAATTATTATTAAATTATATTAGACCGTTATTCTATAAAGAGGCTAACGGACCGTTTGTGTTTAAAAGGTACTCGCATATCTACTTGTTTTAGTCTAAACCAGGGTTTAGAAGAGAAGATAATTATCAACTTCTTGGAAAAACTCCTTTTAAACATGATATATAAATGCTTTAAAGAATAAATGAAACGTATACAAAAACACTCCGGATTTAACAATTCAGTAATCTAACACTTCTAGTCCAGCTGTATTGTCAAACCTATTTTTACCTAATGGCGGCCTCCATGAGAAAGTAAGTTAGTAATTACGCAGTCACAGCCGAAAGGTTCAGCATGCAGACACAGTATCAAAACTTACAAAAGACAAGTACAAATAATTAACGTTTACATCATGCATTTTGTGCTTCGTATACGATAACCCCGATCTAAAATTCTCAGCTGGAGTATTCGCTTATTTACCGCGAGTCTGCAGCAAATCTGTTCACGGATACGTGCGGGAAATATGTCGGTACGTGTGGTTTTTAGCATGAACCTCAATTTAGAGGAGCAGATATTTTACAATATATTAAGATATAGATTAAGGATAACATGTTCTTTAGAATGATCCCCAAAAGAAGAAATTTTTATTGCAGTACTCGTATAAAACTAAAAATTATTACAATTTAGCACTGTCAACATTTGTAAATAAAAAAGGAGGACGCATGTAAAAGAAAACATGAACTGCTCCTACCATGGTCATCTGATTCTGACGACTCCAATATACCACCGGCCTTCAGACCGGCGGTAAACTAAAGTTTTATCTATTTAAAACTTGCCATGTTTAACTATCAGTGATATATAGATATATAGAATTTATCCTTTATATCACTTTTGTAATAAATTACTTTAGAGAGATATATTTCATCACAGAGTGTGAGATTTTAGAATTATTTGTAACTACTTGTACTTTAGATTGAGACCCACAGACAATCAGGTGTGGTTATATGCTAAGTCCTTACATTGCAGATGACACACTTCATTCAAACAATTATAATCATAACATTCAAATTGCCAAATTCGAATCAGACTTTCGTGTTTGCATGTTCAAGGTAATGCTTCTATCAACAGAAACTAATGTGTGAAAGTTGCAAAGAATATCGATGACGTATGCACAAGTTGTTGATTAGCTGTCGTTGAAATTCTATGTAATGTGTTTTACATTTACCATCAGTCTATCAACGTTACTTATGACGGTTAACACCAATGTTCTGTCAATAATGAGTTATATTCAGTTCACTTCAATCCTTTTTTACCTCATTAGCTTCATGATGACTGTAGACAATAAATTGACGCATAACTGTTTCCTGAAATTTAATTATCTAGCAATACGTTGAAATGTATATTAATTAATGTCAATTATACTTGTAAAAATAAACACCTACATAGACTTTCCTGATCGTTTGAATTATTATATTTCCAAGTAAATGTTATGGTACCTTTGGGTATATCTTAATAATTACTTATGACAAATAATACTAAAAAAGAAAACATTACGAAAATATTCATTTTTAACTAATACTTTAAAGAAAAAATAGTAAAATTTGAAAAAATAAAATGCATGACATCTTTTCTAAGAAGACATATTATTATAGACAAGGGTCAATGAAAGCTAGGTGAGGTGTGCTGGACGCCGTAAAATAACTTAAAAATTGTTACCAAGTTACATTAAGCAAGAAATTTATATAAATATTAATTCATATAATTAGTCTGAGGATTTCAATTAAAATCTGTCTAATTGAGAGTTACATTTTACACAGAAAATAAGAAATATTTCCTTAGATACGGAACAATCCTTATTGAAGTTTTTTTTTCATGATGAGATTTATTAGCACTAAGCATTTTAATGTATATTTTGAATACTATGTCATTGCATCCTTGTTTTGTTATATATTGTTGTATATCACAACATAATGTCACGATTAAAATAATAATTAGATAATTACATAAAGCCGGTTATAATGTATAGGCATTTGTGACGTAAATGATGAATCTCATTTTCTAAATGATAACGATACTGAAGAATACATCAATTAAGTTACATTAAGCAAGAAATATATATAAAAAATATTCGGCGCTATGCAAGGTTCAATTTTGTTTGAAGTCATATATGTTTTATCAAATGTGTTCACGGCGTCCTTTGTTTAATCTCAGTAGGACAAGTTTTCTATATTCAGTACCTATCAGATAGATATATTATCAAATAGTTTTATCATTACATACAGTATTTTCTTAGAAAGTAGTTTCCTTTAATGTATGTTTATTTTCCTCGTGTCTGGTCTAATGATTATCAGTAATTATCTGATTAAAGAATTAACATCAATGTGTGTGGTAATCAAACATTCTTCCCAGTCTAAATTCATAATAAAAACTGAATCAGCCATTAACTAGAACATTTTCAATTAAAATAAATCTACACGTAGCTAATTTTTATAAAAAAGAATACGTTCAGTTCATACATACGATAAAATTAATTATATACAGAGATCGTTATTATCTGACATCCTCGCTCTTTATGTATTAGGACTGAGGAGTGGTCCAGTGGTAGGATGCGCGCTTAGGTATCTAGAGGTCTCGGTTCCAACCCCACTTGGGGCACTGCTAATTTCCTTCAGCAATTAATTTACCTACATTTGTTTCACTCCACGCAGGTGTAAATGTGTACTGTGAGCGAACACATGACTGACAATGATTTCAATGACGAGGGTTTATCATATGAACATAAATATGGAAGCAGTTTTTAAAACACACTTAAACATTTTAAAACTTTTTATAGAATCGTCTGGAATGTTTGCCATGGAAGAAGCAGTTATAAGTTGATATAACATATGTTGTATGTGACGATCGACTATCTTATCACAAATATGGTTACTTCCAGATTATTTGCCGCATTTTTTATCTCTTGAAGCAAATAAATGTGATATTTTCCATAAGCTTAAATCATCAGCAAATTATTTGTGTCTTGTCCAGTTGTCGGAATATGTCTGTTAGAAAAATATTACATTTTATAATGTCTGGCAACGCTCTGGTAAAAAAAATAACAAAATACATGCGTTATTTTCTTCGCAGAGATGGCAACAAAAATAAGCTCCATACAGACCTGTTCTACTCGTATATTATATGCATCAGTACTATTGTTGAAAACAACTATCAGTCTTCACGACAATCTTTCATCAGCATAGGACAATCCGTCAAGCGAAATTGTATATTTTACTATACAGGACCATCGGACCAATAGCTTTCAAAAAGTCCCTGGACCGACGTCGATTTCGGTGCACTCTGTCCACAATCCACTGGCTAAATTCGAAGACTGAAAGCAACGAGAGGTTTTTATTTAATTCATTTAAATTGTATCAGAATCAGTGACTGTCATAAATACCGACCATTTGCACAGCCATACGACAAAGACGATGATTTAGAACTATAATTTTTTGTCAATTAAAAACATGCAACAATCAAATAATGAAAGCACGGACCTAGAGGGTTTCCGCCTGGAAAAGGACAGTAGCAAATTACTTTGCAGCTGGGATTTAAAGCAGGTTCTAGAATCCATCAATCTCACACGTGTCCCAACAGATTAGTGTAAGAACAAACTATAAACACATTGTATTGGTAAAAAACATTTCAAACAATCATTACCTCTATTAAATCACTCAAGCACAGAAAAACAAAAAGTTAATAACATTACCGAGGTAAATAACAAGAAATCATCAAACCACGACGACAAGTACAAAGAAACAGATCGAGGACTTTTAGAGGGCACGGCCGTAGATGTATTGAGTTCTGTTACAATTTCTGTAATACCTGATAAATGATGTTTAAACAAACCATTTAGCATACTGATGGATACATGCAGTGAAAACTGTAAAATATCTTAACATAAAAACTCTGTAAACTTTCTGAGTAATATTTTTTGCTTTCATCAGTTTTGCAAGTGTCGATTTAGAAATGCGATAGTGTGTGTCAAATTCTTTGTAAATAAAGTCTGCATACTGTCTGCAGTGTTGTGGTAAAGATACATTTATCATTGGATGATACATAACATACTGTGCATGGAAAATTGTTTAAATTTATTTGAGTGGTTAGTGGAAAGTTTATGCAATGTCTGTAAATTACTGATTACTTGTTATGATACATGTTTTAACTCTGACTATTACATGTCAGTTTCACGATTCTAAATCATGTAGGACAGTTGTCAATCGAAATACAGAAAAATGGTCTTCCAGGAACGGTGAATTGGTTGATTGTTTGATTGACCGCCGTAATATGACCTGTTCAATGTGTTACTACGGCGTGATAACCATGTATAAATATTTCGTGAATTCATATAAATTGTAGTTATATTTCAGATAATAAAAAACAACAGTATTTGTGAAGAGTCAAGTAAAACAAAGGAGCTACGTTTGAAAGTATTTCGCTTCTTGATTTTTATGCTTGAGTAAAATGTGCTTCTACCTTCTGTACAACTGTGTGGAAATCAGACCTTGCATCAACGCAGGGTTCAACATTTAAGGTCGTTCGATTGCCCCTGACGACCTATACATTCTTTGGATTCAGGCAACTTGTCACTGCTAGCAGACATTTGGTTCGGGCAAGTATAATACATAGCTCGATGTCAAACCAAATAGCCTTTGGTAAAATTAATGTCGATTCCTGCTAACAGTATTCATTTAGTCTGTTAAATTCATCTAACTGCCGCTACAAATACAACCATCTTTCTTCAGCTAAGATTTTATCCATTCATAAATATCGAACTAAATATTTGTGGTAAACCCAAGAAATGCTCACGAATGTACATCAAAATGATGCAATGATGTAAACAAGTATTCAAAGAAAAAAATTCTCAAAAATAAAAATGATTCATGCTAATTTTGTAAATAGATAATCACGAGCTGATCTTGATGACGTCAGAGTTCGTGACGTATGAACCCAGGTTGATGAACAAGCGTGACTGAGGTGTTGAAAGCTCGTCAGATGATGACTAAACAGTTTATGAATTATAATAATCATCGTATTTATATTTCTTATAATCTTTGTTGACCTGACATCAGTTGTTGAACAGTAAAACTTGATAAGAAAGTTTCAACCAACTGAAATCGGCGTTTTAAATGAATAGCGACACTTGAAAGAAATAGAATATTATGTCCACCTAATTGAGTATAGGGTGGCACTAATTTCCTGTTTTTCTTGGAAAACAGAAAACCCTATGTAGTTGGCACAGCGTAGACCTCAATAGACGGTTATGTGAATGCACGCACCACGTGTTTATGTATCCACCCGATCATTTGAGTCTGCATGTCGGCTAGCTATCAATTAAAGCGCTTGTTTACATTCTAAAGATCACGTAACTATATACCCTAAATACAGAGGCCGTGGGTTCGATTAGCAGGTGGCATGATGAGTAGGTTGACTAACTTAAAATACAAAAATATTACGCCATGCTTGACAGGGTAAAAACCCATGATTGTACTTTATTTAACAAGCCCAGCATTCAAATATACATCTCAAGCCGCCCGGCCAGCTCAGTTGGAGCACGCAAGTCTTCTGATCGAGGGGTCGTGGGTTCACTTCTCGGGCGGGGCGTACTTTCGCGGAGCTTGGTCATGAAATTATTTCTACGGCCATTCTTCCTCCTACTAATGATTTTTAATTATTTAGTGCAGTTGTCAGTCACTGACGAAAGTATGCGCTTAGTAGTAGGTTAACAGCTAAATCCAGAGATTTAGCCTTTTCAGGAGGAGTGAGTAGGTTGACTGACCGCCGTTATATGACCTATGCAATGTGTTGCTACGGCGTTAAACCCAAACAAACGAACGAACCTAACGAACAAACAAACAAACATCTCAATGACAAAGAGTTCTTCTTGCGGGTTTGATACCCATGTGTAACTGATGTATCTTTGTGGATTAGGGAAAACAAATCTTTATTCTACATCTTCATCAAATAGTGCAGTTGTCAGCTGTTGGTCGATGTATATGCTTAGTAATGGTTAAAAGCTTTATTCTAGAGATTTAATGTACTTCAGGGATTGTTAAAAGCGATTTGTCTGAAATAATGCCCGAAAAGCTGCATAATGCATATTAAAACCTAAATGTGCAGACTTTAGGCAAAAGGAATTACTAGAGAATACCAAAATCCATGTTTCAAATAAGTATTATACACATGGGCATAATATTGTGAAATAACCAAAATGAAGACGTATTGCCGTGAAATTCATCGAATATATAAACTTTTAGTTTGTAAGAAACAAAAACTATTCTCATAAATTCATAATAATAAGAATAAGTTTTTGAAGACACGCAATTATGAAGCAAATTTTGTATAAAGATATCTTAACGCAATATCCCAGTGGCTTACGCTATGGTCACGCATTCGCGGAATCTCATCCCGGGTCGTCACGGATTCAAACCAGCAGCGTTCGTAGAAATCCGTAGTTAGGTCGCCTATCACCTATAATCGCCGTATCACACATACAACTGCCTGTTTAACATGTTACAATATTAAAAACAATAGCCACACACAGGACACTATCGTGGGGACAGTAATTCAGTCAATAGTAGGACGCGCTTAGGGATCGAGAGGTCCCAGGTTCGAACCCCGCCAATGTCACTGCTAATTTCCTTGAGCAAGAAATTTACCTGTAATCGCTTCACTTCATCCAGGTGTAAATGGATACATTCGAGGGTGGTATAATTCCGTTGCGCAAATCGGCTGCACAAAGCGGAGTAAAATACTCCCAAGGGTGATTGATAGGTAGATAGATACCAGTAGCCCGATGACCTGGGGTAATACCTGTAAAGTCGGTGAACGTGCGTAAGCATGAAACTTAGACTATATGAAATGCAATTACTTTCCGTAGCATTTTCGTCCGTTAACCTTACTCAGTACCACTACATGTACGTGATATGGTTTGTCCAAAAATTTCAGTTTACGTAAATTGTCGAATAGTTACGATTGCATTCGTAAATGTGTGACCGTAACATAATACCGAATTCATTTTGATTAAAAATATAAAAAACTCTAAAGAAATCCAAACCCCAATACGTCACTAGATATCAGTGACTTTACTGAGTCAGTGAGCATGAAACATGGAAGATTTACATCGTCTGCTTCAGCAGATTATATTCGACAAAACTCTTAAATTATTTCTACATAACTCACCAGAAAAATACATTAGATAATAAATGTCGTACTCGTCATTTTCCGACCTGTTATTGCATGGAACATTCGTTCTTAATTCATGATGTACTCACAAGCCTAAAACTGATAAGTCTTAAACAATATTACCTCAGTTCTTTTTTATAAAAACTTACATCGTTGATAGTCTTATCTGAAAACACACAACATTTAATGTCATTTCAAGACAGTCGTGTTAACATTTTAAAGTTCTGATCCCATGATAAGAATATAAAAAGTTTCCAAGCGATCTGAAAATTAAAGTGAAAACTCTGGTATAAAAATGAGAGAAAAGTAGCGTTAATTTCAAAGAGAATATTATTTATTACTCCACGTATCCCCGGAGACATGGTTTTCATGAAAGATGGAATTATCAACAAGTGCAAAATAAATGATCAGCTATAAATTACTTCAGTTTATACATAAACAAGCCAGCAATGATATAATTATCTTATTTTTTAAGCAATCATAAAATCCACCTGTATGGTTAGATCTACAATGTAATGACATTTTATAGTCTAAGTTTCATGCTTACGCACGTCTACTGACTTTAAACCTATTATCCATGGCCATCCGGCAACTGGTATCAATCTATCAATATCCCAGTGGAGTCTTTTACTCCGTTTAGTGCAGCCGACAAATTGGCGAAACAGAATTATACACCCCTCGCAGGTACCCATTTACACATGGGTGGAGTGGAGCAACCGAATGTTAATTCTTGCTCAGGAAATTAGCAGTGTCACTTGTGGGATTCGAACCCATGAGCGCGCGTCTTACCACTGTACTACTTCTCCATGGTAAAGTTGCAGATGCTAAGGGATTGTGCAGATTTTCTGATACTTCAGATTCTGGTACCCGGAAGTTGTCAAGATTGTTGATATTGGTATGATAATTGGCATTGCGATATTTACAAGAAAACCTGATAAGAATCTTCATTTTTTTTATTTTACCGTCGTTTGGAGCAACTCGTTATAAGATTAAGTTAAATTATAACATTTAGTTAAATTATAAGATTTGGTTAAAACAAATATCTGGCAAAATTACACAGTCAGTGTCTGTCATTGTGTTAAAGAAAATAAATTTTCAATATTTTAATATTAATACAACCTGATCAAGATTTATAGATTGTGAGAAAAGTAAAATAAAAGTCAATAAAATTTCACTATCATCATCCATATACAATTACTAACGGAGTAGGTTTTATACATAGAATCGCTACCTTTCACAGCAGTTGAGATTAAATTGTTATTAAAATTGACAGAATCAGATCACTGCTTTACTACGTTCAAAATTTTACTTTGCAGTTTTAAGAGCTAAGAATAGTTCCATTTGTTAATAAGAACATTTAAGCAACAACAATTATAACTACATAACTGAACATATCAGTACAGTTAAAACGACTCAAAACCTAAATGAGTGAAAAAAAGCTTGTCCCATGCTGTTTTATTTTACTAAAAATGTTCATAATTTTTTCATAACAAACCTTTTATTCATTTCGGCTACTTTTAAGAAGGGGCGGACACTCCAATTTCCACATAAAAAATGGCGAAATATTAGAAATGTTATGGATAAAAACCTACACTGAGAGTGCGTTTTTTGATAGTTTGTCCCACTGATCACGTGGTAAAGGCACCGTGTGTATGGTTGCATGTTGACAATCTGTCACCCGATCCGCGTAATGAAGAATTATTATATGTAAAGAAAATACCGTAATATGGGAAAATAGCATTGTCTCGTCAGGTTAATGGTTCCTCATGCTTTTTTATGATTTATTGTTTTGATTATAATAATGATAAATATGATGTTTCAGTAGAAAAATGATGCATTTCATTCAGCATGGTTCCCTGCATTTACTGCAGTCATGTAGTCCCAGTGTACGTAGAGCACTGATATATCTAACTTGTCTTGATTCCGCAGTCGATAACTTTGGCGCCGTTATGTACACTTTAAAGATTACTCTACGGACAAAAAATAATAAAATGCGTTATTGTTTTATACTACGCAATGAAATAAGTACCAAATAATTTTGCTGGTGATTCTTTTTTTACGTGAGCGGTACTTGATACCTGCTGAAATATAGAATAAAATGTCAGTAAAAAAACCTTATCTTTAAGATCCATTTCTTCAGGGTTTTTTTTCTATGTTGTTGCCTTTACGATGAAGCTGATAATAGGCCATGGTTATTCGTCTGGGCGGAGTAATTCAACATAAAAATAATGAAGCACAGTCAATGTTTTGGATAACCATCTTTTATATTACAAACTTTCTTGTAGTCTGGATTACCTGTCCCTTACCACTATCGTTAATAGGTTAGGCAAAGCGCAATAGTGGCAGCGCACACCATAGCATCTTCAAGTTATTTTAACCCTGGCGTTATGTTACACAGTTTAGGACAAGTCCGGTTAACAGTAGCATCATGTTATACTGTTCAGGACAACAACTTTCAATATCAAATTAGTAAAAACAAATGTAAAAATAAAGTCGAATCATGAACTAAGATTAATGTATGTCCTATAAACTTGATATATAAACCAAATGCACAATTACACTATATAACATCATGTATGATGATTTTATTTTTGTGTGTGTTATTGTATATATTTATGGTGGAGGGTTTTTACTTATTTATTTTTTATAATTTATCTTTTTGTACAACGCCATTGAATATGTAATATAGAAATAGGCGTTTAATCAAATGAAGAAGTTTAAGTTAAAGTTTATTTTCTCAATTTTTTTCGCACGAATATTTTCTGAAAATAGTAGTAGTTCGGTACCTTGCACAATACATTGTGCGCTACCATTATTCTGCGCTGCCTGACGTACTTTTACCAGTCAAAGTACGACTGGGAACCAGCCATTCCAACTTGTTGAGGTACCTAGCTTATGCTTAATATTACGCTCAGTACAATTGCATTTTCATTTCCATCAAATGTCAACTCCAAATTATCATATTTTTCATATAATATACGATTGACGGTTTATAGCAATGTTCCATATCAATGTATTGTTTTTGTAAAAACGTTACTTAAACATGTCCGTGTCTATATATTCATTTCGAAATTCGTCTCAGTATGAGTACTGAAAATGATTACATTGTAAAAACATACTCAATAAAAGTTTGTACGTTAAATAATTGCAAATATATGGACATTTGCTGTTTGTGCTTACCGCCTAGTCAACACAACGTTATTGTCATTTTACGACTGCCAGCTCACCCAACCTTGACTATTAGTTATGGAAAAAGAAAGCTAGGTATACGGTTATGGAATGCTTGCTAGGGATACCTTGCACTCGAAGTCACCATAACAATCAGACCAATACGTTCACCTACACAATATACTTGTAGTTATCCAATGAATAGTACAACAATTACAATATTGAACAGTACCGATCATATGGTTCAATGTATTGATTATATTTAAGTACAAATGCATTGTCTCTTTTATACAATGCAGTGAGTAAAATTGTAATAATTGTCAAATTTGACTGAAATCTGAAAATAAGCTTATAATTACACATGTATATTGTAATTGCTAATTGTAAACCATGAAGACACATGCAATTATAAATATGTAATGTGTATAAAACTTTATCTGATGGAATTTGATTTGACAAAATACTAATTGGCATAATGGTAAGAATTATTTGTAAAAATAAATTCGAGACAAGTACAATTTAACACACGTCATGTACTGCGTGTCTACTTCTTTAATATTGTATGTATTAATATGAAGCATGTTTCATTAAATTTTGTACTAAGTCAAGTCTCTATTTCAAGAGCAGGATTTTATATTTTATATCATGGGCAACTGTGATTATTAAATCGCCGTGACGTATTTAACAAACTGTCTTTAGTCTTTGATTTTCATAATGTGATGTCAAATTTTCCCGAATGTCGAAAAATCGTGTGTCGAAAAATCGCAATTCAAATGTACTTTAAGTACGGCTGGAAAATCAATTATGCATTGTTATGTAAATGCTTCTTGAGACATGCAGTCTTAGAAGTATTTAATATCATGTTTGTCATACATAGATAAATTCATACAAGAAACTTCTTAATTTTCAGATGATATGAATTTATGTTGTTAATTTATTAAGAAAGATATTAAATCCTGTAAAGTTCAATGTTTTATATTTAACATAGCAGACGATAAAGGTCTCTTGAAGACGTTAATTATGCTCTATAAGAAGAATGAAGTGTCACAATGAGTGAATACAAAGCTTGTTAGTTAAAGATGATCATTGTGTAAGGCCCTTGGGTTAGGAGAAAAAACAGATTTCCTTCGAAATTCGCATCGGCTGCAACAATAATTTCATTTCAGCATCATTTTTGCAACCTTCACTTAACACGAAAAACATTTTACTTGCACAAGACACTTAAATTCTTTCTTCGAATTTCGATCGCTTATTTCAATATAGAAGTATTTTATAAGAATGAGGGATCTCTCAACGCATTACTTGGCAGAATTAAATCAGACTCGCTTGCCTAACTTCAAATGGCATTGTTCTAATATCAGGTTATACCTTTCTTAAATAGATCTTTGTTGTTAGTTATAAGTGCCTATCTCAAATGATAGTACGAGTAGTTGTCGACCGAATGATATTTTTATATTCAATCTTTGCATTATTTGAATTAATTTTCCATTACCACCAAAACTGAATGACGAAGTTCTTGCAATGCCAGCTCATAGAACGTTAGAGAACCACCAGTATTTGCATGTCATGGTATATTATGTTTCTAAGTGATTTTTCTAGAAGAAAAAATGCTCAGATAGCATTATCTTCGTATTGCACAAGGTATTTAAATCGTACATTGACTGACATATCAAATCACAAAAACTGTAAAATGTATGAAGCTGTATTAGTTTCACAGCATATACAGACACATGTAGTTAGAGACACAATAAACTGTTCAAACCAATCTGCTTTTCAAATTTGAATTTGACAAAGTGTCAATTTCTTAAAAAGTGAGGTACATGAGCACATGCAATATATTCATTTATACGCTAATGTTCAATATACCTGATCCAAAATAGTTAAGAACTTAATAATGTTATTCGGAGCATTTTTTCTATTAGAAGACTTTATCTTAAATACGGAAGCCGAATGGTGTCACATAAAGATAAAAAATAAAATTGTACTATGTCGTAATAACGAGATAACTAACTCGTTTGCAAAAGCACCAACTTCTTAAAAACAACTTTAACAACAAAAGACAACAATAATAATACCATTAAGAATTTAGAAACAACAACAACTCAAGACGACTGCAACAACATTTAAACAACAACAGCAGCAACAACTATAACAGTTACATTAAACACTAAGCAACAGCGTTAACAACTGAAAGAATAACAGCAACAACCTAAAACAATATAAAAATCGGAACAACAACATCCACAACTTAAAAAATAGCAACAATAACTCAAAACAACAACAAAAACGCCTTCATTAACTCTAAACAACAGCAATTAAAACACAGAAAAACTACATCAACTCAAAACAACAACCATCAACAGCGAAAAGCAACATCGACATAAACAAACCATCAACTCAATACAACTGCATCAACTCAAAACAACAACAACAGCTCAAAACAACAAAATCATTTACACAAAACAATTGCAACCACTTAATCAACATTGACAACAACTAAAAACTACAACAAAAGCAACTCAAAACAATAGCAATAACATTTTAAACAATTAAATAAACAACTTAAATCTACATATTGAGAACAACTAAAACAACAACAGAGACTCATAACAATAGCAATATCAACTAAAACAATTACATTTATAGCTAAAAGTAACAGCAACAAATGTTGTAGCTGATCTTTATAGTTGTCGGATCTGTTTTTTTAGTTTTAACGCTGTATTGTCTAGTTATCATTTATAATGTATATTGTTGCTTTTGCCAACGAGTTAGTTATCTCGTTATTACGAGTAAGTTATCTCGTAATAACGACATAGTATAATTTCATTTTTTATTTTTATGTGACACCATTCGGCTTTCGTACTTAAACATACTTCAAATTACACAAAACAAGCTGATCCGTTTTATTCTAAATCTTCATCATAGAACTCATATCAGTAAAGAACACTTTGAACTCTTGAGTTGGCTTCCTGTAGAACAAAGGGTACACCAAATTATACTATGTCATGTGTACAAGATCCATAATAATTTAGAACCCTCATATTTACATGAAAACTTTGTACAACAGAATACTGTTCATTCATATAGAACAAGATTTAGCAGTGATGGTTGTTATTGTATTCCTTTAATTAAGTCTGCTGGTGCCAAACCCTTTGTTTACAATGGTTGTTCTCTGTGGAATCAACTTCCAGTTTCATTGAAAAATGTCACAACATTAAAACAGTTTAAATTATCTGTAAAGAATCATCTATTAGACCCTGTGATATGTAATACAGTATACTGTCTGTGATTTGTTAAAACAATAATATTCATTACTAGCACCATGTGATATGTATTAGTACTATTATAACTACTGTGCAATCCTAGTCTTTCATATTTTAATTGTTTCTTAACTGTGTAATAAGTATCTGTGATAGTAATTAAATTTATTTTTATCATTAACTAGTTTTAAATCATCACAAATACATTTTATTAATATTTCTTTAAATCATGCCTCTCTATGTCAGTCAGTCCATCAACAACAAGGACCACAATGGAAATAAGAGTCCATTACCCTTTTTTGTGTTATCCTTGGTGTTGATGTACCCTGACATGGTTCATTGTATTCATCAATTGTTGTTTGTTTTATGTTTTACCATGTTGATTTCAATGTTTTAAATGCCATGTTATGTGTATATTGATACCAAATAAAATCTATCCATCTATCTACTGTGATCAAAACTTTTGTTTCAATTAGTGACAACCAAATTCTACTTCTGGTTTCGATCTACTTTCACTTAAAATACATATTGAATCAATATTTACATTTAATAAAAAAATATTCATTAAAGATGTTTGAAATAGAATAATGTCTATTTTCTTTGCAGTCAAAAACAGTGTTGCATATGAAATGGGGCTTTGAAAAATGCCTAGAAAATTTAGCTCACAAAGTCACAGTATTCATCATTATATGAAATTAAATTGCATTGGAATAGAAAAAATACTTGCATTTTTCCATTGCCCACTATTGGCTTGCGTTTATCACCATTTTAGCTTGCCATACGTGTTATTCTGTTTATTCAGAGTACCTTGGTGTGGTTTAAACGGCAATATAGCAGTGTTTCAGTATATTTCTCGTGTATAACTAGCATTACAGTTCTAAGTATAGTTCGATTTTTCTCAACTGTCAAAACATGAATAATTTCACGGTGACTTCGTGTCCTTCGACTCACATTCGTGATATTGTGATAGAGTGTATTCAATCACCGTGAAATTATTCAAACTTTGGCAGTTGAGGAAAAAAACAACGGATTACATGTATACCTAATGCCTACACATAAAATTAACAAATACTTAGAGAGATATGTATACCAAGTAAAAAGGCGCACATATACAGTTAAAGTAATTCTATATACAACATAAATGCAAACAAAAAACCATTATCTATGTTTCAAATTATGCATTCAACTGATTCTATCTATCATATCTCTACAAAATAATTATTTTGTCATACAAGACATCGTGAGATATAGATTCACACTGTATTATCACTATCTGTCATGAAATACATTACTATTTCAAAATATATCAGATTATTTTCAACATTGTAACCATGACAGTGAAATCACGTGTCTAGACATTCTATTCTGCAGATAATTCACAAAATGTAAAATATAGGAAGCTAATGTCATGATGTCACGTATAACAGACTAGCATTTCTGTCCGCTATATGCATCGTATTCTGCTTTGAAAACTTAAGATACTAGTAGAGGCGTAAATCAAAACCAAGTAACATTGCTTTATTTGTTTGTAATTGTTTATTTCGTGTACAAAATTATATCAGAACATATTCATACTAATAAACTAATAAATCAATTTTGTAAGTATGGCATGTGTTTGTACCTTAAATTTTGTGCTCGTCCGTTTATGGGGACTATATGAATATGTTCAGATTTGTTTATTAATATAAATTATATACGTAAACAAATGAACAATATCAGATCTACTGAGTCACACGTACTGAGCAGTTAATTTTGTTTTCATAAAAATAAATACTTGGAAACTGCTCCACTATAGATCGCGGACTTATGTGTTTCCCCATGAACGGATGAGTCCAAAATTAAAAGAACAATTACATGCCATGTTTACGAAATTGATTTATACATCTGTCAATTTATGAATTATTATGGCGTATGTACGCCAAGGATTACGCTGCAACTGTTTGTTCAGTATATATACAAAATATGTTCAGATTTGTAAAGTTACACTTTAATTTTAGAATATTTGATTCAATGCAACAATATTTATTGTTCGGTAATTGATGTTTTGATATGTCTGTAAGGATAAACAAAATGTACGTTTATAAAATTCTGAGCGACATAATAAATCTGTATTATATTATAATACAGTGTACTTTTATATAATGGAAAGTCTTATTGCCCCTCTATTTACACTACAGTTACATTGTGTCTATATGAAATGGTTATATCAAGTCTATGTTTGTCTATTGGATAATCTCTCACTCTACCATTTCCAGAACAATTGTATCAAGATCACTTACACAACAACAGTTTACATTAAGACTACGATTAATTGACGAACTCAATATAAACAATTACATAACGCTGTTGCTTCATTCATCAACGGTTATAGGAGATTCGAGTGACTCACATTTCTTTCTGTTTTGCTTTTTGTCTTCTTATTCATTCTAATTATGTTTTCTTATACAACAAGTGAAAACTATCTATTTATATAGTTCAAAGATTAACTCCTAAAATAACATTATCTCATAGTGATTTTTTGTTTGCAAATGTATATATGTACATTTTTATTTTCTACCTATTTATTTATTCACATATAAAACCCATGTTGTAATACTTTGACCATGGAGAGGATGTGTGTAGGCATTATATGCCTGTTATCCAATCCAATTTAACTTTAAGTAATAAAATATGTATTAAATTAAGTTAACTGACGTACTCACCAAAAGCATCAAAACACTTCTTTAAAGTTACTATACGAAGGTATATTAATTTTCAGCAGACATGAAAACTGTCTTAATACCGTCATTAAAATACAATATGCCTTAGATACACAATGAACACGTCAAATCAGTTTTCTTTCTAAGTTTAAGTTTGACAAAGTGTTCATTGGTTAAAATTTTATGGGAGCACACTACATTTAATGTTTTATTAACTGTGAATATACATACATGTAATCCAAAATAGTTTAAAGCCTTATTATGTAACTAGGAGATGGCTTTTTACTATCACAAGACGTCATCTTGAACATATTGTTTATAGATGTCTTATTGACAACCAAGTTCTACTTTCTGTTTCGATACTCAACCATTATGCATATTAAAGTGTCTCTAGTGCACCGGAACCGTGCAAGTCAACTTCAGTTTTATCAAAATAGTAGATTTTTACTCGTGCAACAAATTGTCAACCAAGAAGGACATAAATACCAATATGAAATTTTGCCATGTATATGTATATATACAATGTACAAACTTTCTACGGTCATTCTCCCTTCCGTACTGCAGTATCAATTAAAGCAATTTGTATCCCACAGTTAAAGGTATGTGCTTAGAATTGGTAAGAAGCTTATATCTTGGAATCAAAGATATATTGAATATATCGTATGTCTGCAACGATATGATTTAAAAGAATGTCAAGAAGTGAATAAAAGTATTATAAAAACAAAGAACATTTTGCACAAAGACAAACAATCCAGTATTTGGCTATATGTATTCATATCACGTGACAAACTGATCATTCATAGTCCTTAATTGTTATATATATTTTCTTAGAATGTAAACAGACACCTAATGAAATATAAACATATCTATTTACTTCCAGACATGATAAATGGATGTAACGTTGTATAATATTGTGTTTACATGGTCAATGTATTGACAGAGTCGAGTGATTAATGTATCACGAACAAAACCATGTACGTCCATCTTTGTTTCTTATTTCTGATATCCTTAAAGCAACTACTGAGCTTTTTGTCTTGTTTCCATTCTCTCGTGAAATCAACAATGCGAGTTGATGCTGTAACTAATGTTAACATTTTGTAAAAAAAATTGCGGACAATTTGACTTTGAACTGCGACCAATCTCTGTTAAGGCTACAACAAGTTGGTCATGTGTTCTATGGATTCGCTCGCACCTTAATTTTGACTTTGTTTTACAAAAACAAACTAGTTTTATTTCCTCGCTTGCTCATGAAAATTTGTTCAAACCACTATATAAAGCAACTGAATTGTTTTTTTCTTCGCTCGCTCGCTCCATTTTTCCAGAAAAATCCGCAGAACACATGATCAACTTGTTGTGGCCTAACGGATATCCTATACATGCTTGGATTGTCTACATTCCATGGCGGTACCAGGGACTTGGATTATGTCCTACTGGCATTGTTCAATATTTTAACTTTAATTATTTAATAATTGACCTTCATATCGTGAGATTGAATGAGAGATTTATGGCGTTCCATAACTCTAAAAAACTATCAAGGAAGTGTACAGTTTGTTACAGAAGATGGGAGCCCCGTACGTGTGCTTCTCAGAGACAATGGCTATGACCTATGACTGTTTGGAAAGGGACATCATAGACGGATCTAGCAGGGGGGTCAGGGGGGTCCGTACCCAGTTGGACCCCCCTCTAGAGAAATTCGGACCCCCCCCCTAGAAAAATCCCCCTGGATCCGCCCCTGTACATAAGACAGAAGCAGACGAAACCAAACAAAACAAACCGTTCTCTGTTTTCAACCAAAATCATCAAAAATGATTATTGTGCATAAAACAACATTGATTAGTTAGAATGGAGTGCTGTCAAATAATAAATTCTTTCCCTAAATCAATTATATTTTTTTAAATGTTGACAGGAAAATTGAGTATATATCTGTAAGCTATTTGAGTATTTTAAATTATTTGTCGGCTAGATGTCGGATGATAAAAATCTAAAATTTACAAGTTTCAATTATAATAAATTTTAAATGAAACATTTGACGCCAAATTTCACGGCGTTATATTATCAAAACTACTTCAAGTATATATTATATAATTCCATAGGTTAAAGATAAATGCTTACAAATTGCATTTATTAAATATTTTGCAAATATCAACACAGAATACAGACTGTGAATGCAGCAGCGCTTTCAGTAACTACTGTTAGCAAACGTTATGGATACGGGAGAACTCAACCCGAAGATGGCTCAACCCGTGGATAACTCAACCCAAAGTTTGAACAACTCAACCCGTTAGTAGGGCATTGAGTTGTCTCGGGTTGAGTTGTCTTTGGGTTGAGTTGTTTCGACCCTAATGTTATGGAACGTTTTGGAACGTTTGGGGTGATTGAACAGGCTACAGGTCCTTTTGTCTCGTTGTGCCTATTTATCGTACAGAATTCTGCTTTGTCGTGCAACTTGGTACAGTCAATTTATCATAGAATTACTAACATGAAATATATTCTGACTGGTTTGAAAATATTCTGATTCTATGCGAGAATTGGGATTTATTTATCACAGTATTTTTCTTCGAAAAAAACAAGAAGTTGCTAATGAGCTCTTTTCCTACAACTTGTCAGTTAAGTCCCAGTCACATTAGAGCTTACGACCACTTGAGACCAGTTGACGATCACCAGTGACCTCTGGTCGCGAAAAATCTTTAAAAAGTCTGACGACGGTCATCGGTGATCTTCGACTGTCGCAGGTTATTTTATTTAGGTCCCACGACCAATTTCAGTCGCAAAGAGGTTTTTGCGCTTGCACAAAAACCTCCTTGCGATCAAACAGGTCGCTAGTGATCTTATAAGGTCTTAGGCTGTCGCACGATCGTCGTTCGAAAGTCTGTAATAATCTTCAACTGGTCGGCGCCGATGTCCTTGTCACTCGGTCGCAGGTAGTCTTTCCAAAGTCGTAAGATCATCGTGCGATTAGAAGTGACTTGTCTTACGACCACCCACGATTACAAATGGCAACTAGTGACTTCTCTACGATTAATTGCATGACAGGTCACGGGTAGTCGTAAGTAATCCAAGACAATCTTGAGACAATCGTACGTTTTCTGATGACCTGTCGTACGATTGTCAATGACTGGTCGTACGATAATCGCGGTAGTAAATTTTTCTGCGCAAAGAGGGTTTGGTCGCAGACAATCGCCGATGATCGTCGGTTTTACGCGTCGCCGGTGGTCGCAAGTAATCGTGAGCTCCAGTGTGACTGGGGACTTAATTATACGCCAACTTACAAATTGCTCACGGAATACATCTCTGGATACTTTTAATAAGTATTAGTACAAATCGCACACCGTTGCCACTGACTGAAAACTGACTTACTCGATCTTGCAACATGAAAGAAAATGGCTGAAGAAAGCAATCATAACCATACTCTGAAGCAAACTTCTCACAGTGATTACGTCACACTTTGCTACTTACCACTGCCAAAACATAAATCACGTGACCATGTGACAAAAAGTGGCGATCGCCATGAAAACACCGCGGTAATTTCGTTATTTTTACAAATTGTTAATTAAACTATTATGTTTTATTTTTATGTACTTTGAACAATAAAACCCGGGTCGATAGCGCAGTTGGTAGCGCGCCGGGATTTGGAATATCGTGCCTTAGGGGGTGCGGGTTCGAATCCCACCAGGGAGGTTATACCCTTCCATGAAAATTTGACAATAATGTCGATTTTCCTCATTTGATTAGATAATATGGAGAAGTTTCCGGCCTTGTAGAAGGGTAGGTGAGTACTGGTTAGAGACAAGGGTCCTGGAAAGCTAGGTTAGGTTCGCTGGACGCCGTAGAATGACCTAAATTGTGTTGATACGGCTTTAAACCCAGTAAAAAACGCACAAAAACAATCATAAATACAATTTATAAACCATTCAAATAAAAATACCTGGGTTGACATTTTGTAGGTCATTGACTTTTCGAGATTTCAGCGACGATTCGTATAAAACAACCATTGATTGACACTCTGTACAGGACAATGACTTTTGTAGTTGTGAAACAGGCATTTTTATTAAATAACAATCACCAATCCCTTCTTCACACTTTATTTTGTAAGAACTTCTCATCCATTCATTAATTTATATTTCTATATTTATTGTCAAGAAAATAATGGATTCCACGCAGCTTCCGGTTCCGCTCACGGGTCTGACAAGAGTGATTACTTAACTAAGAAACTGCAAAGAAATTATATATTTTAAAAAATGTATCTCAGTCGAGACGATGTTTTGATTTTTTTAAATATGAAAAATGATGAACACATTTAGTAGTTACTTACTTTCTTGCAGACGAAAAATTAGATAAGGTTTCATAAAAGAGCTTTCAGCAGGATAAAAACTCGCGAATACTTATGACATTGTAAGTAATCTGATAACCCAGGCTCAGACAGTATTGAATACAAGTTCTTGAATTAATCGCCATTTAAATTCCAGGAAATAAACATTTCAAAAATGTTAGTGCGAAGAATATACGAATTCAAGGATTTTTTTAACGTTCTTACATTTTCTTTATTATTCTTGCAACATTACTTATGAAAATTGATTCTTATAAGCATATTGGCACCCTTCCCTTATTTCTAGTTATGTGTACAACACAAATGTATTCATCGTGTATGCGGCATTGCATAAGGCATAAATTATAATTAAGTTTGTTTGCCCTTTACCGACCGACTCAACGTATGCCGCCGAAAAAAACATTTCGAAAAATATATGTGGTGTATTTTTTATTGGTCACGACCGTTCATATAGAATATAAAGACTAAATAGATCTTTTGTCAAAGTTGAGTCCCATTGTTTGTCTATAAATAACCCCCAGTTGTATTAAACAATTTCAACGAAACCAGGACTACCAGGATGTAAAGACTAGTCAATCAAAGTATTAAAATACAGAAAGACTTTCGTGCACATTGAAACCTAACAAATTCATACTAATGATTACAAAATTACTCCTTACACATTCGATTCAATTATTAGATTTTCAGTTCAAATCAATATATTTGACTACGCCCCTTCCACACGCTTATCAATATAAGTAAGCACTTGTCACTAATCGAGTCAGATGACGGAACTTTATTATCGCCTGAAATTGACTGCGTAGTAAATCAGAGACACGTGTATCACTCGGATTCCCTCCGCACGTTAAACTGGTCAGGCATTTTCGTCGATAGTTTTCGATTTGTGGCATAACTTAAAACTTTCGGCAGAAACGCCGATAGTTTAAAAAAGGTTATTCCATTTCCCTCAGTTTCTCCATAGGTCCTTAGGTTGAACTCCTTGTTGACCGCGGTCAACAAACCAAGACATTCACAGGTACTTAACTGGTGCAAATGTATTTTTCTTTGGGTTTATCGCTGTTGCAACATACTGCATAGATCACATTATAGCGGCCAGTTAACCAACTCAGCGTTCTTTATAAAGACAAACTATCTAGATTATTAGTCTAAGACGTATACATCCGTCAGTGACTGACACTGATTTAGAATCATTGGTATAGAATGGAAAATAGCCGTACAAATGATTTCATGACCAAACTCCACGAGGTATGCTACTGACTGATTTAGCCGGGTGGGAATACAAGTGCAAATGTGCATTTGAAACGAAACATGAATAAAAGTCTGTTTGAGTGTCTTAAAGTACCTGGCATTGACCGGATAATGATTTTTCAATGAATAATGTACGTATGTTATCACTTCATTATACAGCTAACTATTTCTGTAGTCAATTTGTATAATTAAGTTCCCACGGGATAACTCTGTCATTGTAAAATTGTCACATTGGATTATTTAATAATCCTATCATGAAGGAGACAGACTAGAAGACAAATGAGCAACTTTCTTAATGATACAAAATAACTGTTGTACGCCGGAATTGTTGGATTTAAAAGACTTTGTAACAAAATATGATGATACTGTACAACCTGTGAACACCCTTGGGACCAAAACAAATAATTGAATAGTATATGGTTAAGGATCCCTCGGATTTGTTTTGCATTCGGGTGTCCAATAAGTGACATAGAAAATTGCATGGATTTGAGGGGGAATTTTGGATTTCTGAAGAGTTAATGTTCTCGGGTTACGCTGTACTATAAAGTTTTATCTTTATTTCTCAGTTTGGTATATTGAGTCTAGTTATGACATGGTGTTTGAAGTAAATACAAAAAAATGTCAATTTAAAATTAACATTTTTCCAAATTTTATAAACATTTTTCAAAAATAAATTATGCTTTGGTTTGATTTTAAAGGTCCAATTCGAAATTTTCCAATATTGTTGTTACAGTATAGCGACGATGGGTCGATCTAGTCACCGTTAGGCTTAGATCAAAGCTTTTAGAGTTTACTAAGTACCTACATGTTGTATATCAGAAAATGAAAATGGTTCCAAACAAAACAATGGCTAGAGATTGAATGACTATTTCAAAACTAGACTCTAAAACGTAGGTAGTCTTGTTTGTTTGTTTTGTTGGATTTAACGCTGTAGCAACACATTGTATAGGTCATATAACGGCGGTCAGTCAATCTACTCACTGTTCCTGGAAAGGCTAAATCTCTGGATTCAGCTGTTAACCAACTACTAAGCACATACTTTCGTCAGTGACTGACAACTGCCCTACATGATTAAGAATTATTGGTAGGAGGGAGAATGGCCGTAGAAATAATTGCATGACCAAGCTCCACGTAAGTATGCCCCTCCCGGGAATCGAACTCACGACCTCTCGACCAGTAGACTTGCGTGCTACCAACTGAGCTAGCCGGGCAGCTTCATAAGAAGTCGCATGACAATAAGATGAGTTGTCAGGAATCTACTGACTAAGTTAAGCAATACATTTTGATAATTTTTGCCAAATTTTTAAATGCACTATTGCATTAAGCTTGGCGAAAAAATGACCTTAATATCGGTCATTGGTTTCAGTCACGCTAAAATTTTCAACTGGTCAGTAAAGTATATCAACGTGCAGTATTAGTTGCATTAAATCCCTATTATATATAATTAGCAATATAAATTCGGCAACAATGTCGATTTTCCACCGGAAAATTGTTGACTAGAAATTGGTTAATGTTGATGAAGTATTCATGAAGTAATGAGTATGTGACAATCTGACAATCTGAAGGACCAAAGATTTATCGAGAATGACAAATTTTATACAACTAGTATCCGTATTATAACAAGTATTTCTGTCGTCTGCAGAGATCCTCTTTAGTCGCATCAGAATATCTTCAAACATAAGTAATCTCCCATCAGATGTCGAGTCAAAGACAACCTTCGATGACTTACTTAAGTTTAGCTCTTCTGTCTCGAGTAGCCATCAAATGAGGATTTATGTGCACCAAGATTCTGCATGTGATTGTTACAGGGTGGATTAGTCAAGTACAGTCTAAATACAAAAGGGTTTGTCCTTGAATATTTTCCAGTCACGGAAATAACCGAGTAGTTACGAAAACATTCGGAAAGCGGGCACGTATGAAGCATTTCAGATGGGGGGGGGTAATTTATTCAGATTTATTTCAAGGAAAAGAAAACAGTACATGTACTTACTTATCATATACGTCTAGTTTTTAAAACTTTTTGATAAAACCCTCGCCTTTTTCTCAGGCTTGACACTGACTAAGACCTTTGGTTATCTTAAGCTGTTTTAGTTAAATATAGAACTAGCGTGTAATTTTGATTTTGCTGAAAAAAGCACGAATGTATCAATCAGTTAAGTGTGGCAGATTAAATATAGATCCTCAATCACTATAACTGATGAAAATATTGGAGTGGCTAAGCCCCCTAGCCCCCCCCCCTGTTCCTACGGGCCTGGAAAGTGTCGTCATTTTCTTAGAAGGCTGGAGGGGACTCCGTGGTTTAAAATGGTGGACACAAATCGCCTTACTTTACAAATTTACAAACGCGATGGTTTGTATGTACAATGTATTTAAAATCACATATGCGCATTTTGACTGTTAATTTTGACACTACCTATAATCCTTAAAGCTAATGTAATCAATTAGCTAGCGAAATAAGTGATTCAATAAAGCTGTTCTACAGGTCTGCTTTAAATCTTCGTAACTAAAAACTCTGTTTTCTTACAAATTAAAAAAATCAAAAGTCAAGTAGATTTCAAGAGGTTTTGAATTTTAAATTTCATTTTAACTTCAATAGTGTGACTTAACAGGCACGACATGTACCAAGTGCACGTTTCTTGAAGTTCTGTTCTATTCAGTTCTGTTCATTAAAACAGAAATTAGAACACAAAAATGTCAAGCTTCTTGGAATCAGTATAAGACTCATTGCTGTTAGAATGCATTAACTAAATCCATAGAAAACACAAAAATGCATATTGAATAAGGACAAAATAATTATCATTAATGCTGAAAATTAAATTTGTTGTACATGTAGTCGAATTTTGTGTCATTTAACTGATTCAATATAAAAGAATGCAAATTATACCTACTGGTTTACCCCTGACTAGCGGAACATATTACATGAAACAAATGGGGTTTTCAATTTGCACAACGGAAGGTCTGCTAATTTTGGAGTACTCTACTCTTTCCGCTCGACGTTTTGACGACTTTCAGTTTTTAGCAGATCTTAGCTGATCTTCCGAGCATTCCGCTCGATGTTTGGGCCATTTGACAGAGTTTAGAAGACGCATGAGACATTGGCTAAACAATCATGGAGGCCAGTGGAAAGCAGTTGCTACAACTACTTGTAAATTAACAAAAATGGCTGAGAAGGCCTCCAAAACTAGTATTTTATCCGCCATCTTGTTTGACTTCACCGTACAGTGTCACATGTCAGTGAATATCTTTATAATTAAAGTTTTTTATCGTTTATCATTCTCAAGTGTATGAAGAAATACCTTTTTGTATAATTTATTTGACTCAATCATTTCTCGCTTAATGATTGTTATGATATTAAAATGGCATATATCGAGATAAATGTATTTAAAGTCATACTCTGGTTTTACAGTACCAACTTTAAAACGTGGATACATATGTTTTGTCATTCAATGCGTTGTTGCTACAGAGAACTATTCAATATGACATCGAATGTCTTTTCCACTATAAGGTATCGCGTGAGTTTTAGCAGAGTAATTTCTGTACTCTGGCCAAAATGATGTTTTAGGTTTTTAGTTACCTCCCGTTGATCCGTCCATAAATCAACTAAAAAGAAGATAACATACCCTCATTTTTTAAAACTAGATATGCACGTTCGGAACGCTTCTGGTTCCTGTTACCACTCGTTGCATTGTGATAAGGTTTGACTAAAACAAGCAATGGATAATATTGGCGAAATGAAGCAGACATTGGCGAAATGGAGTTTTAACTGTATATAATAGGCTCTATGACAAACTAACTACATCATTAAATTGCATGTCCTTTCCATCAATTATAGGCCGTGCCTAGAATTATATTATCAATGTAATGATGAATTTTGTGCTTTTAAATCTACATGTATATGCTGCGGTCATAAGAATGCAGGACCAATCAAGTTTCGTACATTTTGTAATTCTTGTTAAAATATACCAGTTATAATTTTATGCATGCAGTTTAAGCCACGTCTCGCAAAATATCAGTCGGAGAACTTCACTTGATTGTATAATTACTTTAAGTCCCTTGGCGAAGATATATACTCGTATACACATGCAGCAGAACTTTATTTTAAAATATAACAAGTAAAATATACAAAATAAACTCTAAAAATATTGCTTCTAAGTTTTGGCTTGATAACGTGCTTATTTTTTTAAAAAAGGGTATATTTATTTTGTGGTTGAATATACATGATTCATAATCGTTTGAAAAATACAATGATCTTAAACAGCTTGCGATCAAATCCACTACTTTACGTATTGATAATCAAATTCTATCTTCGGGTTGAGTTTTCGTTTCTATTGGAATGCATGAAATGAACAGAGTGGAAATTGCATAAGACAGGTTGTTTTATCATAACAGAATTGTTTGCTTTATCGATGCATGCAAAGAGTCATACGAAATAATATACCACACAGTTGTGCCAGAGAAATGTTTGATTTTACACCCCGGTCACATATTCACGGAAGGAGACCACGGAAGAGCCACGGATTAATTCCGGCATCGTCCGTAGCTACCCGTACTGGTCAGTATAGCTCTCCGTATTTTATTTTAACCGTAAACAATCGTAGGAGTCCTTGCATACCCGTAGCGACCCTTGACAATTTTTAAACATGCACAAAAATTAGCTACGGAAAAAACAACGATAGCGAATCCTTACGCAAAGAGTCATACGAAATAATGTTCCGCACAGTTGTGCCTATGAAATGTTAGATTTTACTTAAATTTTTTGTAGTATTAATCTTTGATATAAGGACTTTAATAAGTAAAATGAATACTTACTGTGATAATTAAGGTGTTAAGCTAGTTACTAAATGCATTAATCACGAGGTATGATTGGCATATGGTTTTAGACTTTCGGCGATTTCGTCGAAAGGCTTAAATTATACCACAAGACGAAAACTTTCGACGATTCAAATGCCCGACCAGTTTTACCGCGGACTGATACATGTGTCTACGCAGTCATTTTTTAGGCATAAAAGTAGTTCCGTCAGCAGACAGATTCTCGTTAATACATTATAAGCAATATACATGTACATAGTGATCAATGAAGTGATAATATTGACCACAGCAAATCAAAGGTTTACTTTCCATATTGAGAAGTTTATGTAGTAAGAGCAATTCAATGATTTGTATATTGATATTGTCTGTAGCTATTTAATGTAATGATACTTGGGTCGTTAATTGTATTACTTGTAGTTTACAGTTTTGTACCTATAAATATAATACCAACAAATTTTGTATGTAAGTGACAAAGAGTACAAGGAAAACTGTACTTTTAGATTTTGTATGGGAAGAAGAGGAAAATAAAATCTTTGTATTTTGAACTGATAGTCAGATTTGCCAGTAATAGGGCCACAGGAAGAATTAACATTTCGCCCGCATGTTTTGCACTGCTCGATTCTTACTGGATCTAGGTCTACTGTTTAAGGAGTAATCAATAGTATGGACTTGTTAGGTTTCAATGTGCCCGAAAGTCTTTCTGTATTTCAATACTTTGATTTGATTGGAGAAACACAGATTTTTAGATTGTATTGTTAACCTCACTACGGGAGAAACGACACGTACAGCTATATAACAGTTTTAACAGACATCGAGTAGATCAGAATAATTCTGGAATCCTAGTTAGAAGGAATTTCACAGGACTCCGCACAGCTTGTCTTCAAATCGTCCCCATGAGAAACGTTACCGGTGACGTTCGTAATAAACACACGTTTGTGAACTTTACTACTTTCATGAGATATATGGTGTTTAAATCAAAATAAAACAGAAAGATCGTATCAAACAACCTGCTAGTCTATGTTTCTGTTTAACCGTGATAAATGCATGTGATTTGAGAGAGTGAAGGATGGGATATCTGATTTCATGAAATCTGATGGATCATAAATGTTTATACAGTTTTTCTTCATGAGAGAATGACAGCTCGACTCGTTTCCTGCAAACTGATTTGTTAATTTGTGCATTACGTCATAGACGGACCAATGGAAGTTTACTATCAAAATGATGCTTTCTATATTTACAAAATTAAATGTATGGAGAGTCATAAATTTATTATTTGACTACGAAGTCAGTTAGTCAGATGCATATTAAAGTAAAGGAGAACGTTTTAGTACTTTGATATTTTTAGATATTTATAATTAATTAACATTTAGATCGAATCTAAATATTTTTAAAAAAAAATTGGAGAATTTCTTTCAATATATTTTTTTTTCATTATATATCTGGTGAAATTATTAAACAAGAAAAATATTTTATTTTTAATGTGAGACATTTTATATTTTCTGTGAACTGTTTTGGGGTATATGAAATATCAAGAATGGATAACTACCGAGCAGATTACGCGGACATGCTAGACATGTTGGATGCCAGGCTTCCTTTATCTACTATGGATACTCTTCATGGAACTGAACTTGAAGTTAAGAAAATTGACCAGTATACATATGATGATGGATATTTCATTGATTACGTTGATTATAATTACACTTATGTGTTTGATGAATCTATAGATTACAAACCACTTGGTGAATTTATACCAATGGTCAGTCTGTATTCATTGGTTGGTCTACTGGGCCTGGTTGGAAATCTCTTGGTGATTTTTGCCATCATGAAAGTTAAAAGAATGAGGAGTATAACAAACCTGTTTTTGTTGAGTTTGGCGTCAGCTGATTTGTTGCTGGTGTGTGTTTGTGTACCGTTAAAAGTAAGTACTTCTGTTTTATCATATTTTGTTGTATTTCAACGTTTTTAGCCACGATCGAGTTGCAGTAATGCCATACTCTTCTTCGATTTCTGTTACCCGGGTTCGAATTCCGACTGCGGAGAAAATCATGTTCAGGAAAATTTACCAAAAAATTGATTTTCCTCTGATTAATCAATGGTTACCGACCCCTTTTGCAAGGGGTAGCGAGTGACTGTATAATTTAAGAGTCCCGGGAGCTGATAGGGTTACTAGTAGCCAGCAGCCATTTTAGTCAATTAAAGTTAACTTTTGTTTTAAAATAAAGATAATAGACATTTTTCTATTGGCTCACTGGCTGTGTTCTTGCTAGTAATACCCGAGTGGAGTGTAGCAGAATACGCCGCTAGATTGGTATAAGATTTATTCTATTTTGATTTCAATATGACATCTTTGGAACATATTTTTTATTAACTGTATTTTAATTTTGCTTTTGTCTACAATGTTATTTTTACTACAAAAGTTAGCATGTTATGTTTATGTATATGTATATATTTAATAACGAACGGCCGTAACAAAATTGGACCTATCAGTTTTTTCGCATTTTGCCATTTATGTGACATATTGTGCCGGCTATAGCTATATTCATACTATTTTAAATAGGTGTTATTCGTTTTTAATAGTTTATGTGTAATTGTGTGGTTCTTTTGCAAAGTTTCTGTACCATTTTAAGATACAGTTTTAATATAGGACTATTATACCAATATGTATTGTAAAATTGTATGGAATATCATCAACACGTGAAAGCACATGTTTTTGAATACCATAATGACAAGTGAAATCATTGTATCGAATTTATATGTCATTCATTAAAAATGTTAGCATTTAACATCATTTTCTAGCAATATGTTAGAATCATTTTCTATTTTCCCCCGCAAACTTTTCAATTATAAACACAAAACGCAATGCACGACACACATTTTTCAGACTTTAAATTATATTTAATTAGAGATTTGCATTTTAAATTGTACTGATTAATGCAATATCCAAGAAACTTTTTCTAGTACCATATCCTCTGGTTATTGTCTCTGATTATTTTCACTAAATCGATTAAAAAATAAAACTTTTGCATTTATTATAAGCAGTAATTTGATTAATCGGCGTTTCTGTGACGCAAATTTCTCAAGGCGAACTCCTACATTTTCCGTAGAATTTCAATATAACATTTGTACAGATAAACCAGTCAGGACAACTTAGTAAAGAAGCTTGCTAGACTGACAGTCATAGGTCCGTTCCAGATGAGAAACACCTTAGGTTCCAGTTTTTTGTTGTTTGTTTATCATTTTTTACAACAAAAGTTGAACATGAGGTATCGTTAAAAAAGATAATACGGCGCTGTGCATGGTTCATATCGTTTGAAGAGTGAATGTTAGCCAGCGAATATGACTTCAAATTTCTTTAAAATCTCAATTTCACAAAAAGGAAATGATACATTAAATTATAGAAAATTGGAACCGTAAACTTTACCTTTTCGGGACCCGCATTTTAAAAATATAGGACCGTACACTTAACTTTTTATCAGAACCTGCATATTCAAAATATGGGGCCGCACACTAAACGTCTGTTTTCGTGAGCCGCATACGGCAAATTTGGAACCATTTACTAAACTTTGTTTCGGTACAACTTATGGTATGATATATTTTATCCATTTCTTAATACCGGAAGAGAATTTCATTGGACAAACAGGAATGATAGAGCAAATTGTATTGGGTAAAAATATATGTCAAAGATGGCTAAGAAGGCTGGACCGAAAAAATAAAAATAAGAATTAATGGTCTCAAAATAACAAGAAGATGTACTCGTTTTGTTGACTTTATTTGACGCTAATCTTATCACGTCGAGCAGTCTACCATTCCATCAATGGCAAAAATCACATCGCGAAGTCTTCAAAGTCAAGAATGTCAAAATTCATGTCGAACAATCTACTTAAATGGTTTATAGTAAGAAACAATACTTATTAGGAGTCTATAGCAAATAGATTATCTATTGACAATGTTAATATAGATACATACAATCACCTGTTTCTGGGTCAGTCAATTACTGTAAAGAGAATTGGTTTTCTGTTACATAACTCAATAAAAAAGATGTAACATGATAGCAAAAGACGGAGTTGTCTCTATTTTTTTTGTCTAGAAAATATAATTATTAAAAGTACTAGACTATACATTCGTATATATCACTGGATTGGACAAGTTTTTCTATTTATTGACTTAAAACCTTAGTTGTGACGAGTTACTTACGAATATCAACGAGTTATTTACGGATACTTGCGATTGACTACGAGTTGGCAATCCGTAAAAACTTGTAAGAAAAATCCTAGAAAACTAGAAGGAGGTAATTATGTTTTCGAATAGAATGGTATTTCTTTTGGCTAAGATCATCTTAGAAGTCTAAAATATCACAAGTATGATATCATATTTCTGCCACCAGATAACCACGTAACTAACACGTTAATTTAAGTGGTTAATTAGTTATGTAACTAGTTAGCTACTTAAAATTGTATTGGTAAAATAATACAAGAATGGCAGTTAAATGACAATTAAATGTTTTTTATTCAATCTAATTACTCTAGTGTTAAGAATACCAATTTCTAAATAACTTTGGTAACTAATTACACAAAAATTAACTCATTTTAACATATGGATTTTTTGAAAACATAAGTAGGATACCAAAGGAACTCCCAAGCTATTTATAGATGTGTTGTTTGTTTTACTTTTTGACCTAAGCTAATTCCATCAATCAACATTTTGTCGGTTTGTCATTCTGGGACGGCTTGGATGTATTTGTGACATAATAATGTTGCGCAATTAGCTACATATTAATAAATGCTTATTTTAACGCATAATCTACTTTTCAGCTAACCTGACCCACATGGGTTAAGTTAAGAGACATCAAAAATATAAAAAAAAAATATAGAAATGTTTTGAAAAGCAATATATCCAGTCTTCACGACAAACTTTCATCTGCACTGGACATTTGGTCCAGCAAAATGAAATTTGTTAGACCGAGTAAAAGTTTACTGGACCAAACATAATTGTCATAATATGCAGTCTAGTTAATGATTTAGCATTCTAAACCATTCTTGAATTAATTAGACAACAGTAGTAAACTCTCTTCCATCCAATTGCGCCCATCCATCCTCGTTGATAAATCTCATATCAAACTGCTACTCATCATGCTCATGCGCTATCATATACATTACAGCGCACGGGCGTACCGTGTTGAAATTGACACACACACTTTTCAAAGCTTTCAAATCAGTTACAACGCACGGGCGCTCGGTGCAGAAATTGACACAAAAAAATTGACAAGCTTTCCAATCAGTTACAACGCACGATCGCCACGTGCAGAATTGACACAAGAAATTGACAAGCTTTCCAATCAGTTACAACGCACGATCGCCACGTGCAGAATTGACTCATGAAATTGACAAGCTTTTCAATCAGTTACAACGCACGAACACCCCGTGCAGAGTTTTTTTATAAGTTACATGGCATGGGACATCCGTGCGGAAATAATCACATGATTTTAACAAGCGATCGTTTTAAATGAAATGTCATATAAATAGATAAATATAAGCAAGCTTGTGATTAAAATAAATGAATCAAAATGTGAACGCGATGTTTATTATTTTTGATTTGAGAATGAATGTGAATAACGACGAAATGTTTCATTTCAAAGATTTGGTTTTCTTGGTCAATGATTCTGTGGTATTTCAAACAGCACTAATTACTTTCCAGAATGCGATAAAGACAAATATTGTTATACAATTTATTTGTAAGAACGGGCCCAACTTCTGTATAGTTTCAAATTGATAGGAACACAGTATGGTTTAACTAATTGATATATATTTTTTTCTGTTTTAACTAACGATGCCTTACGACCAAATTGTAAAAGACTCGTTGATAAATCTCATATCAAACTGCTGCTACTCATGCTCTTTCAATAACATGAATAATTTCAAAACATTCAAAGACGGACCATTCACATTCTAAAAGCCACTGAGTCATTGGTGATTACAGGGGACTCGGACCACTGGCTAAATACGTAGACTGAATATATCAGTGTGTCTGTTAAAACCACAAAATGCAAAACTAGGAAAATTGGAACTGAAAATTTTGCCTTCTTATCAGCACCACGTAAAGTAGACATGAAAAATCAGCGCAAGACCTTGCATGTGTCAGTTAATATAAATGTTCGATCCACATTACTAGACAAGTATAAGAATATTACTAACGATTTCTCAAACAATTAGTTGGTGAATCAACGTATTGATACGATCATTTTCCCACGTGATTACCACGAGATTTCCGATTGCTGCCAGACATATCATAAAATATTAGATCGTAAATTATGTCCTATAAGTAATGTAAGACATTTTAGTAAGTATAATAACATAAAACAGTTCAATTTTCAGTGATTCCCTTGAACTTCTTGGACCAACATTAGATATTAACCTACAGACGCGGGGAAATAAAACTGTAAAGTATTTTTCTTGCCAGACTTGTCAAAGCTAAATACCAAGGGTGCGTTCCTCATTGGTTCACAGTTCGACATACTAACGTTTCGTGACAGGAAAAGTTAACTGAAGTAGCATTTCGCCTCTATTATAAGCTACTATTGTCTTACGAATACTCGAGATAGTGTGCGTAAATATTCAAGTTGATGGTAAATATAGTGGAGTCCTGTATGTCATACTGTGTTTGAAGCATGGTATTGTTAAATTTCATTCATACATTTACCCCGCTGACTTAAATATGATTTTATCCATCGTGAGTACAGAAGTAATGTAGTGAATATTCAAATCAGCGGGGGGGGGGTAAATGTATGTGTCCCTGAGAGTTGAATGCAATTTAACAATTAGGGACTTTAGTCAGTTATCTTTCCCTGATAAAATCTGAAGCAATCCAATTGGTAAGTAGGTCCTTACAGTTGAAATCCTCGGATTTTATCATAGAATTCCTATGTAAGGATAACAAAATATTTCATCTAATATATTTCTTGTTAATGAAGATATTAACAGAAGTGATGGTATTTATATAGTTCTTTAACTTAAAAATAATTAGCTTGAATTTCAAACAAATTAATCGATATACAAAAAAGTTATTTAAAATTAAATTTGGCAAATTAACATTGAAAAGTAAGGGTAAAATCCGAGTAATCCAACTAATTAGACCTACCTATTTTGAAGATTATACAAGGGGAAATAACTGACTAAAGTCCCTTATTGCTGATACCACGCCTCTCAATTTATATTTTTACAATGTGTATGCTCACAGTGGTTGAAATGAGGGGTAACTTTTATGAAAACTGATGTACGAACCGCAACACGGTATTTTTCTTAAACAGTGTATCCAATACGATATTGTTCTTGCTTTATGTAGCGACATCTTTATTACTAATATTGCTACAATTACGTATTCTAATGAGCAATATATGGCAATATATATACAATAGTCGAACTAAATTACATGTCTGTGAGTAACGGCAAATAATTTAGAAAATAATTATCTGTACGTCTTAGGACATAAATCATGTCCATGTTATATTGGAGACACCTTGCGTTCTTTAATTGTGTTTTTGTTGGAAGTGACGCCTAGTGTCTGTTTGTTTGTTTGTTTTGTTGGATTTAACGCCGTAGCAACACATTGTATAGGTCATATAATGGCGGCCATTCCACTTACTCACTGTTCCTGGAAAGGGTAAATCTCTGGATTTAGCTGTTAACCAACTACTCGGCGCATACTTTCGTCAGTGACTGACTACTGCCCTACAACATTTAGTATCAGTGGTAGGAGGAAGAATGGCCGTAGAAATTATTTCATGACCAAGCTCCACGAAAGTATGCCCCGCCCGGGAATCGAACATACAACCCCTCTATCAATAGACTTGTGCGCTACCGACTGAGCTAGCCGGGCGGGTTATGGTCCCTGTGTATTTCCTAATTCAAGGGAAACGAAATCTTTGCAATCATTTTAATCCGAAAGAATTATATGAACGGCATTGTGCATATCATTGGCGACATGCACTGTTCCGAGACGAAACACTACAGAAGGTATTTTAACTATGTTTTATGCATTGACAAAACTAATATACATGCCGGTACTTCTATGTTGAATTTACTTAAAAATAGATGAAGAATTGGGCGAAAGTGACGCTATTCTGAATTTAATTTACTGGCAGTACGTTTTGGTATAGCTCATTCAAGATATAGTGCGAACAAAATAGCATTAAATGTTAGTGTGAACATTAAAATAAACCAACCCATTTGCAGGTAAAACAGCTTTGAAAATAATGGTTGTATACATGTAGTTGAGTTTAACAATGTTAGTGTGGCGGATAAAACCACCACCTCCAAAGTCATACATGCTTGTAATGGTAGAACGCTTTACCATTACACCAACTAGACCTCCATAAAAGATATTTAAATTAATACAACATTTACTTTCATCCTGAACATCCCCTGTCTTGGATGAGTCCATTGTATTGTTTACAAAAACAGGGTTTTATTTTCTGGTAAGAGCTGTAACGTGATATATTATTTACATAGAAAATAGTTTAGATTTGTCAAACGACCTACATTTTATATATTTACCATAAATGTGAGTTATATATACTTTGTTTTCCTGAAGTTTCTAAATGGTTACAGACTGGTTTGTCATAGTGTATCTGTTTCCAATTTTATTGTGTCGTCTACCAACAGTTAATTGTTTGTCTGAATGACTCACACTCATAATAGAACATGTACGTATATAAAAAGTTCTGTTTTATTAACCTGTCACAACACGGTCACAGAATCTGTTATTTTTAACTCCTTTCGAACTTGTTATTTCCCCGATATTCAAAATCGCCGCACTTATAGTTAGATCATCAATAATTGATATGGTTCCGTGGCTCAATAGTTAAAAAGAAGTTGATTAAAACACATTCAGTGACCATGTAATTATTCAAGTCGTGACAGGTTAATAAAATAGAACTGTACATGATATCAAATTTTCTTCCCATAGTCTAATCTAACAGTCTTCACGAAAACCTCTTGTCAGCTCTGGACATTCGGTCCTGCAATGTGAACTTTTTACTGGACCGAATGAAAATTTACTGGACTCAAACTATTCTTTGCGAATGGCGATATGTTAAAACGTGCAGTCCATATTAATGATTTAGCATAGTATGTCATAAAATAAAGTGAACAATATAACATTAGACAACAATGTTTTTATTGAATATGGAAAATATAAGCGGTAAAAAGATGGTGGATCATCGGGCCACTAACATTCTAAAAGTCACTGGACCGACGGTGATTTCTCATTCCACGGTCCATCGGCTAAATTCGAAGACTGGCCTAACCTAACAAAATTATTGTATTATTCCAATATTTAAATTTTGTTATCAAAAATCATAATACTGTTTTTCTTGGCATTCTTTTGGTACGTTCTTTCTCGATATTTCATATTCTATTATAACTTTGAAACTTGCCTCATTGTTTAATATTTCTTAATTCTATTAATCCTGCGCAATGTTAGGATAGAGTATAAACTCATTCATAATAATGCATTGCAAAATATTGCTTAATTCTATTAATCCGGTGCAATGCTATTATACAGTATAAACTCATACATAATTGTTTTGTAGAAATTCCTAATGCTATAAATAGACAAACAGAGACTTATAGAACAATAAACATATCAATAAAATATCATATTTATAGCAAATAAAGAACCTACAATTGATAAGATAACAAATGTATGATAGATAAATCCTGTTACATGCCAATATACCACTTAGAGTGTTTAACACGGGATTAAAAAACAACATTTTTAAGGGTTTATGATTACAAATCATATTTCACATTCTTGGAATTAAAAATTATATTGTAACGTTCATAATCAAAGTACTGTAGATGCTGATTCTGAAATCAGTTTTATATGATCGGTATTTTATACATATTACACTAATCAGCGAAAAAAGTCATCAACAATGATTATACTCATATACAAGAAATAGATTCTTAATTTGCTTAATTTTATCTCTCCTTCTCCCCCTCTATCCATCTCTCCCCTTCTCTACTCTACCATTATCTCCCCTTTTCTCCAGCTCTCTTGCCTCTCCCATCCCCTTATGTCCCCTTACTTACCAATCCCCTTATCACCCCTTCTTTCCACGTCTCTCATCCATCCCCTTCTTCCCCCTTTTCATCCCTTCTCTCCCCTCATTCACATTTTCCCTTCTCTCCAACTTTTCTCTTTCCATCATCAATAAGAGTCTAATTTGTATTCAGATTACACAGACGTTTCTTGTTTAATATTAACACAAAATTTTCCATACTATATGCATTTTAGAACACTACTTCGACAGAACAGAGCAGAACAGAACATATACTTTATGACATCCCAAAACTGAATAAAACATTTTGCCTTCATATTCTTACAAAAACTAAATTTTGTGGACTCTCTAGGATTTTAGCTTGTACCATATTATTACAACTACGACACTTCGGTCTAGACAGAAAATATTCATGATTTGAACATAAAAATCAATCAAACTTAATGAAATCTAAAATTCACAGCATGTGTTTCCGTTCGATGATCAGTTTTACAGACGTCAACATTTTCTATCACACAAAATCAGTCTGCAGATAAATACACGTTATCTGTACAATGTCAAAGCCATGCACTATGATAAAAGTGCACAGAAGTCTTGACAAAAATGTTGATAAAGTAGAATCATACAGAGATCTTGATAAAACTGAGTTAACCAACGATGTGCATCTTGATGATGACGGTCAGGTTGAGAAATAAATGTTTTTTATACTCAATTATTTTAGCTCAATTTTGAAACAAGTTCTTACAGCTTAGATTTATCACTTTCGAGTGCACTTCCTGGTCCCTCAATATTATGCACTGTTCTTGACAAAACTATTTGTCAAGCTATTTTAATGTTTCTCAAACTAACACTTTCTGACTTGCATTTAGTTCTGCCTATAACATCTGAAATAGGGGTCGGCAATATCAAGATATAAATTGATAGAGACCATGTATATGAATATCGAACGGTCCTACTTCACGTGTACTCATAAGTAATCATCTTTTCACTTGTAATGCAGAGCACTAAACAAATACGACAAAAACCCTCACTAACATTATGACAGGCTTCTATCCTTCATTGAGAAGGTCATCAATACTTATTATACAGTACATGTAACAAACACATTAACGAGAAATCTCGTGTGATACGAGATATTAATGGATTACATCACGTACCTACCATGTTTCTCATCTAATCATGTCTTACTGCCTCTTCTTACTGCGTCTCGGAACGTCATATTTCTGGTGTCTCAACTTTCACATTATTACTTATTCTCTTGATTCGTATTCAATGTCTGAAAGTGACAAAGCAGTTATATCAAACATATGTTCATGTTAATTTGTGACACGCGATCTTATAAAATATTTGTGAAAGCTAATAAGACCCTAATGTAAGTTTTATATTAGTCTTTATCATAAGTTTATATACAATATCTAAGTTAAGTCGATAGTAATATATTGAACTTCAATCTCTCATATAGAGTTGTCGATCCTTACAGTGATCTATATCTCTGTAAATGTCTCGGGTTTTACAAGATTCTTGTAAAATAGTAATATAATTTAGACTTTGTATCTAAAGCGTAATTCGTCTTTTATATATATTATCTCAAATTTTTACGTGAAATATAATTTTATTACAGGCGAAATCCAATTTTTAAAGAGTTATATTTACAAGAACTATTTTCTTGTGAAACGTCTTCCTATTCTGAGTAATTTGGCTTTTTTACTCATCCGCAAAAAAATGTCAACAATAGATGATATTGCTAAAAATTATGACAAAAATTTAGTGCTAAGGGACTGTCAACGACAAGCCTTTGAACATCTACAAGACAAGAAAGGTGATCTGTTATTTAGTTTGTCTGTTGCGTTTGGACAAAATTCAAAAATTGTCACATGATCGTTTTAAACGATCACGTGTTTGGGACTACTTTCGAGACGTTAACAGAGATAAAGATCACTGTAAGGATCGACAACTCTGTATGAGAGATTGATTGAACTTGGGTTGACTGATTTGGGAACGATTTAATCGGTCTTTAGATTAATGCGAATGTCATTTGGAACTACCTCGACGATCTTCTACGCAGATAAACCTCGGATATTACTGAGAAGTAGATCTAAAATGGATTCCGTAGAAAACGTGCATTTGATGGAATTCAGTTTCTGTGTTAATATAGTCTGAACTTCACCGAAATACGACATGTGAGACATTGTCCTAATGAAATTTTCTGATAAAGTGTGTAACAGTGTATAATTTTAAGTGTTGTACATGAAAATGACAGTTGGTCGTGTTTCAATGTAGACATTCCATGGCCATTTGCTATAATTAAGATTTCTGAATATTGTTTTGGAGCTAATTAGTAAAATAACAAGCAAATTGTAAGATAATATTGACTTAACACGTCCATGTATAAACAACTCATAATCCTTGGACCTTTCTATGACCTTACTTATTACATGTAGCATATTTAATAAAGGCTTACAGTTACTTTTTGTTCCACAAACAAGGTGTTAGCAAAAGAGCACATGCTTATATTTGTGGGTAAAAGTATTGTTATTCAAATAAAAAGGTCGCACTCGGAATGATCCTATGAGCTACTTGCCAGAGAGTTAATCGCCGGACCCCATAGCCTGGTTGTATTCCTACTACGTCTGGTAACCGAGATATATGTTCGAAGATGATCGCCGAGGTTGTTCAGAATGTGCAAATGTGTGGAAGTGCTGAACTTTTTAACATAGTATTTGTAAATTAAAACAATTCAACAAAAGCATAATCTTTTAATCATATTACTTAAGAGGTAATAAGATTTCTCGCCAGCGTAGACAAAAAGCTTTTATAACAGGCTAGGGAAGTTGGTGACTCCTCGTGGAAGGGTTTGCGATTTCCTGTACTCGTAAAATAAGTGTTGAAGAAAACTGGTGAGTCGTCTGCCAATATGTTGATAAACCGCTTGATCAAAACAGTCAAATATGTTGTTGTTTTTACAAATCTCACCTTGTACGAGATCTTGATAAACGATGCGAGATGTTAATGTCATATCACCTTCCCTATTTTATAAAGATCGAAGTGTTAGAAAAATGATTTATTATGTGAATTTTACTGATTATGATATCAAGTGGTATATTTGGAAATCCATAAATCTTGTACCCATCCGTTTTATCAATATTTTACGTATCGATGCAATATAAATATATTTCATCCTTTGAACCCCTGCATTCCTGTTGCAATCTTATCAGATGAGGGCTTTTTATGACACCACCTTAGGAAAAAACGTTGATTTGAAGACAAGCAATATACCAGATTGTCAGTAAGTTCGCCTATAATTGCAATACGCTTTGCTCTTTCAAAATATTTGCCCCCATGGCGTGTGTGTGCATTTTACTTTGATGAATGGAATTTTTGTGGATGTACTAAGGCGGTGCCATAAATTTATACTGGCACGTCAAATATTTAGATGGATGAGTATAATAGAGTGCATGCATGCTTAACGATTGCTTCAGGGTAGACTTATTACTACATTGTTTCACATCACTACAAAGATACGAAGACAAATGTCAGGTTTCATGGTCCTTGTTATTTTTATCTTATTATGGCTAAACAACTAGAATGCAAAGTAACTAGAATATAGTTTATTGTAAGGTTTATAACTTACAACTATGAGGGTTCAATGTGTGGGAAGTTGTTTGTAAAAACCGATTTTTACGATCATTTTTTTGGTAGAACATTATATTATATATTATATTATAACTATTATATATTAACAAATAATAATAATAATTTTTCATTTTATCTTCGATATCCGCTGAGACGATATTCTATTTAGATTTTTTGCACTTTGGCTGGAGATATCCATCCTGGTCCTTACTTACAAAATAATTCTTTAAAAACAAAACTGAGTTTTGATTCTGTTCTCACGTTTTATAAATTATAATTACTATCGGACCCTGATTCTGTTAAAACAAGCCTATGGAGTGTTTCAATTAACAGAATTTTATACTTTTATCTTAAGTTTCTAGCGCAATTATATAAGAAAAAAAAATTATAGTCAAATTGTATTTTTTTTTCAAGTAGCGTTCTTGTTTTTCACCATGTGTAACTTCCGGTCTAGAATCAAATTTTGTGGTCTTTGTAATCAACATTAAAATTTGCGACATTAAAGACATTAAATTATCGATTACAAAATCTTTATGGACGCCGAACGGACGATTTTATAGACATTTTCAAACATAATACTTGGTTTTAAGGTGGCCATAAAGATTAATATTCGAGCCTTAATCTAGTATTCACACCACGAGGGATGGGGATAAAAATTAGCTCAACCACTTCACGGCCAGGCGAAACTAAGTACCTTAAGTGAAGGCCCTTGTTTTAAAACAATGTGAACATTGTGAATTTAAAAATATATTGTTTTAAAACCAAGATAATTTTGTTATGAAATAGTCCCCATCATTTGCTCGCTTTTTACAATATTAATAACACCGACTTCAAGAGTCACCAGCTGGTTTTTGAATTTAAGCCCCGCCCCAGGACGTCACATGATAAGAATTTAATCTCGATGATATTAGAAGTAATAAAAGTATTAAAACGACAATAAAATTGTAATAACTTTCTAAGCACTTCATTTAAACACTGCCTGTTATATAAAATGAGGAAATTTCTGAATGGCTGCTGAGGCTAACACCTTCAAATGTTGCTATTATATCTAGGGACATCAAACCTTCTGCAAATTGGTAAAAACACGAGTCTGACGAACTAGACCGTCTACAATGTTAATTCTAGTGTTTAAATTCCATTAAGTTCTAATCTACAGGGAGGCATTTGTATTAACACATAACAGTAAATATTCTCTTATTGTGACAGAGTGTGTGTCCATTAAGAACATACATTGCTGCAAAACACTTCATATACATCTTGTAAAAAAGATAAATTATTTCAATGCAATTTGAAACACTGTTTGGTTTTCAACACGCGAGGCATTCATACGAAAACGATTTTACATGTATTTGGATCGTTTTAATAGTGATTTATGCCAATTTCGAACACGGAAACGATTCTTTGGTTGTTTTGATAGCGATTTATGCCTTAAGTTCGGAAAGTTTAAGTCATGATCTTGACGGTCAATTAACCTGCTCAGTGGTCCCTGAGGCAAGTAGATCTTTAGATCTAAGCTTTCAACCTGCTCACGGTCCCTATCAGAATCTTTACCAGCAATTTATGACTGTCCAAATTGATGTTGCGGTTAAAGGGTAATAGCCATTGAAAGATTTTCATGACAAAGCACTGCAAAGATATGTAAGAGTAAGGTAATAGGGTCCACGTCTCTGGGATTGGCAGTCAAATACGCTACCGTCTGAGCTTACCAAACAGGTGGAAATAATATTTTTTTTGTTTCTCATTTATTATCATTATTTATTATTATACCGAATGTGTATAGCGCTCTTTTCATATTGAATATATGTTCAAAAGCGCTTCACAATCACATGCATAATTAGGAAATAATAAAATGAAAATGAAAATTAAGTGACTGTACGAAAAGTTTGTTATATACATGTATAACAAAATGTTAACACGTGACTTAAAGTATAAGAAATCCATACTTGTCGTTCTTGTATTGTATGGAAAAAATAAAACGTCTCTTTAAGTTCTTGTTTTAGTTATTGTTTGTGATGTCCTTATTAAATAAAAAAGTTTAAACATCTAAAACATCTACTCTTTGCTTTTTGGCTGTATGGAAGATCTGCATCTTTTACTGTTGTTGTTGTTATTGATATATCTCAGATTCCTTTCCATACTTATTTAGTATTGTTTTAGCTACGAATGAAAAAATTAACGAATAAAGTACCTTCAATTTCTAACTGCGTTGTTGTATAAACTAGTACCAAAATAAATCTCCACTGTTCGTATATATTGTCTTTTCTTTATGTTAAATACCGTTAACATTTTCTTTAGAAAAGAAACTCTCGTATAATTGCCAGTATTGCAATCAGGGAACTAAATATTAGAAATTTTACATCAATTTATGATCAGTGTGATATTTACTTACATGATATCATACATATAATTGCTTGCTGTGGTACTTATATTTAATATAAGAAACATACTTATTGTCAGGTATTTGTTTCTTTATTAACTTATTGTCAACTGAAAATATCAAATGCGTAATTTCCCTTTCAATTATTAAAGAACATATTTTTTATTAAAGGAGTTTTATCGCGCGTAGGTCGCCAATAATGCTTGAAAGATGATTGAAGGTAATTACATGGCAGAAGGTGTGGCAGAAAGAAGATATTTCGACTGCTAATAGGAATTATGCCTGGTGATCTTAGGCGACAATGTAGTGCAGAAAAGTGTCGGGACGATGCTTAATAAAATCAACGTCGCAACACTGGCTAAACGTCGCAACACAGGCTAAACGTCGCAATTGTCCTGAAGCTAAACGTCGCAAAACTGGCTAAACGTCTCAATTGTCCTGAAGCTAAACGTCGCAACACTGGCTAAACGTCTCAATTGTCCACTGGCTAAACGTCGCAACGCTGGCTAAACGTCTCAATTGTCCACTGGCTAAACGTCGCAACACTGGCTAAACGTCGCAATTGTCCACTGGCTAAACGTCGCAACACTGGCTAAACGTCGCAATTGTCCTGAAGCTAAACGTCGCAACACTGGCTAAACGTTGCACTAAAATCGACTGACGCTTAATGTTACAACATTGACGCTAAACGTCGCTTTTGGTAGAAAAGTTTATTATCGAACCTAAGCAACACACAATTATTACATATGACAAAATGTCGTCAAGGTTTCTACAATTAACATTAGTCGATTTTTGTGCGACGTTTAGAGTAAGCGTTACGAAATTGTAACACTTGCTATGTTAGTTTGATTGCGATATTTAGCGTAAGTGTTGCGACGTTTAGTTTCGATTGCGATGTTCAGCGGTGTTGCGACGATTAATGGCGCTACAGGCATAGCCGACACCTTCATGACTTTCGTAACCCGCTTAGGCATCAAGTCATGGCGGTTGATTTTAAAAGATATATACATTGCAGCGATATAGTAAACCATTCTTTAGCTTGATCATTCATGAGTAGGCGCATAAGTGGTCTATATCCTTAATTTTCACGTACATGTAGTTAGAATTGTTTAATGCTGAACAAGCAATTTTATCCGCGTAATATACGAAATTGGAAATAGTTCTGAGAAATCAGGTCAGATTATGATAAATGAGGTCACAGGTCATGGTGAGCCGGTACATGTATTTTCATGGGGGGTTATAAGGTCACGGTTTAATGATGTTACCCTCCTACTTTACATGTTTTATATCAAAGGTACATATCAATGTGAGAAATCTGGTCAATCATGTGGTGTTTTGAACTTTGTATATTTTATATATACATGTTTTTTAAAGATTATCAGATTTGATAAGATTTAGGCTAATCTCCATTCTGGTTGTTTTTGGTTAGTTGTATTTTTTTCTGACATTAAACAATATGACAAAAATTACAATAGTCATCATGAGTTTTTTTCACAATTTCACTAATCTCCATACAGGTTCTTTGTTAGGTGTATTTTTTTCTGACATTTAACAATATGACAAAACTATGGTCATTGTGTTTTTTTCTTCAAAATTTCAATTATTTAATAATGAGTCTTGTAAATAGCCAAATGCATATGTCAATGCCATTTTTTGCCAAATAAAGATGTATGCGTGTACTAATTTGTTCTTAAAAACCTTACCACTGATCTTCTTTAACTTTTTTTTAAAGTTGGCTTTAGTCCATATAAGGCCAGTTTTATAATACCAGAATTAATTCTTCTGTACTGACAGGTACTTATTTGATTTGTTCATATATACAAAGATGTGTATGGATCTTTCTACCCTCGAAGCTACATATAACCATATACATTACAAATTGGGCTAGAAAAATGTACTCTATAACAGAATATACATGTAGATAGACTTTCCTATGTATTCTAAAAAAATGTTAACTAAGTATAGATATCTAGTCCATTGCGTGCCATCTATAATCATAGATCGAATATTCTACATGTATGAACCGGATAACAGGTTTCTGGTTGCTTAGTTTATTGAATTCGGATGTCCAAAATGTAACTGAAGAAAATTTTCATAATTGATATGCTTCTTGATATCTCTGGACTGTCTTATCTCAAAGAGGTTGAAGTATATGTGTTCATGATATTTCTTACTAACAGTAGAAATTGTGAATTGACTTTGACACGCGACAATTATTGTCTCAGAAACATTGTGTTCATATATTAGAATATCTCAGCCAATTTTGACTATTTTCGTCGGAAACGGAATCAAAGAACATCTACTCGTGCCAATTGTTTTTATTGAATGTTATCATGCTTTTTTAAAGACGGTCAAAAACATCATATAAAGCTTGTAAGGAAATGGATTCTATATGAGCCTTACATGTTACCCTCAGTTACACTGCTTACGCACCACTTATTTTACGTGCATGTATTTATTGACGACTCGAATCTAATTCAACCTCTGTGTTAACTTATCATATTATAGATTACTAAAAGAAAATTCGTTTTCATTTCCGACCAATCGATGAACACCCACGAAAGACCCAAAAACGTAAACATCACTGAAAATTTAAATAGCAAGTTTACTAGAACCATATCTAAATTATTTAATGTATTATTTTGCTATACTTTCAGTGTATATCATTCTACACCTACTCCTGGAAACTAGGATTTTTCTTCTGTAAATTTCTTAACTATATACAGACTGTATCTATGATTTGTTCAGCAATGACTCTCACAGTTATGAGTATAGAAAGGTATGTATTTTATAGTTCTATAATATTTATTGTTTTAAAAATACTCTCAGATAGCTCAACAAGCATCTACGTACCCAGAGGTTATCATCGTTATTACGAATCTTGATGATCTCTGTATACAAGAATTGACACTACGCTGAGGCTACCATAATAAGCCCTTAGACAATTGGCTTATTTGTTTGACAAAGCAATCTGTTGTGTCCAAAGACATGCAACAATGTTTGTCAGTATGCAGTGCGTTTGGACACAAATCAAGCGGTCATGAGTTGGTTTATTGACCAAAGCCTACATGCGATGTACGATTGTGCGTGCGTCAATGCATTTACCCAATGAATTGACAAGTCCATTGTTTAGTACATGAGCACTCATAGCTTTTTATATGACATGTACTATTTACAGACGATTTATTAGTTAGCAAACAAAATGTAATGTCCCTATTGGGCTTTGTCATAATTTCGCTGACAATCAGACGTAAAGAACTCATTTTTCTCTATCAAAATGACACCACTTGATCTAATTGCTGGCAGCTTCAGATGAATATGTCTGTTACATGGGAATACAGCCGGAAACTTTCTTGTTGCTGTCTGGTCACAATAAATTATCAGTTTTAATCACGTTTAGGGCTTTTTGCTCACATTTGGGATGCTGTGTCAGCATTAGGAATCAAGAGGTCCCAATTTTGAGGTCCACCAAAAAAAAACTACGAAGTTCCTTGTACTAGTAGTGGGCACTTAGAAATCAAGAGGTCCCAATTTTGAGACCCACCAAAAATATTTACGAAGTTCTTTGTTTGCGCTTTAATAAATCTGTTTGCGATTGGTACACCCGAGAACCTTGTTTGAACCCTCATTGGCAATTATTTTGCCACTGTCCGCTCAAAGGCGGAAACCCCTTAGTTTCTTGTTTTGGTAACTTGCTTGTCATCTTGATCATCTCCTCTGTGCTTTTTGACTGAGTGTAAGGACTTTTATGGTTGCTGTTCCTGATATGTTTTCATACTACTCTTTAAGCAAATGTGCTGGCAATTGCTTCACTCATGCTATTGTAAGTGGGTTAAGTGGATGGTTTCAGTCCGTTGTGCACATGTGACAGCTGCAAATAAACTGAGAAATGGATTGACAAATACCCGATGACCAAGGAATTTGGTTGTTTATAACTTTATGTATTATGTGCGTTGTTATTTCAGGTTTATAGCTATAAAACTACCATTGAAAGCAACATATATCGTTAAATTCGGTTTATAGCTATAAACCGACAATTGAAAGCTAAATGAATCGTTAAATAATGCTAGAGGTATAAAACTACAATTGGAAGCTACATATAGTGTTATTTCAGGTTTATAGCTGTTAAAACTACTATTTTAAGCTACATATATTGTTATTTCAGGTTTATAGCTATAAAACTGCCATTAAAAGCTAGATATTTTGTTATTTCTGTTTTACAGCTATAAAACGACCATTGAGAGCTACATATATTGTTATTTCAGATTTATAGCTATAAAACCGCCATTAAAAGCTACATATATTCGTTTTTCAGGTTTATAGCTATAAAACTACCATTAAAAGCTAGATATTTTGTTTTTTCAGGTTTATAGCTTTAAAACTACCATTAAAAGCTAGATATTTTGTTTTTTCAGGTTTATAGCTATAAAACTACCATTAAAAGCTAGATATTTTGTTTTTTTCAGGTTTATAGCTATAAAACTACCATTAAAAGCTAGATATTTTGTTTTTTAGGTTTATAGCTATAAACTACCATTAAAAGCTAGATATTTTGTTTTTTTCTGGTTTATAGCTATAAACTACCATTAAAAGCTAGATATTTTGTTTTTTCAGGTTTATAGCTATAAAACTACCATTAAAAGCTACATATATTGTTATTTCAGTTTTATAGCTATAAAACTACCATTTAAAAACTACATATATTCGTTTTTCAGGTTTATAGCTATAAAACTACCATTAAAAGCTAGGTCGATGTGTACAAAAAGACATGCTAGAATAGTTATCATCAGTACATGGATTGCTTCATTTGTCACTGCTATACCTGTTATATTTGCCATTGTAAGTATTATATTTTTTGTTTAATTATAGCTTATGCAACTTGGTCTGAGGCACTGACCGCAATTTGAATAGAAGTATGAACCCTATATACACACAAAACATGGTGAATACTTTCAATTTTGTAGAAGCAGGAGCAGTGGTCCAGTGGTACATGTAGGACGCGCGCTTATGGATTAAGAGGTCCCGGGTTCCTTAATCAAGAAATTATCCTACATCTGTTCCACTCAGGCGTAAATGGGTATTGTGAGAGATCACCTGCCTGAAGGTGATTTCAATGACAAGGAGCTATCGTACAAGTTTGTAAAGTCAGCTAAACATTTATGTGGAAGCAGGCTTTAAACTGCACTTTAACTAAGTTGAAAATGCAAATTCAATTATGCCCAGCCAAATACGTAAACAGTCTAAAGTTGTTTCGTCAAATAGGTGATACGCTTTCTTATATTGTACTGTATTGTAACAGAAAATAGATTGTATATATCTACAATCATGCAGCTTCCAGGGTAATTGTGTTAGCCAGACAATGAGATTAATGTAAATCTCTGGCAAATAATTGCCTGATTGTATGTTTTAAATTGGTTTGAATGAACACTAAAACCATAATCTCATAGTATCGACAAACGAGAAAAGTATGTCTTACTTTGCATGTTCAGAGTATGGTCGATCCGGACATAGTATCATTAGTATTGTGATTGCATTTTACTCAGGAGAATACTTTTATAGTAATTCAGTATTTCTGTGTATTCTAATGACCATTCTTTCATCAAAAAGACAGACAATAAATCCTTATTTCATTTGATTCGGTATGTAGATTTATAAATGCAGCTATACAATGTGTATATACAATATGCACACGGTCGCAACTCATCACATTAGTAATGCATTAACTTTGATGCCATTGAATTATACAGAGCACTTTATTAAAATAGTAACGCAATTTTCTTAGGTGTTTACTTATCAATTTATGGAAAGAAGAATATGACGTCACTTGGTGTGTCGAAAGAACATTCTTACATGAATATTACAATCTCATTTGTTGTCTCTAAACAATTCATGCATTATTACATAAGAAATGCAACTTTCTTTGCTGTCTCTAAAGAACATTATTATGTAATTAACGCTTCTTTCTTTGTTGTCTCCAAAGAACATTATAACAAGAGTAATGCCACATTCTCTGTTGTCTCTAAAGAACATTATAACAAGAATGAAGCAACATTTCCTGTTGTATCCAAAGATATTTATAACAAGGGTATTGCGTCAATCTTTGTTGTCTACAAAGAACATTATTACAAGAGTGATGCCACATTCTTTGTTGTCTCCAAAGAACTTTTTAACAAGAGTGATGCCACATTCTTTGTTGTCTCCAAAGAACTTTTTAACAAGAGTGATGCCACATTCTTTGTTGTCTCCAAAGAACTTTTTAACAAGAGTGATGCCACATTCTTTGTTGTCTCCAAAGAACTTTTTAACAAGAGTGATGCCACATTCTCTGTTGTCTCCAAAGAACTTTTTAACAAGAGTGATGCCACATTCTTTGTTGTCTCCAAAGAACTTTTTTAACAAGAGCGATGCCACATTCTTTGTTGTCTCCAAAGAACTTTTTAACAAGAGTGATGCCACATTCTTTGTTGTCTACAAAGAACTTTTTAACAAGAGTGATGTCACATTCTTTGTTGTCTACAAAGAACAATATAAGAAGAGCGAAGCATCATTCCCTGTTGTCTACAAAGAGCTTTATTTTCAAAATTATGGCATTATCCGTCTCTTAATGAACATCAGAGTTATGGTGACTAATATCTGTTTTCTTTATCAGAATCATTTTAGGGAGTACAAAAACTGTTTATATTAATTTAATGAAGCGAAGCATGTTTTTATGGGTTGTATAGCGTTCTTTATATCTAGACTTAAATGAGAAGATATGTTGGTATCAAATCATGGACAAGTCACTGATCTTGTAATCATATATATCACAATGTGTTCTGACAGTTTTCCAGTCAGTTGCAATCGGAAGAACATTAGATCTAGATTCAGACAAAAATATGTGGTTTAGGGAATACCAAATCAATTATGATCCTTACGGTTTAAGATAATCATTTGAATTCACTGACCTGAATGAGATTGTATTCTTTATTTCTTGTGCTTACATTAGCGTCTATACTATGAGCATAGGCCATTTCTGACCTAATGCATGACTACTTTATTGTTATCTATTTTGATTGAATAAAACTGAAAAACTCCATAATTACCTTAAACTCTTGTAATGTTTTGATTTGTTGAAATATGTCATACAACAAATAGTTTGAGAATTTGTGTGCATTTTTATACATTTTATATTTAAGTAAGTTAGTCAATGACTGGTAATTTGTCAAGATCAAGTTTTCGTTCAGTTAACATTATGTCTCAATAAAAACAAGCACATGTTCCATAATTATAATGAAATTCCTAGTCACAGTGTGTATGGACCATACCATGTTAATGTCTACTCTTGTCAAAGTTACCTTAGTCATGAAACAATTTCTACTGACATTCTCCCTCCTACCACATGCTAAATAATGTAGCGCAGTGGTCAGTCACTGTCGGAAGTATGCGCCAAATAACTAGTTAATTGCTAAAGTCAGAGATTTAGCCTTTCCAGATATGGTAAGTAGGTTGACTGGTCGCCGTTGTATGACCTTTACAATGTGATTCTAAGACGTTAAAGCCAACCAAAAAATCTCTTTACTTTGCGACGTAGTTCAGAATTCACTGGTTCAGACATTTAATATTGTCATTTATCTAGCTAATATCTTACCCAAATATAGCATACTTATATGTTACGTAAATCATACGTGAATCACTCGGCTTAGTTCTGACTCTAATGTTGTATGACAAGGGCTTCCTAATGCTGATATAGCACTTGTTTTGACAGTAATGTAAGAATGCAAGCTAAGCACTTCTTGTCATTGTTTGCATATGACGTCATGGCCCTTAACAGTCATTCATCATTAAGTATAAAATAATTTTTGTTGTTTTAGATCAATCATTTATCGTGTTCAGATATCTTAAACGAGCATTAAAGCGAGAGTTCAGACAATTAATTGCACAATAATCTTGCTTAGATCGAATTTGAATAACTGATGGTCGCTCTGGGAGAAAGACATGGCATTTTCTCTTTTTATCTGGATTTTGTATTATAATGAATTTTATTTTTTGTGAGCATCATTTGTCTTAACAAACTGGTTTTAATATGGAATATTTTAAATTTCTGAAGACAAACTGTTATGAAACGGTTTCCTATTAAATAACTTGGATCGCAAGCATAACGATAGGTAGCAAGTTTTTTTTTCTAGCTTGATGAAAACATTTGGAACACCTTTAAAAATGACTGGCTGCATGGTGCATGTTTTTATTTTACACGATTGCTGACTTATTTCTTCGTTTAAAACATGTATATTGTCAGAGCAGTTATATGTAATAAGCTGGGTAATGGTTAACTAGTATACTCTTCATTTGTAAGAGTTCTGAACTTTAGTTTATAGACGTCGCCATCTTGGGTTTGCTATAGCCTGAAGCAAAACCGTTCTATAGAATTTGTTTGAAGTCATTTTTGTCAAACCTTAAATCTTTAAATTTAAAAGCTGTATACATGTATTCTTAAAGGTTGCCTCATTTCTGAGACTGATTTCCTTAAGGATTTAAACGCTTTCAAGTATTTATCGTTCATGAAACTTTCATAAAAGTTTTTACTGTTAAATGTCAGTTTTCATAGAACTTAATGCTGAAAGAATTCTAAAGGTTGGGTTTAATGAAAACCAGACGTAAATCTTATAAATAATAGAGACGAAGAAAAAAATCAACTTTTTTTTATTTGTAAATTTAAAATGATCAAGATAATAGTTGGGAAAAACATCAAGTCTGTTTAGATTTTGACATGGGTGTGAAAATGAATAAGTCAAATACACAACGTGATAACAATCAACCACGTTGATGAAAACAGGCGTAAACCGTTACTCAGGGAAGAAATCAAAAACTTCAATACCCGTCTTTGTTGTGGGTAATACGTTCATAAAGTATAGCTTATTTCTTGAAGTAATAATATTAATTATCTATCCAACCTGGTGGTGAAATTAGCATGGCCGTGCGATATCAGTTTTAACAGTCAGGATTTTCTATGTTAACACCGGGGCGTACCGTATTAAACGTGACTTTATACTCTCTATAAAATGGCGTCTTTTTTTAAATTAGCCAATTTGATTTCATAATTGCAACCATGCGTATGACGTTGCCGGACAGCAGTACTTTGAAAATTGAAAATACATGAGCACAAGTGGGTGTTGAACTGTAAGGGGCGTCCACGATATCTACAATAAACCCTTGTGTGACGTTTTTCTTCCATAAATCATTTTTAATATTTCCATCACGATTTCAATGCTCTTCATTTTTTAATCTTTGGATTTCTAATAAATTGGGAGGGGGGGGGGGGGCTTCAATGTGTGTTTTTTTATAAAATAAAATGTTTCATAATATCAACGTTTAAGCGTGTGAAGTTATTCAGATAAGAGATACTATCATCGTCTTGGAATAAACAACACATATATCTCAAGCCAATTTGTTTTGACAGATGGCGGCACATTTTGGATTAAAGAAATAAAAAAAATCTGAATTTTTTATTTGTGAGTAAAATATTACGTGGAGAGTGGTGCCCCAAAAAATGACACTCGTGTGAAAAGATTTGTGGAATAACACGCATATGTTGCAGTATTGCATGAGCTGCATACTTAGTACTTTTTTAAATTTTATTTTGAAAATTCTCTCACACAAACTAATGTACACCATCAAGTAGCTGTAGACGGAGTTGAATGATAAAATCTTTAAAAACTTGAATATTTCGACCACCAGCGGTTCCTTATTACCATACTGTTGCCGAAGTGATAAAATTGTTAACCCCATTTAACGTTGGAAAACACTTTAAAACCAATTATCAACGCACAATACCCAACAACGATTTTTTTCTGAAAGAAGTTTTATGTTGTATAAATGTATTGTGGTTTTAATGCTTGTGAATTTTAATAAGCCAATCCTTCACTCTTAATCACATTTTGGTTAAGGTTATTCTAAGGTTGAATTCCACTGATATTAAAACTTTATTTTTGACGACAGAGTATTACTCAGAAAACTAGTACATGAATCTAATTGTAAATTGCAATTGTATATTTTATTCACTACTTTTTTGTATGATCTATTTTTCAATTACACATTTTGCCATGGAGGACAGATACTATCTGCCTTTCATGAAAAGTTTTCATTAATAATTCGGAACAGAATGTTGTTTTTATAAATCTGAACCAAATGATTATTTTTTTGTAATTTCTTCAAATTTTTGAAACAAACAATTATCCTCTTTAATCTTTCCAAAATTTTAATAGATATTCCAATACATGTACTTCTAAATTTTGATACAATCATCGAAATACAGTACAACCTCTCTTAAACAACACCCACTGTGAGGGACGAAAATGTGTTGCTCTTTAGGGGTTTAACCTACACATGTAGATACACAAAACCCGCCTGGCTAGCTCAGTTGGTAGCACGCAAGTCTACTGATCGAGGAGTCGTGAGTTCGATTCCTGGGCGGGGCACACTTTCTTGGAGCTTGGACATGAAATTATTTCTACGGTCATTCTTCCTCCTAGCAATAAATTTTGATTATATAGGGCCGTTGTCAGTCACTGACGAAAGTATGCGCTTAGTAGTTGGTTAACAGCTAAATCCAGAGATTTAGCCTTTCCAGGAGGAGTGAGTAGGTTGACTGACCGCCGATATATGACCTATTAAATGTGTTGCTACGGCGTAAAACAAACAAACTATAGATACCCAAGTTTAGTTCAATTAAAATACGCCTAAGGGAAATGTCAAAAGCTGATGTTGTGCAGTGAACTTGTTTTGTAGAGGGTTGCTGCTGTGCAAATGTTAAACTGTATACTCGCACCTTGCGTTTAAATGTTAAACAATTTATCTACAAGAATAAATAGATGAAAAAAACTTAAAGTACGTCATTACAGCAAATATTATGAGTATTTGGTTTCTTTTATTACGTCTTAATTGTATGTAATTAAATCTAATCAGTAGAAATCAACAACTTTGACTGAAAATACATAAATCTTTATAACAACCACTAAGTGAGTCATAAAGAAAAGTTTGGAAACTTTATACGTCAATAAAATAAAATGTTAAAATATAATCTCTTTTCCATTCATGAGAATTTCTGCAAATGTGCATTTAAAACTTACAAATGCTGTTGGAACATTTATAAAAATGCAAAAAATAAAACAGCAAATAAACAAACTAAAATATCAAAATCTGTTTCAAATAATATTTATGTTTATTTTTCATAAAAAATATCGGGAAGTTGTATATAATTCGTCTAGATCATATTTCGGATATAAATGGTGAAGTAAGAGAGGGATAAGATAATGTTTCCTGGTCCACGCTGAGAACATCCCTTGATAAGAATGTCTAAATCATTTATATCTGATAATAATCTCTACATTGTTACATTTGAATATTAACTGTTCAGTATTAACATAGTCGAAGCTGCAATCGGAACTCCCCGGCGTTCTTCGTAAACGCTATACAACCATGGATCTGTAACAAGAATTTCCGAAAGCCTCTGAATGTAGTAGCTGGTGCGAAATGGTTTTACAAAATCGGATCAAATATTTACATTGTTTTATATGTAAACATTGCTAAATATCATTTTTGGATTGGCACCATAATGTTATACTTAAAGGGATATACAGGCAAATGACTGTACCAAAAGTATAGAAACAAGTATATTCTTCAAAACAGTATTAAGAACGTAAGAAATCACTTACTAACAACATTTGTCACTTATAACATTCAACTGAACGAATTAAAACACGTGACATACACATTATTGAAAAATACTGAGGGAATCACCAAGCTATTTATAGATTTGTTATATGTCGTACTTGCTGAAATTAAACATATTCATTGGTCGCTTCTTGTCTTTTCAACATTCTTAGGCGGTTGGGATATCTTTTTAATAGAAATATACTAGTGTTGCACAATAACAGGCACTAGTATCTTCTCATCAGTAACTGCATATTTTAGCACTAATCTATTTTAGCGCTAACCTGACCCACGTGGGTCTATTTAGGAAACACCCCAAACATTATGAGAAACTAAAGAAATATTTTGCTGAGTAATATAACAGTGTGTACGTTGCATTCACAGTTATAAAAATATAATTCAAAATCAGGAAATATGAAGTTGAACTTTTGCCAGCATATCCCTTTAAGAAAACTTTTTCCCCTTGCATGCAGGATATACGCTTAATGATCGGGAATTACCTAATTCGAACACCATTAGCGGTGCTGCTAGAGCTGGATATGTCCCCCAATTGCTTTAATAAACCTAGTGTGTGGCCACTAGGTTCCAGTGAGGTTAGGGCATTAACGTTCAGCGGCGCCAATGAGTGTTGCTATTAAATTGAGTTAACAGAGAAACGACTTGAAGATATATACCAGGATGCCCAAATAACCAAGAAAATAGCTGGGTATTTAGTGAAAGTTTTTAGCTCGAAGCTAAACTACAAGTCCAAGAGTCAATGAATTGGATATATGATGTTTCCTACATACATTTTTTTATTTATTTCAAGACTTTTTCCTTCTATAAGGTAGTATCAAGTAGAGCCAATGTCAACTACTAATGAATGTGTTTGATTACTTCAAAGATCTCGACTTGTACAAAGATAATAAATTGGTCAAAAAGCCGTTGTGTTGTGACTGAAAAATTGTCCAACAAGCAGTGTAAAGCATCATAATTTAGAAACAGAACACTTTTTTATTCTTCAAACAATTTTAAGAAGTAAAAACATGTGATTATAAAACGATAAAAATAGATCATATAATTTAGCAAACCATACTACGTTAAATATTCAAAATAGAGTACCGAAGCAGCAGTTGTACTTTCGTAAATTGTCAGCTATTTTCCGAATATACTTTTACTTTTGTATTTTCTATTTCCAGGAGTATCGTGAAGTTGGTGTTGCACGTATAGCTTACTGGTGCCACAAACATTGGTTAACTAAACCAATATATCATAAAGTATTTGAGCTTTATATGATAACATTGATACTGATTATACCCTTCAGTGTCATGATTGTTACTTATACATGGATTGCTAACATCATCTGGCACGTGGCCTCAAGAAGAGCTGATATGCGTTCTGGAAGGTAAGCGAGATCACTTTTATATGCTAGGGTTAACACCGTGTCAACACAATTAAGGCATTTTTAAAGTGGCCAGCGCTCCAAACCTATTCTGGTATACCCAGAAGTTATCAAGATTCTCGATCTAACGCTCGATCAAGAAACTTGATAACCTCTGGGTACGAAAATGACCAAACCTAGCTTGCCTAGAATTTCTCAGTGGAATTACTTTTAATCTACATAGTAATGAAGTAATGATTGGCTATACGCAGAGAGCCGTATGTCTGCATGAATAATACTCAATTCTATTGGGGTTTTTGTTAGGGATTTTTTTTTGTTAAAAGAGTCAGCATTACGTGAATCCAAGATTCCATTGGTTCAAATACTGAACCAGGTCTAAAAAGTTCTAAAAAGATGTGCGTGTTTTATCCGATGTTACATAAATATTATCATATTTTATGGCCAAAGTTAAGGTAGATATCTAATACTATAATATGTTAATGTTCATTGATCAACATACAATGTAACCTGAGGAAACTAAACACCTTTTAAATGAAAAAACAACGTTTCGGACTGCACACAATCTCATTAAAATTAGATCCTATAAACCGACTCGCCCGATTAGCCATTTCATGGCTTACAGGCTAGTGTATTTTTTATGAGTGAATCATCGGAGGTGTTGAAACCACGGTGGCAATACCACGTGACTATGACATAAAACTGATACGGTTTCAAGAAGAAAACAGAAAAAAATTAGACACGACTCCAAGCTTTACAGAGCTATAAGTACATGTACTTTGATACTTGACAGATTCAATGATACCCACGCGACAAGGCGTCGTTCTTTTTTGAATAGGAAAAACGATGGTAGGTTTTCCAGGATGTGTGCATTAAGGTGGGTCGGTACCTTACTTGGAGGGAAAAACGAAAAAAATATTATGTTGACCGATTATGATAAAAGTTGACAGGCAGATACCTTCTTGCTTCTTGTTTGTTTTTCTGGTAACCTTAGCGACGTTGTCGTTTTTTTCACGACGTCATGGACGTCACAATGGTTCGCGCTAAAAACAGGCATGCAAGTACATTAAACCCACATATTTGAGATATTGAATGTCCGAGGTCAATGATTATTATACCAAAATGTTTCTGAAATGTTGTTGCCTACAATCATTTTGTTCCGATTATCCAAATATCACGTCAGTCCTAAAGATTGTACATTTCATCACTGAATTTAGGGTTTTCACGTCTACAAGGTTTCACCAATTGCCGAGTTATAATGTTTATTTTCATATTAAAGCAGAACGGTGGTCAAATTCTTATCGCGATTTTTGAAGTCTACGCACTCGGCAATTGGTGAAACCTTTTAGACGTGAAAACCCTAAATTCAGTAATGAAATGTACAATCTTTAGGACTGACGTGATATTTAGATAATCGGAACAAAATATTTGCATGCAACAACATTTCAGAAATATTTTGGTATAATTTTCTTTGTCCTCGAACATTCAATAGTTTAAATATGGGTTTAATGTACTTGCATGCCTGTTTTTAGCGCGAACCATTGTGACGTCCGTGACGTCGTGAAAAAAAACGACAACGTAGCTAAGGTTACCAGAAAAACAAACAAGAAGCATGAAGGTATCTGCCTGTCAACTTTTATTATAATCGGTGAACATAATATTTTTTTCGTTTTTCCCTCCAAGTAAGGTACCGACCCACCTTAAATATTAACATGGCGTTGGAAATATGATGCGCAACAAATAGTGTACACTTTTATACTTATCTCGAGTAATTATCACATAAATCTACACATAATTAAAATACTTATGCTTTTTTTTAAATCCGAGTCGTGGCGGAATTTTTGCTGATTTCCTCTTGAAACCGTAGCATTTGTGAAGTCATAGTCACGTGGTATTGCCACAGTGTACCTGGTACATTTTGTATCTTAAAGTAGGACACGTATATTTAAACATCAGATCAACAGTAGCTGAAAACTAGTGGAGGGTTAAGTTGTCTGATGGTAATGAGATTGAGCTTTAAAGGATGTCTGATTTCATTGGTTTTATGTATTCAGATGTCGAAAACTGGACCAAACATTTGATAGAAATTCAAAAATTTCCGAAATTCTTAGTGTATAGATTTCTCAGGTTACATTGTGAGGGTGTATAGTCACGTGATCTTTTGCAACAACTGATGAAGTGAACAAACACTTTTTCGCCGATTTCTCTATTTAGACAATCTCCACCTTAAAGGTACTCATTTACAGATTTCAACTTAAATACCAACTTTTTCTGAAACTATCAAAATTGTATGGAAATATTTTTAGACGGAGGAAAGTAGAGGAATCTAGTGTTTTGGTAATGACAATTTTAGGGCGAATTGACATACAACTACAAATGATGATGTTTCATGTAGTAAATATCTACGTTTGTCACGGTATGGGCACTTTTAGTGTATTTTTGTGACTTTTATTGTGCATTTCTTGCAACATATAGGCCAGTTGTCTAAAAATAATAATAATTATTTTTTTACACAATTACAGACTTTGAATGGTATTTTGAAATTATAGAAAAAATAAAACCAAACCTGTGAACTAGTACCTTTAAATTATAAACATTGAATGGCTCATAAAATAACAGCTACTTTTCTCTCTTTAAGCTATTCTTATCAGTCCTATGAATTTTGACTGCACATGTATATTTTAAATCATCCACCCTAATAAAATATTAGAGTGTTTACCTAGAACATCTGTAAAATATTTTTGTGGAGAGGATTCTGAGCAAATTATAACAATTTACAGACTAATGAGGGGCATTTTCGGAAAAAATAAAAGTAACAACAATTTATTCGTTATTTGAATATTTTCTATTTTTGACTGGTGTTAGAATTCGAAGAAAAGCAAATTTTAGCATACTGTCTAAAGATCATAATTTATGACTACATACCCTAATCGTACAAAATATAATTTTATGCACACTTATAAAGCATGTTACCACTTACTAACCTTTTCATATTTCGCGTGCCTTAGTCACGTGACCCATTATGCTTCCAGCTGTATATCTGACGTAAGCGGTGATCAACAACAGAATGGGAACATTGAGGGCAAGGTCAAGGTCACTCCTATTGTACCCCTAAAGTCACCATTAGCTGTGGGGCCATCTTCCAAGGCTTACATGGATGATGATAAAACGAGGAAACAGGTAAATCGGGTAAATCTTTATTTATAAATCAAGTTATATATCAAAATGTATAAAGCGATAGTCTAAATGTATTTATTTATACTGGGTTTATCGCTGTTTCAACACAACTTGAAGGTTATCTTATGGCGACCAGCACACCTAACCGTACCCTTTTTTATAACCAGTACTCACCTACCCTTCCAAAAGGCCGGATTCTTCCCCATATACTTTATTCATGGTGGAAAATTGATATTATTGTCAAATTTTTATGGAACGGTATAACCTCTCCGGATGGGACTCATAACCGCATCCTCTTCTGAACACTAGATTTGACATTCAGGCGCTTCCAACTGCGCTACAAACCTGGGTTACGACATTGTATTATTCACACAAAATCTGACGTGTTATGCAAATGTGAAATAGTCGGGTGTTGCACTCAACAATACCGTTGATGTATCAAAATATCAAAGGTTAAACACAATAAATGCAGTTGACCATGTTGTGGTTGATTTCAAAACCAAGCGTGTGATTCCAAATGTATGTTTAATAAGATAGCCAAACGTGCAAGAGTCTTCAGCTTAACAATTCTCATGTCAAACTCATCTATCATCAGTAACATTCGAAACTTACTCACTAAACTCATAACGAACCCGTAGCGCTTTTTCACCAAAAAAAAAACTTACGATAAAAGTCATCGCAAGTCAAAAACAAGAAACAATAATAACATGGTGATTTTTTGGCCTATCAATTCTAAATATCATTGAATTATGTAGACTATTGGACACCTTTTGAATATCGATCATAATTTTGTTTATTATCCTGCTGACTTTGAACAGCAAAATTTATGAAATTGGCTAACGATATCTTTTTTCGTAAGAATTTTTGTGAAAAGGTGTACTGGGCTAATTTAGATGAAATAAAGTACTAACCACTATCACTTGTTAGAAGTTATAACAACGCTATACATTTCCCCCTGTCCGTTCAATAACGACTTTTAGCGAACGTTACAGGTTCGAGACAACTCAACCCGAAGACAACTCAACCTATGGATAACTCAACCCAAAGTTGGGACAACTCAACCCGTTAGTAAGGGGTTTGAGTTGTCTCGGGTTGAGTTGTCTTTGGTTGAATTGTCCCGACCCTAACGTTACGGAACGTTATGGAACGTTCGGGGTAATTGAACAGGCTACAGGTATCGCTGTGCAACGAAGATTGATAATTTGACGATATGAACAAAACATTGATGAAAATCCCCCTGCTTAATACGTGAAAAGCTTTCTAATTTCATTATTTTTTAAACACTTGTTAGAATCAGACTTTCTTTTTTATGGAAAATAAAACTGTGTATTGAAATCTAGTGTTTGACTAAGCCTTGGATATGATTCACAGTCAGGAAAACAATTGTTTCACAATTCTAAATCTTCAATTATGCATCAAATAACTTTTTGTAATTGGTATCAAGTGGCGTAAAATACTCAGTAGTAAAGACGCTTGACTATAAGTCCGGAGATTCTAAGTTCGAATCATCTGCAACCACAATACTTTCTTTCGTTACACTCCATACGTAACGCGGGCTAATTGACTGTCAAAATTTCGTTTTCATGAATATGCACGAGGCAGGGGAGACCAATCTTCTTCCAATGAAATCGCATGTAACTCTTCGATAACAATGATGTCATACGGTGTTTTTTTTTTACTTTAAATAGTAACCAACGCACATATTTATCTTTAAAAAATGGTTTCGTAATTTAATTGGCTAGTCTTCGCAGTGGTTTCCTTGCGGAACCAATGAAACTGCCTCATTTATTATTCATGATTACAAGATTTTGCTAACCAAATGCCCCACGGTACATAACACAACATAGCAAAGTAATGTATTGTGGGATAACCGACGATGAGTTCGATTCCATGACAGACATATCCTTCCATGAAAAATGGGCAATAACTCTGACTTTTCATACAAGTGAAGTTGTATGCTTCTTGATGAATGGTAAGGAAGTACGTGTGAAAGAAAGCACTTGGAAATATGGTCATTTGGCACCAGTTGATAACTAAATAAATAATTGTAAAAAAGCGTAAAATCAAAATAAAATTACTTTAAATCATAAAGAAATATTTATAAGTGTAATAGTCCTTTCTACGGAGTCCCAAATAAAACATTTTAATACTGTTTTAATATACATTGTAAATTCTTTTTTTTTTCGAACTATGATTTCGTTTTTACGAAATAATATTACCGGTTTAAACGAAATAATCTTTTCGTTTTTAGGCAACATTTTTCATATTTACGAAATATTATTCCGTCTTAACGAAATAATATTACGTTGAAACGAAATAAGTGTGAAAATTAAAAAAAATATTCCAAAATGTCATTTAAGGGGTTACGTACAATTCTGCTCATACCACGCTTTAACATTATTAGCATGTAAATGAATCAAAACTATCTGACATTTTGAACAAATTGGAAGCGTTCCTCAAGTACATATAACTTCAGAATGCATGTTAGATGTGTAAGATAAATCAATTACTTCTACGTTTGTATATCATATGTGCTTAGTTTGATTAATTTACTTTTGTTTAAATATTCTCAACTTGTATTGACATCGTCTCGTTTATTCTCGCACTCAGTGAACGAGAAGTAAATTTACGAGGATTTAACTTACATCTTGCTCTGTGTAAACAATTTATTGTATCCACTACTCAATGCTAATATTCATTTTTCCAGAATGTTAAGCAAAACTTAATTAAACTGATATCGTTGTGAAACACTCGACGCCATAACTACAGAGTGGAAAAAAATATCATTCGCAACTCCTCGGTCATTCTATAGGAATAACCTCGGACATATTTAGACGCCATTTTGGAATTCCCTTTGGGTCACATGCCCAAACAAAGCGGTGTTGAAGTTAACAAATCGACGATTGTTTAGGCGGTGATAAATGTCTCATTTTTGCCCATAAATATGAACTACACGATTGACGGATTCAATGATATCCACTAGACAACATAAAGCCACATATATATAATAAGAAATGTATTTACGAAGCCGTATATGTGTTTTCGACAAGAACTATTTTGCATAACCGTTTCGTGCTTCGCCTTGCATATGTAGTAAAAACCCAATAGTCTCGGGGGAACCCAGGAAACCTTCCAAGATTATTCATTCAATAAATGATCGAGGTGTTCCGAATGGAAAAAAAGTTTTAAAATCACGCCTTAATAAAGGTTTCAAATTTAAATTCAAGATTTATTATCGCTTTTTTTATTCAGATGACCAAAACTAGACCGTAAAATTCACTCGGAATTCTACTGTTTTCTTAATTGATACACTTTGTCGCGCGTTTTCTAACTACAATACTACATGTATTTATAAACAAAATTCTGAAAGCCGCCCGGTTTGCTCTGTTGGTAGCACGCAAGTCTACTGATCGAGGGGTCGTAATTTCGATTCCCGGGCGGGGTATACTTTCGTGGAGATCGGTCATGAAATTATTTCTACGCTCATTCTCCAGTTATCAGTCACTGACGAAAGTATGTGCTTAGTAGTTGGTCAACAGCTAAATCAAGAGATTTAGCCTTTCCAGGAGGAGTGAGTAGGTTGACTGACCGCCGTTATATGACCTATACAATGTGTTGCTATGGCATTAAACCCAACCAAAAAACAAACAAACAAAACAAAAATATTGTGAAACACTTGACGCCATAAGTTCAGAGTGGAATCATGATGAAATCACGTCTAAATTCTGGTATCAGACATTTATTATCAGTGTTCAATGGTCTAGTAATGTGTCTCAGACATCGTGATATAACTGAAGGGATTGATAAAAGAGGGGTTAAACATGTGAACAAGACTCATTATAATAGACAGTATTAATTTGTCTGTAGCAGTTGATGCGTGTACGATAGCTTTAGTAATTTGCTATATTCATTACTGGTAGGCTAGCTGTCTGTCACCCTACTCAGTCTTTTTTCGTCTGAAGTCATTAAAATACAATCACATAGAGGTCTAGGGTTATCTGTGATAATAATGAAATCAGCAAGTAGTTTGTACAGTGTCAGTGAGAAAAACGAACCCCTTGTAAACAAACAAAAAGTTATATTTCAAAATTTCGCAAAAAGCATTGTGTCAGCTAAAGTAAAAAAAAAACATATCGTGAAAATCATTCGGCTAAATATTGCTCTCTTAAATGCGCGTTCTCCAACACTTATGCTCAATTGCTGCCTTTGCGCTTAATTATGCTTCCTTTTTATGATAAAAACTAAACTAGCGTTTTGTAGTCAGAAAGTGGACAAAATCCCTTTCGTGTGAGATTGTGCAATGAGCCACATTACCATGGTGCTCGTAAATAAACTGACTTTATCCCCTCAGTTACTTCATATCCTAGACTAAATGTAATGTATTTTGGAATGTATTTTTAAAACAAACTTGGTCAAGCGGGAAAAAGATAAAGTAGGTGCGGTATTGGCACTTGGTAATTGAACTTCGTCATGCGAATATTTGATAAGATTGGAACAATTTTATACCCATTTGAAATAAACGAACTTCAAAATGAACACAGCCGAGTGAGGGATAGATTATAGAAAACACTATAAGTATACTTAAATAAATTCTATGAACATTGCGTGTTTTCTAACCAAAGAATAAATACCATTTAAAGGCCAGTACTAGCGGCTTACGCAAGCAAGTTGACCCTAGTATTTGACTATTTTGAATGTTTTCATTTAAACAGAGTCTGGAATTCAAATGACGCTAATTTCGATCAGACGTATGACAAATTAATAAAAAAACCCAAATGATTACAACAGTAAAAACGTAGAAATGAAAGCTAAGAATTCAAATAAGAAGTTGTTAAGTGTGAATCAATCATTCTAAAATTAATGCCCGAGTTCTTGTTAACCTTACAAAAAAGCAAGTTTCTTTATGTTGCGATTCAATTTCATGGCGCTTTTCGCTATTCGTCGAGATGATTTTATCCATACCTCAGTGATCAGTCAATCAACTTAGTGTCCTTTTAAAGTATACTGTTCCTAACGCCACTCACGGTTAAAATTAATTTTGTGAAAGTATGATAATAGCTTTCAAAACATGATAATTATTTTTTATTCATTACAATATGTTAACCATTTTAAATGGGTTAGATTTAGTACAAAACTTACAATTTCAAAAATATTTGACAAAAACTTTTAACAAGACTTAGTAAATACCTCCATAGCATATGAAAATAGAATAATTGTTAATGTGTCCATTAAATTCTATGTTGACATTATCAAAATAGCTAACATGTTAAAAAGTTTAGAAATACGATGTAGAAACAAATATGAATATTTTTAGAATTATTTAGCTGTCACATAATCTCCGTAAACAGAGATCCTGTTCTACTAGCGTTGTCGTACTGGATCTCTACTTAGTCAATGCAAGGTCACGTCGAGATGAACTTTGTGTCGACCAATCAATGCGTAGCTTTCATCTAGACGAAAACACTATTAATCACATTTTGATTTCGTAATTTCTATTTTTAGACCAATGTTTGCATGCAAATTTAACAGCGGTATTATTCACAGTCTGCGATTGGGTGGCTCATTTCAAATTGCGTGACGTAGACGATGTAAACAAGTTAACGTATCATAACAATTTCGTCATGAATATTATGATGAGAAAAGGTCACCTGAACGTGACCTTCGTTTGGAAAAGGCCATATCTAAATTAGCGAGTATGCGAGCGGTAAAATTATAGATCGGGTTTTAATCAGATTGGCTGTCACAAATCATAGTTTTTAGTTAGGGATTTAATGCCTTAAGAGGTTTAGACCTCTAGACATTGTCTTGGAACAAGTCCAAAGCGATCACTTTCGCAACTGTACGACGCAGTTCTTCGTAGTTTAAACTCAAAAGTGGTTTGTTGGAATCGAATCTACCCCCCGGATTTACTATAGCACACCCCACCAACTGCATGATTTTACTAGATAGGTTAGTTTTATGAATATTACCCGATCATACAACAAGCTTACATAGTGGTGAACCGTTACTGCCGTCAGTTCACTTTTTCCATATCAAAAGACTGTCAGTTCGAGCATGGCTAGTTTTTTCTGTATTTTTTAAGTATAATCAAATAGTCACGGAGAATTACAGCAGAACAATTTAATCAAGATGTCAATGAATGTTTCATTTCTCGAAGAATTTATAGGTTTCAACTACGCCGAATGAAATACAACGTTTCTTTTGTCTTTAAAAGTCATTGGTATTACTCGTAAAAACTGAAAGAACTCTAAAGTTTTGCTCTCTCTTAATTGAAATTTAAAAAATCTAATGTATTTTCTAGTGCAATTGTAATTAATTATTAAAAAGCACTGATATTGTCATTTGCGCCCTAGAGATGAATGGAAATTGGTTCAATAAACTCACCCAGCTGCTTATCAGATTAAATGAAATAAAAAATAAACAATGCAAACGAGGCAGATCGATGACTTTTCCCAGAAAAGTACAAACTTTGCAACAAAGACTTTTGAGAAGAATCGAATGAACTACGTATTTAAAGACCAAAATTCAAGGAATTTTCATGCAAATCATACAAAAACATTAGCGTGAAGATAAGCTTGAAACTAAAGAATCTAAACATCTTCAGAGATAGTGATAGTAGACTTGTCAACGCGATTTAGTTATAAATATATTTAAAAAAACATAAAGTCTAAATAAACCAAAACATATCAATAAAAACGGTCGACACGGTCCTTAATCAAAACCTTTATAGTTTTAATCGGGACTGTGTCGGCCGCCTGTGAATAAAAAACACACGAATAGATCCATGGTGCTTATACCGCGGGACTTTTTGTGATTGGTGTTGATCAAAATTTCAAAACAAATGACAGTCAAAGCAGGTTATCTTCTACGTGTATAACCTTTTTATTACTTCACCATTTGAATAGGATAAACGTAAAGTGGCCGCCCGCTCCCTGGAATAAGTAACCCGTATGTAAAATATTTATTTTGTAACGTAAAACGGCTTAATTTTTTAATGTTTCATCTCGTCGTTGCACTAAAGCAAAACAGTACAGTGAACATATTTCCCCCGTAAGCCTTCCACTTATAGTATACTTCACAGGAGGAGCGAGTATTCCACGTAACTCAAAAAAGAAAGCTGAGCAGCATATTATCAAAAATCTTACGATAATTTTACATAACAATATAGAAGGATTTACGAGTAAAATCGGTCGTTAGACGCTTGATAATACGGGCTGCGAAAGTAAAAAGGTTGATATTTTTACCTACACCAATCACGAAAAGTCACGTGTCATTGGTACATTGAATTCTTGAGATAAGGAAATGTAAAAAGCCATCTGCTATTCTGATAGTGATCTTTGTTTTATGTTTCAGGTTGTCATGATGTTGATCATTGTGGTCATTTTGTTTGCTGTATGCTGGACACCAGTACTGGTCAACAATGTCCTTGTAGCCTTTGGTCATCTGGATTACCTTAACATGGGTATATTGAAACCAATCAGGATGATATTCCATCTCCTGTCGTATGCTAACAGCTGTGTCAACCCTTTTGTGTACGCTTTCATGTCCAAGAACTTCAGGGATGGATTCAAACAATCCGTGCTCGCTTGCATCAAAGGACAGTCCTATCTCAGACGATCACAAACTAGCGCGAGATGTATGACGTCAACAGCACGTGGTTCATCGACCAATGGCGATACAAGACTGAGCCAACTTGCTTAAAATGTCAATGTTACGCCGATATATAAGTTTTTTATTGTCTAAAACTACATATTTGTTGTGTATTGTCTGAAGTGCTCAGTGCGTATTTCTGACGGAACTTTCTGCTGAAAATATACCATGTTGAAACTAAATTTGTACCCAGCAAAGAAAATTTTACTGTGTTTTATATAGTACTCTTTGCTTCACAAATAATATGGTCGTACCAAAACCAAAGAAGCATTATATACCGTTTCTGTTACGTGAATATGTCTGTACATGTACAGTCCAATTATTGTTTTATTTGTTACACAAATGTTTTATCATTTTGCTTGATTAAAGTAATCTTCATTTTTTTTCATGTGCCTGCATTTCTGAATTGTACATAAGTTCGTGGAAATGCTTTGTTTCGTTAACCAGGTCACGTGCTAGTTTTAGATTTTATTTCATTCCTTATTTGGCATGATCTCAAAAATGATTACTCAGATTTTATTATTCAAAAAAATCTATAAAAACTAAAAGTTCATCAAGTCAGCGCATGTTTTTAGTAGTACATGTAATTTAGTGGCATTTCAAATTTGTATTTGACAAACCTTGATTTTATAAAAGACTTGATTTTTTATTAAGTTTGTGTCTTGCATTTTAATGATTGTAGTAAAAGTTCACCTGACATGTAAAGTACAGATCACTTAATGACAATGTCACAGCCAAGCGCTGATTGTTTTATTTAAATTTGGGATTTCAGAAAGTGCATAAAAATACGAGAACCAGTGACGAGAAAGTCACGTGGTTTTTTTTTGTTGTTAACTTTTTTAATGCAATGTAATACTTTCAGAGGTGTGGAATTCCAATGACCGACTTGTCCGACTCGTACATTTATGTCTGCGGACAAGTAAATATTTCCACCCAGCTTGTCCGTGGACAAGTTATATTTTGTAGCTGTAAGCATATTAACATAGCGATTCTTGATAATGTAGATGTCTCAATATTTCAATCATACTCAACAGTGAATTGTTTAATTATCAACATAATCAACTATTATTATTACTGTTAGAATGTATTTTATATCATAGTTATTCATATTTTTTTTGAGTATTGAACTTCTAGGCAAGTGGATTTTCAATCCGCGCGGGTTGACTTCCAAAGTTGACTTGTCCGTGGACAAGTTGGGAAAAAACTTCAATTCCACACCCCTGATTTTATGCTAGAATAGAAATCACCTGGACCAATTCTTAATTTATGAGAATATGAGATGTTTTATATTGTTACTTTAAAAGCATGTAAAATAATCTATGTTTTACTGAAATTATTTCACACAACATTAGATTATGTGAAATTACCGATTTCGCCACTGATCGGAACACTCCGTTCTTTTCCGTCGAACTGGAGAAAACTTATTTTACATTGACGACGAATATAGCAGTTTTCAAAAGACTAAAAGCAGTTAATTAAGACTCATTGAAATTTATGTCTTTATTTAGACACGACTCTTATCGTAAACTCTGGTTATTGGCGGAAACAATTCACGTGACTTTATTTTGTATGAAATGCTTTTAGTTATGAGGTGTAAAAATTTTAGTGTTTTTTTTTGTTTATTATGTCATTTATATATTTTCCCGGTGAAAAAAATGATATTCCCTATGGTGCTACATTTTATGAGGAAACATTTTGCTTTTCCGTTTAAAGGTAACTTGTATATTTGTGTGATAAAAACAAAAAGAAGTTTCTATTATGTGTTCTATTCCAGTTGAGATGCGCGCCGAGCCTCGTTGTGGGCGCAACCTCGTTTTGAAATCATCTTGCCATTTTGAATATTGCATTGTAGGAGCAGACTAGCTTTTATTAATAATTTTCGAAATTAATGCTGCATTCGATTTTAAATATGACAAAACATTTTAAATTGACTAGAATATTTAAAAAGAAATGCTATAATAAAATATGACGTGTATATACAGTACATAAATTATCATTATCGCATCGGTTGCTAGTATATATGTGGAAGCATAATTTAAGAGCTTTCACAAAGGATAATGTGCAGGAATTGAAGCAAGTGTATATTTTCACAACTTCATCAAATATAATTATGAAAAAATCATTTATTTATGTGTACATTGTTTGTTTTTTACCATCTAAAAATCATCTACAAGCGTTTAAGCAAGATCTCTTGCTCTCGATTAATCTGATTAAATCCCGATCTAAAATTTTCCGCTCGCGTATACTCGCTAATTTAGATCTGGCCTTTTCCAAACGAAGATCACGTTCCGGCGACCTTTTCTCATCATAATATTCATGACGAAATTGTTATGATACCTAACTTGTTTACATCGTCTACGTCACGCAATTTGAAATGAGGCGCCCAATCGCAGACTGTGAATAATACCGCTGTTAAATTAGCATGCAAAACTTGGTCTAAAAATAGAAATTACGAAATCAAAATACGATTAATAGTGTTTTCGTCTAGATGAAAGCTACGCATTGATTGGTCGGAACAAAGTTCATCTCGACATGACCTTCCACGGAGAAAGTAGAGCTCCTGTACGACAACGCTCTACAGGATATCTGTTTACGGAGATTAGCTCTCGATCAATCAATTCGAAAATCATGTCCCGGTCAAACGATTGATGAGCGTTTTGTGACGTCGAACGATGAAAGCAAGTTTAGTGAGACATTACGATGTATTAATCGCACTATTTTCTTGAGGTTCTAACTTTTATCTGTGTTCTTACTGTTTATGTACATGAGTATGTAACAGTCCTTTGTCTATTGCTTACAGCCCATATTTATCAACATGTCCAAATAAGTTCACTTGCCAGTTTGGTATTGAAAAAAGAGTTTCTTTAATGCATTAATAACATGGGATACAATTAAAAATAATCGGTCTAGATCTATTAATTGCAACTTACAACAGTATTTTATCTTAGGTCATTGTTTCTTCTATCTTTCATGTTATTTAGCAAAAGGCAAAACTATCAACTAACCCATGAGGCCGTGCCTATAAAATAAGCAATTTCCACCAATCAAGTTTCGCTATCTGCAAGTCCAGACTAGTCGGTTTAGACAATGACTGTTTATGCTATAGCAATAAACTATTTAAAGTCCTAATAAAAGTCAATCTCTTATACAGAGTTGTCGATCCTTACAGTGCTGGATCGACAAGTCTGTATGAGAGATTGAATTAAAGTCTGGAGACTAAAATACCAAAGTTTAATGTATGCATAAGGGCTGGTTGATAAATATAGAATATACGCCATATATACAGACTAGAGATGGTAGAAAATATTTTAAAATGATGTTGTAGTTGACATTTGTTTTGTTTAGATGTAATGATGACGAATAATGAGCTGGCCTCATTATATATATACATACATACATTGAGCATTGACGTATTTCATTATTTTTGTCATATTGTCATAATTTGTATATTTTATATCATCAAAGTACATATATATCAAATAAATACATATATCATACTCTAAGAAGAGTTCCTAGTTGTCTTTTCTTTATTTTGAGTTTTTTATTGAATAGATATATCTACTATACATGTATGTTTTTTAAGAAATAACACAGTTGTCTATATTTTGTTTTGAAGTGCCAAAATAAGATATCGAGTGCTTTAGCGCAAGTTATTTAATAAGCACACCAAAACAAGTGTCTGTGTTTTATCTTTCGACACACTATAGAAAAACTGTATGTTATTCTGATTCTAACAATGACAAATGAATAAGTTCCCCATTAAGTTCTATAAATAAGGGGGTAAATTATAACAGCCGTGTATGTGTTAAATATTGAAACATAGATGATGTCATGTTAAATATAACGTGAAAACGCGCGTGCCTATGTTAAAATGTTAAATTTTATTCGACTGTAAGTAAGGCATACACTAACATCACTGACTGTTAATAAACCGTGAGTATAGAAGTACTGTAGTAAGTATTTAAATCAACGGGATTAATGTATGCGCCACTGACAGTTTAATAATATTTAACAATACAACATTGAGTAATGTGAGCCAAAGACGATAATTCGGAAATCAAATAATATTTGGGGTTTCCGCCTGTATAAACTGACACGGTACAAACAAAAATTGATTTCTCTCAAAATCATGAATTACAAAATGATGTAGATTTACCGTATTCTGACTTGCAACAAGTTATCCCGAATATATAAATCGAAGCGAAATTGTACCGCAAGTAATACCTTATATATTTGAGGTCCGTATGATATCTATACGATTACCTTAAGATCCAACGAAAATCGGATTATACAGCTTTTTCACTTAGTTTGTATTCCGATGGTCAAAAAGCACCCCAAAAGACAAACGTACGTATTTAAAGAAAGTACGGATTTCCCAGAGTTCAGATAAGTGAGGTTGTACCATATAATGTAGAAGAAATACTATTTCTAGCACTGAGTTCAGTAACGAAAAGCGCCTTCATCGAACCAGGGATTCTATATATAAAATCCTAGATCAACCGCTAACAAAGCTGGGGACTAGGGCTGTGGATGGTTGAGCAAGTGGCGATCCGAAACGAACCACGATTTATGTGTAGCGATTCACGATTACAATCACTTGTTAATAGAGAAGCATACCGGAATTCATATAATAATAAAACTAAGTAATCAATTACAGAAGCTTTTATTATAAGGAAAACATGAACTCAAAACATATCTATTACCAGACGTTTTGTGGGTATTTCAGTGATAACATTTTTGTTCAAATGTGTATCATCAAAATTTTAACCTAGGTAATTAGGTCCCTACATAATTTAAAGTTTTTATTAGAAATGCGAGGCATTTCCAGTTCATAAAGTTGAAAATGTTCTTTCATAATGTTTCCAAAAAAAGATCGCGATCCGACGATTTCGAACGTGACGAATATTCGTATTCGATATTCTGGTCGGAATCGCGAATATCCGAGTACTCGGATACTCTCCGCAGCCCTACTGGGAACCTAACTGTACGACCTCCAGAACTTTCTATTTGATGCCTTTCGTCGAAAAAGGTATATCGCCTCAGTTGTAATAAAATATTTACTAATTTATTGCGCCAGTGTTAATATAGTCCAGAATGCCTTAGAAAAATATGGCGAAATACAATTATAAACTCTAATTAAAATTAAATTTCAAGTTCTTGTAAAAAAACGCATATGCAATTTAAATATATAAGAATAGCGTGCATGATTAATATATATGGCAAAACGCTTACTAATTAAAAAGAGAAAAAAAAATGTACATAATTATGTATATAAACAGGTATTAAACAGGATATAGGAAAGGCAATGTATGTTTGATGACATATAACAAGCTGAAATTCATTTTTGTATAGATATATGAAACTAACATCTTTCAATAGGAATACACAAAACAAAAACAATATGAATTATGGAATTAAGATAGACATTACAGGTCGTATTCTAGGTCATGCTTGTTTTTGTACTTTAAACAATGGACTTGCCCACTAAATAGAGAATAAGCTGATCCATGAACAGCATTTCACTGATTTAAGCATACCATTTTGATAGTTGACATTTATTTTAAATAGTGTATAAGCATATTGTAATTTTTATATTATAATATGTTCATAAAATAAGAGAAAACTAAGTAACTATAAAATTGTAAAAATAGTTCACCCCTAAATATTGGTGTGTATTGAAACTGGCTGTGTTTACATACGCAATGTTTAAGTCGACGACCTGTAGTTGTAAACGAAGTTGTTGTTGTTTTTGTTTTGGTTTGTTGTTGTTTAACTTTTTTAAACCTAGCCGTTGACGTCAAAAAGTACAATGTAATTCTCATCAAGGTGATAAAGATTAAGGCTAGCAAGAAAATCTGCTGGATTTTTCTTTCAGATAATGCCCTCTGTTGCATTTCATGTCATGCATGTCTGATGTCATATTTCCTTTCGATATTGTTCAATGTTTTTAATGCTGAAGCCAATGAATGCCAATGTAATTATGGAATCATTAAAATTTCGTGTTATCAGGCAATAACACACTGGATTAATGTAACACATTTTATGAGAGTTCCTGTATTATTAAGGTCACCTTTCTTTGCGTCAAAACATGCATATAGTAACTTTAGAAATTTAAGCAGCTTTTGGATTAAAGAAAATATAACTTTAAAGATTTCGTAAAACATTTTGCGCTAGGATGTATTAAAAATATTGTTCATTAGTGGCGTTTGAAATAGATTAATGTCTATTTTCTATGCAGCCAAAAAAACGGCGTTACTGTTGATAAACGGGGGCTTTAAGTTTTATTAGTTTTGCAAAAGCTGCAATCCCAGAGAAGTTGACTGAGATGCAAATACAAGGATGAATAACGAAATACGGTCATAGAAAGAGATGGTAATTATTACAATAGTGTTTTGTGCAAGGAAACGACACGCGTGTCCTCGCGTGCTTTCATGAAACACTGAGCAGACGATCCCACAAATATTTCTGACTTTATTTGACTTGCAAATTGAAATAAAAGCTGGCACGGAGTAATGAATTATTGAAATTATGATGGAATAAATTGTCCGCTGTTTTTTTTGCAAACTTATTTACTTTAACCCTTTGCCATTCTAAAAAAGTAATTTGTCCAAAATGCCATACGAATGATACGATGTACTCGTCGAATAGTCTAAGAAACGTAACTCTTGGGTCCCAGATTGATTTGACTGGCTCTTGAAATAATCAGGTCTATTCTGCAAAGTTTGACCTCCGTTCTTCCAGTGAATATAGGAAACGTTTTTTAATTAAGGGTCTTCATTGGTGTTTACCAAAATGTATAAAAATGCTCGTATAAAAATGGACTTAAAAGGTTATGATTATAATTACGCTACAACCTCGGGGAACGATTGGAATCCCTAAACCTATCTCACATCATCGATGGTGTCCTGAATGAGGTACGGGTTCGAATCCCATCCTTCCATGAAAATTTGACAATAATATGAATAATGTCAATTTTCTTCCATTAATAAGATATATGGAGAAGTTTCCGGTCTTGTGAACGGGTATGTAAGTACTGGTTATAGACAAGGGGTCCAGGAAAGCTAGGTTAAGTGCGTTGGACGCCGTAACATAACCTAAAAAATGTGTTGACATGGTGTTAAACCCAGCATAAATAAATAAACTTCGTCGATGGTCAAGAAGGATTCATATGCAAGTATATTGACAGAGAATTGTGTTTTGGTGGTATTTTACAAATGAAATAGCAACTATGCTACAACATGAGGAATTCCGATCATATTTCGACCAGACTTATGTTTTCATTTTACATGTTTCCTGCGATGTCATGGTATCCTAGCATTTTGATTAACAGAATTTCCAAATTACCAAGTTTTCTATTTGTACATACATGTATATTACTGCTATTATTAACTGATATGAACTCCGTTCATGCGTCGCGCAGACAAAATAATATTAATAAAAGTCTGAGGCCTTTTATTATATTAATGAATATTAAATATGCTGCTGTGTTGAATAATTACGGTGCCCCTTTAGTAGCATTTTGAAATATGTTTACGTTTAGACAAAATAGTTGTGAAAATAAAGAGTACACGTATTTCAAAACGTCGCTTCAGCCCAGAAGCTCCGCAAGTAATTGTAGCAGAGGTATAATACGGCACTTGTACTCCCTTGCCTTTAAGCTAGCTTTTATGGCGACGTGGTAGTGTGTCTGCTTACGACCGACTCGAGAGGGCGTGGGTTAGAATCTCAGTTCGGACTATGGAGTATTATCGGGTTACATTATAAAGAATGATCAGTGAATATAAAGCATTCCATATTATATAATTTATTTCATATTAGTATACTATGTTCATAGAACATTCCTGCATTAGGTTGTCTAGTATTAAACCGAACAACCCCTCCTACCTATGATTTTTAATTATGTAGGGCAGTTGTCAGCCACTGACGAAAGTATGCGCTTATTAGTTGGTTAACAGCTAAATCCAGAGATTTAGGCTTTCCAGGAGGAGTGAGTAGGTTGACTGACTGCCACTGACAAACTTTCGGAAACTCATGGGTGCATTACGACAATAATTTTAACAAACGCATTGACCGTAAAATTATTCATGTTTTGACAGTTGAGAAAAAACGAACAATACAATGTGTTGCTACGGCGTTAAACCCAACAAAAACAAACAAACTAACAAATAAACCGAACAAATCTACTTTCACCGTCTGGATTTATCTTTAACAACTTGTAAGCCGTGATGTAAATTCCATCGTGTGATTTCTGACAAATGATGTATCACCCATAATAAACTCAGTCTTGTAAGTTAAGCTATTTCTGCTGCAATATTGCGTGTTTTGTTGATGTAACATACTCCGCAGACGAAATGCAATCCACGTAAATATCTCTTTTGTACATTCATGACAAATCTTCAAAATAGACAGAATTACGTCTTAATTCAAACTTCACGATATTTTGTTTTGTTTCACAAAAAATAGAAAAAAGTATCCTATTAATTTTAAATTCAGAAAAACGTTTTTTACTAAACAACGAATGCGTGAGATGCATGATGCTAAAAGCCAGTCTTAATCGGTGTCAGTCACGATATTCCGGCATGCGAGATTTTAGAGTCTTCCAGGATTAAAGGAGAATATGAATTACTAATATTTCTCGAGTCACATTGGCTACAAATCTCTTATCTGAATTGAGAAATTATGTTTAAACGTACGTAGAGATTATTATCAGAATTCCATTCGAGACAAGTTTGATAAACCTTAATCTTTATCCTGACAGACCTCAGCTGGACACCGACTATAATCTCTCTAATCTAGACAGTCGTACATTTTAAAATACGATAAACTTGAAACATTTTTTAAAAAGATAAAATCTGTACAAAAAAACTCAACTCCCTAGTTGAAAGTGGTAGCAGGTTGGCTATCAAACCACTGCTACTTCTTGCTAGGGCTGCGGCGAGTATCCGAGTACTCGGATATTCGCGATCCCGACCAGAAAATCGAGTACGAATATTCGTCACGTCCGACATCTTTTTTGTAAAAAATAATGAAAGAACATTTTCAACTTTATTACCACTGAAAAAGACTCGCACTACTAATGAAAACTTTAATTTATGTAGAGACCGAATTGCATCGTGTCAAAATTTTGATTGATGCACATTTGAACAAAAATGTTATCACTGACTGAAATGTCCCCAAACGTCTGGTAATATATATGTTTTGAGTTCATGTTTTTCCTTATAATAAAAGCTTCTGTAATTGATTACTTAGTTTTATTATTATATGAATTCCTGTATGCTTCTCTATTAACAGGTGATTCGTAGTTCTTATCGTGAATCGCTACAAATAAATCGTGGTTCGATTCGGATTTTCACTTGCTCAACGATAAACAGCTCTACTTCTTGCTGATAGTTCTCCAACCTGGTATTCAACTGTCAGCGGAGCATACATTATCCTCGCTGATTTAGATACTAGTTACAGTAGTTTTATATTCACGATGGATAAAAATAGAAACCCTAGTTTAAGGCAATAAACTGTATAAAGATTATGCTTAAATAAAGAAATATAGTATTTTATTGTATTGATGAAAAGTAGGTAGCCATGCACTTTCGACAGTTGAATACAATTAGACATTGAAAAATAGATCGAGGACTCATCTTAGGATTGCAAGGTGCTCTAAGATGGTCAACTTTTTTAGAATATTGAAATATGGCCACCGATGTTCTCGTTATTTAATGTCTAATTTTCGTTTTTCGTTTTAGTTCGGGTTCACTGAAGTCCTTCGCTTAAGTATGCTGTCGGGCAAAACACGAACATAATCTTTGATAAGTGAAAGTAAATAGTTGCTAAAGGAGGGTTAGGGCATATTCCGGTCGGTTGCTTGGAACTATGGTAATATCATAAGCATGCCCCATAATAAGCCGTTTATTGTTAAAAGAAGTAGTAAAACGAACGACCGCAATCAGTATAATCTTTACAAAAACAGAAACATTAATTAACCTTAATGTAATTCCACATTTTAGACTAAGTTTAATTTAAAATGAAACATGAAAATAAATGAATATTGACTATTCAATATAAATATCACAACACCATATTATAAACAAATTTTTAATGTAAACATGTCTACAAAAACATTAGAAGTGTCTCGACCTTTAAATAAAATTCGCGTGTATTTTCATTGACATATCAGCATAACTTATCTGTAACAAATTAGATTTGGAAACACTGGTTAGTGAACTCCTAAGTTTTGACATTGATGACGTACAGTACTCTTATTTAGTAAGATTTAAATCAGAGTTCCGAATAAATATTTCACCGAATATTTTTAACCCAACCCTTCCACTTTGAAGCCTTTCCTGTTGGCACAGTCTTCCTTTTAAGCGGTCTTTTTTTTAATCGATTCCTGAGCGGAGGTAATAAATGTAATAAACTAAATAAAGAATATCTAATCTAATCCTACAAACCTGTGCCTGTAAACTATGATATGATATTCAAAAGGTATTCACTATTCTACACAATTCTATTATATTTGGAATTGATAAGCTAAAAATTGAGCGTACTATTTTGTTTCTTGCTTTTGACTTACGAAGATGTTTTCGTAAGAATTTTTTGTGAAAAGCACCAATGGAGTTTGGTCCTGAAAATAATTCCTAGACAACGTTCTCAACTGGCGTTCGCTTTATCTAGTAAGACTGTTGTCAGCAACAGATGAAGATATTTACATAGTACTGATTTAAAGCTTAGGACTAAAAATCTAGATCCATTCAGTGAGTGGACATATACTCGTACATTGTAGTAAGTCTACTGACCGTTGTGGTGTTACTTTAAAACTGTGGAACAATGGCTTAAACTAAGTTAAAGCATCGTAAAAACATAACATTTAGAATTAAGATAAAAAAGGTCAGTAATAATCATATTTTTAAAAGCGTTAAACATCGGGTAATTTCGTATTCCTCGTAAAAACAGTTCAACTCTCTGTCTTACATAGAGTATAATAACCTAAGTAAAGATTTAGACAATTTTGTTCATTTTCAACATCCTCCAATACAAAATACTTTAGTTTTTTAAATCATAAATATACAAATGTAATAAACAGCCATCTTATGAAAACAGCTCTCAGCAAACTTCTGTTTCAGTTTTTTTTTCAAGCTTGCAGTCGGCGACTGGCTGATGATAAAATCAGAACAAAATTTATTAGACAATTTAAGATGTTTAAATGCTTCATTAAATCATTTCTAATTGACATAATTCCGTCAAATAGAGAACTGATATAACGCCTTACGTCCGCCCATATAATTTCTGTTATAACATAAAACTTTGATTCTTTAAGCGATGAAACATGTTTACATAGAACATGAGACGAACATGAAGAGAAAAATGCTTTTTATTATCCATTCAACATACACAGTGTAGCCGAAGAGATCTAAGACCTTTTAGATTCGAGACATTTTTAATCCCATGTTAGAAAAATACATGAAGTAAGCTTTCTGCTGCTGTTAATAAGAAAATCTTATCAGTCTTCTCACAATCAATGTATACATAGCTATACGTTCAAAAATATAGTCGGAAGTCAAGTCGCAACAGACTGATGTCCATTCAAAAGTCTATTCAGTGGTCTATTTGCGAAGGCATAGATATGTCAGGGTGAAATATATATTTAAGTGGCCTTAGGTAAACGACACGGCCCATTCCAATTCTAGCGCACTTTCTAGTATAATTTGTTGAAGAATGAAACACTTTTGGTACAAAATGATACTTTCTATTCAATAAACCTGTGCTCTATTTCACAAAAATTCTTACGAAAAAAGTTGTCGTAAGTCAATTTCATATTGTTAGCAGTTCAAAGTCAGATGGATAATACGCATATCTATGATATGATATTCAAAAGGTATTCACTATTCTACACAATTCTATTATATTTGGAATTGATAAGCCAAAAAATGAGTGTATTATTTATGTTTCTTACTTTTGACTTACGAAGATGTTTTCGTAAGATTTTTTGTGAAAAGCACACTTATAATTTAACAATATATCAGATCATTTGGTATTATCACTGCTTTACGCTTAAGGTACTTCTGGTAACTAGTTTTGTATGTTTAAATGTAAGCGCAAGTCACGCGGTACTACTAGTGTTACGTGATTTATATGATTTTACCCCGATATGTCAGAATGAATTTTATCCCATCAAGTTAGAGATTTGCATTCAGCTAACAATAGAGCATCGAAGCTATTTTGTCATGTAGCTTGAATCTCACATTCCAGAAATCCTTCCTTATCAGGTGTGAGACATCTTTTTTATTTCGATGTATATAATGATTTTTAAATGTAACATCACCGAGTGCAAATTATAGTGGAACCATATGTAACACCTAGACGATCTACTAGATCTATTTAGGTATACGAGTACTAATGCAATAAACGTAGAAGTAAAATAAATTGTTAAAGTTGGCGATTGACTGGTTTGCAAATAGCGCCAAGCTTATAATTTCATACGAGTTTACCGCTATATTGCAAATAAGTGCATTTTATGGCGGCACAAACAACATTTTCAGTGAAATAGGCGTTTACTTTGTTGAAACCTTGTTGAATATCAATCCGTTCCTTGGAAGCATTAGTCTAAGACACTTTCCTCTATTTTTCCTCAACTATTTTCTTATATAAATAGCATAGAAAGTGTTTTGGCCTTCCCATTACGATTACAGCGTCAACCATTTAGGTGCTTTCATAGCGCGTAAACTAACAACTGATTTTCTCCCTGCAAATTCTTAATTGGTCCCGTGAATTATAATTGTTAACTAAATATTTTCCACTAAAATAAGTTACAGATATACTAAGTCAATTGCAAAATCAATAAGAGTGAAGAATACAGAGTATACAAATACAATACAAAGGCAAGCGTGAACAGTTTAGAAACAGAAAGTTACAGTTACAGTTTCCTAAGGAACAATTTAGCAAAGGTGGCAAAAAGTCTAGAGGGGGGGGGGTGCACGGTGGACCCCTCTGGCCCCCGTACTAATTGAAAAGTAAGGGTAAAATCCGAGTAATCCAACTAATAGGACCTATCCATTTGAAGAGTATACAAGGGGGAATAACTGACTAAAGTCCCTTATTACATTGTATACTTGTTTTATCAAATCATGCATAGTTACATTTTATAAAAGAAACGCTTCTGTGCTGAAACTAAAGAATGAAACTCAAGCGAAGAGAGACCAAGCCATAATACCGCCGTAGGATTGTGTATGGCACATAAACAAAGTTTTTTTTTTAACGTAACTATACAATGTCTTGCAGTAATGTTGAGTCGAGAGGATGATTTGACCATGTTAAAAATGTACAAAATAATTCAGATGTCTCGGAGTATAATCTTTTCAATATAAAACGAGCGATATACAAATGCAGTATTTAATAATACATAATAAAATTATTATTGCTATGGAGCTGAACTCAGATGAAAATGAAACAAGAGAGTCCTGGGGACCATGTGTAGCTCACCCTAGACAAGTAGATGTTTTAAAAATTTCATTGCAACACGAATTAAAATTCCTCAATGTTGACACATGTCTTATACTAGTATTGTATATAAATTCATTTTATTTCATTCCGTTTATCAATATAATTTTTGTACAAACGGTGTACTAAAATTGTAGAAAAAATCATTAAAAGATAATAAATTCAACATTACAATATTCTTTAATAAATATAAGAACATATTATGTAACACAAAACATATAACATATACGCATTTCTACACAATAATCACATAACGAGTGTCTATTGCACATCATTCTAAAGCTGCAGATCATCTGTGCACGTCATCCTTTAGTTTTGTTTTCCTTCTCAGTATTGAAAAGTTTGGTAGGACTAATTGATGATAGCAAATTGTATAAGATGTTTTGTCTAAGAAATCCATGTCTCTGACTTCGACAATCAAGTATAAATATATGTACATTAAATTATTAAAATGATTTTCTCTCTAAATGAATATAATACTATCGATGTGTTACTTAGGCAATGGAAATTAATGAATTATAAATGTATTATGAAAACATTATTCATTTTAAAAATGTATAAATTGAGACAAACATTGGTACATTCCCTTTATTCAGAGTTTTTTTCGCAAATATTAGGCGAGATGCATATTTTATGTCGTAAAATGCCAGCATTATGTTCAATTCACAGGGAAATACATCGTAACGATTTTCTAAAACACGAAGATATAACTACTAAGTCTGTTCATTTAACCCCACAAACCGATATACAATCATTTGAATGAGAGACAAATATTTTTGTTCCTTTAGAAGTTTATGTTGTATTATAATATTATACGTGCATCAATTACAATACTTTAAGTGTTCATTTTAATATCATGGTCATGCCATTTGTCGAAATAATATTTTACAACATTTATTGTACAATTTACATATCATCATGTTCAACAAAATTTGTCCTGAGACCATCTTTATCAATGTCCCTTAGTCTTTTGAATATATAAAATCCAACAGCCCCTAATAATAACCCTAACAAAAATGTCCCTGTAGCAGCTCCAGCAATCAATCCTGGAAACAGAGAAAGATGGAAGGATTCATTTTAATATTGATTCAGTAAAAACCAAGGCGAACAAATTTTTCAGAAAATAAGTACATGAAAAAAAGAACAAAGACACTAAATGTGTGAATAATATGCAAAAATATGCAGTCATAATCGACAATTCGATTCGAGCCAAACTTAAAATATACCATACTTAATTGTTTTTTTCGTGCATTCACAGTCGAATAAGTCATTGCAGGCATGGCAATTGTTTTCAAACTAATTGACATTATACTGAGGCTACTTTAACCACGCCCTTGGACAAGTGGCTAATTTGTTAAATAAAGTAATCTTTTGTGTCCAAAGACATGTGACTATGTTTGTCCAATATACCCTATCTTTCACGGGTGAACGGATTATGAATATGTTGAAATGGCAAGTCAGGCGTAATGTCAATTAAGCCCTTTAAAATTTCAATAAAAGTTTGAATAAGTTATTTTAATAGACATGCATTTTAGTATGTACTTCGACATATTATGACTTAACATTGACATTTTGTTAATGTATTACACATGTATTACACGAATGTTAACTTAGCGACATCTTTGCTATTTGCAACAAACCACCAAGGTCTCTATTGCTATTTGCAAAAAAACCCACTAAGATCTCTTTTGCTTAGCTAGTTTTACAATATTAAGAAGCAAAAAACTTTAACATTTTATTAATGCAAATTGAAAGACATTTTCACTTAAACAATAACAAATACAGATACAATCAATGTATATAATTAAATCCCAACCCTCGATACATATATACTAAGTTATGCTTCATATGGCCAAAAGGACACAGCATAAGAAAAGTACAATATAATAAAAAGAACAGCTACCTGTATGAGGATTAGAATTATCACCAGTCTGATGTTGTAGTTGAGAACATGGTGTGTTAGTAGATGATTTCACACTAACTGATGACGATGATGATGATGACGTAGAAGATGTACTGGTGGCAGAAGCTGATGGTGTAGATGACAAACTTGTACTGATCGTAGATGCTGGGATTGAACCTTGAATGAAAAGTTAAAGTGTAAATTGAGGTTTAAAGTCTGCTTCCATATACATGTTCTGCTGACTTTATAATCTTGTATGAAAACGCCTAATCATTGAAATCACCTTTAGGCAGGCTATCCCTCACAGTACCCACTTACACCTGAGTGGAGTAGAACAATTGTAGGTTAATTTCTTGCTCAATGAAATTAGCAGTGCCCCTAGTAGGGATCGAACTCGGGACTTCACGATCCTTTAGCGCGCGTCCTACCACTGGATCACTGCTTTTATAAAGGATATTGTATATACATGTATATATCAAATATGTAATGAATAAAATAGCTTAATTACTAATAGATACAACGTTGATAAAATAATATGTAAATGTAACACTTTATAGATGGAGTTTCCTCTTGCTTACAGATACATTATTTTTATGTGATTTGTATCATTATGGTTACCATATCAATACAAAAATAACAATATTTTACATTATTTGATATGCATAAAACAACAACAAACCTTTTGTAACGATTGCAGGAGGTTGTGTCCAATATGGTAGAGGAAAATGTGTCCCTGTAAAAATAATCACATTAGAAATAAGAAAGTATTTATCACTAAACGTGATAATATGGAAATAAATAGAGTTTTTAATCTATATGAAATAAAACAGAAGTAAACGTGTGAATTTACTGCAAAGTTAACAAGAAAACTTGCGCATACAAGTATATTTATATACCTTATGACGTTCTAGAAATTTAAGAACTAACAGAGCTAGTGCTGTTTTCTAGAAATACATCTAAATTGTATTTATACACTGACGAACGGAACGATCGTTTTCAAGTCAATCGTTTTCATTAAATGCATTTTATTTACTTTAGCAGCAAAAAGACCACTCGGCTAGCTAAGTCGGAAGTACACTACTACTGATTCTAAATCAAGTAGTGCAATTACCAGTCACTGAAAATGCATAAATACTAGTTAACAGCTATATCAAGAGATTTAGCCTTTCCATGAACGGTGAGTAGATTAACTAGAATGTGTTGCTTCGACGTTAAACCTTATCTTAACAATAGCTGTAAGAAACTTTATTGTAAATCAACACCACTAATGGAAAAAACATTATTATTAAAAACGAACTTAGTTTTAATTTATATCCAAAACTCTTATAGGTAAAAACTTGATAAAGATATTGACAACATATTTCAAATATATTTACGGTTATATTGATCACAAAATACATCTGTACTACTAGTTGATGGTACCACGTTACCATAGCGACCAGGTAAATAACAAGTTTGTGTGTTTCGACTATAATAAAATCCTGAAAATAAATAATAAATATACCAGAGCTAGTTTATTAAGCTGAATATATATATAGTAAATTACGGTATTTTAATATTTTTATATAGTTAACCCGTAGCAAAATACATTTTTCAATCCGATTATGTTTCTACTAAGTCAGATGAGCCACATAGCAATATGTCTTGTGCATTTTGTTGAGATAAAACATGACCAGCGTCTAATGGCGATGTTCTAAAGTAAATTCTGTATCTAAAAAATGAACTTATCATTTAAGTAAAACAAACTCACACTCATTATCAAAAATAAAATAAAAATGATATAAACCTTTACAAAAAGCGTTTTGTTGTTGTATACAATATTTAGCACAATCAGATATGGTTACTGAATGTATTATTACAGATGATATTATCTTGTATGTTCCAGCATTCACAGCTTTAAAATCTTTATCATAATAACCTAGAAAAACAAAATTAAAATATATGAAAAATTATACATCGATATATCATTTGACAATTATTGCATGTTGCATGCAAAAGCACACAAAATACCTAAAACAAAAATAACTATAGCATTTTCAAGTACGAGGCATCTTCCTAGTTAGTTTACAGAGAGCAGAGCATATGAAGTGCTATAATACACAAAAATTAAATAAAATCACCTATGTCGGTCCCAACGATGTTGTTGAATTTACATTAAATCATTATTATAATACAAAGTAGCTTATTTTGACTCGTTCCATACTGAACCATTATACGACTCAAAGGCACTATGTGACAACTGTTATTACTTGTAATCCTTCGTATTTTTTGGTCTTGAAATATTTTCTTAAGTCATTCTCTTAGTTACTTTTGCATCAAGCAGGGAAGTTTAGCCACTGACAAAGGTATGTGTATAGTTATAAACATAGGCTCTTCGAGGAACCATAAGTAAAATGACTGAACACTACAACAATACGTATATACTACTTACTTGTGTAAATATTACAATTGGTTGTTGTCTCACTACTTTGTGGACCATATTGTCTCTCATTGAATGATATACATTGTTTAGTACTTGGACAATATTCAAACATTCTACAAGCACTTGTTTTAGAACATGTTTGAGCACATTTTTCATTAGATTCGACTGTGGTGTATTGTACAGAGGAAGAAGTCAGTGAAACCATTCCATTTAGTTTAACATATTCTGTCAAATATTTACCTGTAAAATAAAAGCAGATTTTTATACTTGTATTATTACATGGAATGTTACATTTAAAAAGCTGGCTAAGAAATAATATATATTGCATTGGATTACCAACACAATAGTTTTGTACGTGAAATTGTGTTAAATTGTTTATTATTTTTTGAAATTCATGCCCAATTTATCGATTATTGAAGGGTTGCCATGGAGTTGATTTTATTGACTGAGATAGTACAGAACGTTTTAGTTAGACAAACGCTTTACAATATTTACCCATTTTGGTTAAACTATGTATGAGGTCACAGGGAAAATTCAATGGGCCAAGTTTTACATGTCACTATAAAGACACAGTAAGCATTCATTAAGTTTATAATAAAATATCTCTTATACCTATTTGTCTTCTAAAATTTCAAACAACTTTTGAAACTGAACTAATAATTTAAAATATAATAAGAATAATAAAACAATACTAACGGTTATAAATTGTACAATTAACATTTGGTGTAAGTGTTGAATTGTCCATCCGATCAGGATGAGTTTTGGTAAGTATACATCTTATATCTGAACCTATACAATAACTAAACCCTCTACATGTTATATCAGTACCAGAGATACATAACTGTGCACATTCATTTATATTTAAATTATAGGTTGTAGAACCACTACTGATTGTCGTTGATTTTGAATACTCGGAAAATGACGAAAAGGCAAAATCTGAAATCAAAAATACAAACACAATGTACTGTCAAATACAGAAGCATCTATATAAAACAAAAATCTTAGTAAGAAAACATTTTGTAGATTTATTTGTTTCAATAAATGACCGTACCTTTAGAATAAAAAACTATTTTAACTAAAATATTCATATTCTGTCTTAGGTAATGTTTTGCTTAACAATTTCATTTGTTTCCATACAAACATTATGGAGTACAACGTACAATACTTGTATCGACTTTACTTTATAATGTGTATGTTACTTTTGCAAGCACTTCATTTCGTTACTCATTTTTTTCACAACAAGCCTAAATAATGATGAACATTATAATTATTTATTATCTTTTGTTTCAACATTCATTAATTCGAGTATTGAAACATTAACATACCCAACTTTTAGACCCATCAGTATTTTCGCTGTTTGATACAGCCATATAGCAATGACAGTAGATACATTAGTTTTGCGATAACATAATCTACAAGCTTTGACCCCATGTTGTGATCGATAATGTAAGATAAGGATCATAGATCACGATTATAACCATATAGATTTCACTTTATCATTGGGGGATTAAATTCCTTGTAGACAGATGTTTTATAGATTTGTATATTGTCCATTGTGCATGAGGTGTAAATTAACACTACTTTAGTGGTAACATTTTGTATACATGACAGTTCAGTTGAAACAGGGATTTTATACAACAAATGTGTATATGTTATATTAAAAATGTTATATATATATATAATCCCTGGTTGAAACAAAATTAACGATTGAAATAATTTTCTTATTGTTTAATAATGTTAGAAATGAGAAATATATTACAATATAACATCTCCATTTTAAATAAATTTATTGTCCGTCCGTGAATTTTTATACACCATATTTTCATTGAAACAAAAGCTTTAAAGTTAAATTGCAACAACTAATTCAATCCTCATAGTTATTGTTAAGCCGTCAATAACTATTTTTGTTTCGTTTGTCGGTTGCAAAATTTTACTTTGACTGAAATGAACATGCATTCATTAGTATAACTGTTTGATTATTTTTTACATTTTTAATAAAATTGTTTAACATGAATTAACTAGTCAGTAAAAAATGTTTTCAAGGTATCTTCGTTTAAAGAAATAATAACGGTAGTGGTGAAATTAAAACAGTTGCATGTCGATCTTTCAGTTATTATTATGCCGCCAAAATAAACTACAACACTTAATTAATGTGTAAAAGTATTCATTTATCAGAGAGATATGAATATATTAAAATGCAAATTATATACATATAAATATATTATAAGCAATAAAGGAGTATTTTCTAGTAAAATTATTTTAAAGTAATATTATTTTCATAATACTGATTTCATCGATTCGTATAGTCGATAATCAAATCTACCAAAAATTACATTTTCTTAACTATCTAGAATAATTTTTTTTCTAAACCTTTGTTGCTAGATCATGTGACAGATACAACTAATTAGCAATAAAACAGAAACAGGAAGGTTATCCTGTCATAAAAGTGTACCCGCTGTGCCTTGCTATACACAGTGTATTATACAATCACACCAGAGGTCCATTTATCCGATAGCGCACATTATAAAATTAAGAAAAAATATATGAAAAATCCAAAAAATTTAAAAAAAAGTGCAAAACAGACCAAAACTTCATGTAGATATTTTAAAAATAAAAAATGCTCCGGAAACTAGAATCATACAGCTTTCTCATGTCGTTTGCACAAATTTGATCAAAGGACCAGAAAGGCTTTATTTTTTAACTTATATCAGAAAGAGTATTTCTTTTCCTTCTTATTTTATAGTAACGTGAGTAATCAAATAAAACCTTAAAACAGACCAAATCTTTACAATTTTACAAAAATATAAAAACAACTTTATGAAAGAAGAAAGTTTAAACATTTTAGCATCATTTGCACAAAATTGATATCTTAAAAAATAAAAGAGATATGGCCGTTTTAAGAATTTTCCCTATACTTTTCTATTGACAATCGAGCATCGAATTGAGATCATGTATGGGCCTAAAAGTTGGACATGATTAAGCTGCACATTATAATCTGATAAACTAACGCTCACTGATGATTGAAACCTTGATCATTACATAAATACATTTTACAATTTATTAACCAATATAAAAGAAAATAATAACACATCTAATAAAAGTAAAGAAACTATAGTTTACCTTGTGGATCATGCTGTTCATTGAACATGAATACGTCTTTAATATATGAAGCCTTTATTAAAGCATTCTAAAATATAAACATACTCTGTTACAATGTACATTTTTGCACACAGTAGTTGCAGCTTTTTATCTTAAATCTGTATTTAACCTTTGGTAGGGGGTTCAGGCCCTTTTTTGTTTCATGCTTAAATATTTTTTTACAGTTCTTAATACACAGCTATTGAAATGAGGTTTTATTTGAGGTATAAACTAGTATGATATCATGATGGGTCTAGAAGTTACAGACTTTTTTATATTAGCATTTGACCCATTTTATGAGGCAGATCTTTATTATATAAGATAAACAGAAAACGGCACCAAAATTAGAAAAACTTGATATTATAGATGATGATTAATTTATTTTTTGGTATTATGAGAAATGCAAATCCCCTGAATGTATACATTTTCTGGAAGCTGTAGAACGAGGCAATATGATGCATTTTGATGCATTACAAATTTTTGGGTATGTTGCTCGGTTAATTGAGTGGAATTCAAAATGGCCGTCAATATTTACAAAATAAAGAAATAACATCTGAATTATGACAGCTAGTACATTAAATTTTAGTTAAAGTCATGTGTGTATTGTTTATTACTTTTTTATGGCAATATATTGACATTGTTTTTAGTGATGTTTGCCACAAAATATAGGAAATTATATTTTTCTGTTACCATAGCAACGCATAATAATATATATAAACCTATGAATTACCTACCTAGAAAACATGAATACTCACAAGGGAATGATATTCACATTTTTTGTAAATTTACTTGACATCAAAGCACTTAGCAACGATTTTGCAGTATCCAAGAAAACATACTTTTTGGTTACCATAGCAACCCCCCCCACAAAAACAATAAAGTCCTAGGGCATTACATTTTCCCCAAAAATAGCATTCGTAAGAAAAAAATCCGAACAGGGCGTTTAACAGAGTAAATATAAATAGGGAAATTACTAGATTAAATAAGGCACAGTTATTGTACTCAGTATTCGACTTCACTCGAGTCACAAAATCGATATTTGACGCGGTGTACATTAACATCAGTACAGCAATGTCGGCGCGCCTTTGATCACGGTCCCTTAAAGTATTAAACGACGTCATCAGATACGTTGCCGCCATAACTATTTTGAAGTAGCACAAAGATCAAAGAAAGCTATAATACGTTGAAACATTCTCTTCACCTATTTAAGAATAATGTTAGTACAGAAATGTATAAACGGTGGACTCAAAATTTAAACCTTTCAACAAACGCCTCTTACTTCTCTATCAAACATTTAAGTGCAAAATGTGCGTAATTTATTTAATAGACCGACTTTCATTCTAATAAGAATTAAAATCGAGTGACTGGTGAATACGGCGTTTTCAAGTCAGAACTTTATTGTTGATCAGAAGCGTATGTGCGAGAAGAATTATGTCCGTTATTCAGGATTAATCTTTTATTTCAGTTGAATTAAAAAAATACCAGCAATAATCATGTTGTTCGAAATTAACATTTCATATTATATTTTTGAAGATAAATATTGTTAACTTAAAAACGATGCATAACTATTATATGTACATGTATACGTCACTTATAGAAAGTGGAATATTGACCAAGATAGAAGGAAGAAAAACTAATCTGAGAAAAAATGACGTAGTGGTTAAATGACGTCAGTTAGCGATGACCGGTGGGTGGGATGACGTTACGTTATCAAAATGTCAAAAAATCTCGAACGATAGGGTTGGAAATACACGTTTGCTAGAGCTATGTTGCAGGTTTCTTCATTTTTAATCTTTGTTTCTAATTAACAAAGGTATGATAAACGTAGAATAAGTTGAAAGTCAATGTAAAATCAATTGAAACATAACGTAAACTTGGAAAACTTTCTTTGTTTAAATATCAAATTTTTATTGACAATGCAATTTTCAACTATCAATCACCAATGAGAAGCTGCTTGTGTAAGCTACATTTTGATTGGTCAATCGATTATCTGTGTTGGAAGCGGGCTCTAGCAATTTGCAAAAGTCTTTTCCATACCTTGTCAAAATTACGCGAATCCGCGTCCATTGCATATTAACGTTGCGTTCGACGGCAACAGGAGTTGTTTTCTATCATCATTAATTCAGGATTCTTGTGACGCTTTTTTCAAGAAAAAAATATGAAATGATTAATTAACGATTACTCTTTCAATATATGTTCTTATTGTTTTATATTTGTCCGTAATAAAATCAAATTAAGGGCTTAAACTTTAGTAAAAAACTTAAAAAATGGCGTCGACGTCACGACGACGTCATACAACGTCACGTCACCTGAACCCCCTACCTTTGGTTTGCATTATGATTTTTTTCTCTCTCCCTCCCTTTCAATTCGACATAAAACGTAAAAAAATAATCTGTTACGCATTTACCGTCGTCTAAAATAATGACATCAGGTTATTTTATCAGTATTTAAAATATCTAATTTGTTTTTCTATAAAACAGTTTAGATACAGTTTTTTACATGCGTACATCTGGATTATCATTAAATTTATTATCTGACACCTAATAATTTGAAAAAAAAATCAGATCGCAAATCTTTCAAACTCGTACAGCCTCATTTAATAAAGTAGTCAAATTTATCATGCTTTAAGAGTACCAAATTTAATAAAAGCATCTTTATTTACTACAATTTTGTATTGACTAAATGTTTCCTATTTTAGAGATATAATACTTACTTTGGCCGTTTCTGGAACTGGAACCATCAGACGAAGTTGACCAGTAAACACAGCATTAGCTAGATTTCTATAAGCTTCAGTAATGTTTGGTTCGAGTTTGGAGATATCAGATGTTTCTATAAAAAAAGGCAGAAAACAATAAAGTGTTCAGTTATAATATGGTTTTCAAACGTTATTAATCTTCGTCCATTCGTAACAAAATTACGTAATAATGAAAAAATTAATGAATGATATATATACTTAGATGAATATTAAAGGCAACTGTAGGGACATAAATGGATTTTCATACATGTACTTCGTAATTTGCAACTTCATTATTAAACATAACTATTAAAAGTGTATCTGATGAGGACTTTAGTCACAGGTATTGATGTTCCGAGATGTACAAAATGGAGATTTTTAACTAATTTAATAACAATCAATACTTAAAATAGAATGTAACATTAGTCCTTGATGAAAGTTACTATGCACTTAATGTTTTCGAGAAATGAGAGCGTCAATTAGACCAATCACTTACTAGAATATGCCACGCAGCCATTAATTTTCTTCTGTGCAGTTCCACCAGTTGACAAAGCAACACTATTAGAGCTCATTAAACATTGACTTGAAAATGAGCAATAATAAAAACTGTTACATTGGAATGAATTGATACTAAGACATGTGGATGAACATTGACTGACAGAATGTGAACCTGACACAACTTGATCAACACGTGTAGGTATAAATCCATTTCGTATGAATGTAAAATAACCTGGAACGATAAAAACATGTACATTTATAAAATACGGAAAATGATAATGCTGTAGTAACACATTGTGTAGGTCCTATCACGGATAAATGACGGACTAATACAGCTCACAGTATTATACTTGAAGTAAGCATTGACTGCTATCAAACAGACATGGATAAAGGCCTCATATAGGAATCAATCAAGACATAAACACTACACATGCAAATATACAATGATAGATATAAACGAGGTATTTCTGGTTTTCATTCAAGGGGCTAATTCGATTTTTAAAACAAGGATAGCCTTAAAGCATTTTCGTTTATGAGTGGTTTTTATAGGACTGATTATTATAAGAAAAATAAGTAATGTTTGGTGGACACAAATAAAATGCAATCTTCAGTACTGAAAATAAAGGTCATTACAATAAATTGTACATGTATAAAAAGAAAGCAATACTAGTGAAAACTTTTGGGACTGTTGTAAACCAACTTTGAACATATTTACATATTTTTACAAGATATGCAAACATGTCGGTCAATGGTAAATATTATGCAAGTACACGAAGTTTAATACCATACACGTATAGTTGAATTTTAAAAGAATCAAAATATTTCAAGAAATGACAAAATTTTATATTTAATTGATTAATGAATAGAACAACAGAAACATACTAACGTAATCTTTCTGGTTGAGCGATTAAAGATGTGGTTAGATATACATTTTTATCATCATGATCTAGTTTTGTTCTTTGAAATCTGATTAGCGAAGCTTGTGACCTGTTTGCCATAATGAAAATTGCTTCAATAATAAACATCTTTGATGTTGTGTTTAGAAATTCTGTATAATGACCTGAAATAGATTGAAACATTTATTTTGACAAATATGTACAAAACAAAAAAAATTCAATTTAATGCATTACCATAAAAATAGAACGTGTAAAAGTTTGTATAAGCATGTTTAAACATATAAATATAAGTAACTGATTCAGGCCTTCATAAGAAAATGATAGATCTTCAATGCAATTCATATATACTTTGTATTACATCGTTTTTCATCAGTAGCCAACGATTACATCATATATAGGTGTGTGTGTGCTTCGATGTACAGCTATTTGCACCGTATATATAATTTTATCATGATAAAACTGTACATGTATATGTTATTGATAATGTGATATTTACTTACCAGGAAACGTAATTTGTAATTGCTTGGTTTGATCGGAACTAAAACATAGATGTACATCAAATAATGAATGGTCCGGATGATCAGTATCAAAATCAAAGAAATGAAAGACCATGTACTGAGCTGTCTGAAACATATATAGTTATAAAAGTAAACATTCACTATATGCACACCTAACATCGGCGAAACAAAATGTATTTGTAAGGACTAGCCTCCTTACAAATGGCTCCACAATAATACTTGACAGTATGACATTGTTTGCGAATTTTGGTCGATAAACGCAAATATTAAACACTTTGTAAAAAACACATTGTATGTTGTGGATAGTACTGTGACTTTATTATATTTAGTAAGAGTTTATAATGATAAAAGGATGAATATAGACGCCTTGACACTTGGTTTACATGGTAAGTGATGGAAACAATAACACGCAATACGAAAGTTATATATTATATGATATAATTTCAAAAAAAATATTTCGTGGAATTGCTTGTAAATGATAACAATTATGCTTAAAGTAGAAAATTGTTTATAGAAGATCCGTTTCATGATGTAACTGAAGAATAAAGAGACATTGGGTATAGAGATCCGTCTTTAGACAAAAAAGCTTGTATATGTTATAAAAGTAAATTGATATTTGACGTATTTGAAATTACTAAGTATTGTGTTTCTACTTACATTAATGACTGTTATTTCAAGACGTACTGGTTGGCCTATTGAACCACCTAAATATCCATCACTAATTTCCATCCAACCATTCTACAATGAAAATGAAAAAATATATGCTGTGATAATCATATAACATACAAATAACACACTAACATAAAAATAATAGTTCCAATTTATGAAGGGAATAATAAAGATCAAAATTATCATTTTCTGAACTGACGCACTGAATAATCTCAGGACAAAGTTGGTGACATCGTGTTTGTTAAATATTTATCCTCCGTGTTTGTCAAAGTATGAAGCATAGATGCATCTAACAATACGGTCAAACTATCTTGTAGTTTTATAATTTCACTTTGGTTAAACTATAAAATGTTAGAATATAATTCATCCAATAGCATGGTTTACCATAAAGTATATAAGGGCTAATTATATCCAGTAATATTCAACTTCATTATTTGAGTTTCTGGGAATGTCGTGAGATTTCAATGAGGTCAGAAAAGCCAGCATCTCTTTAAAGCATTTGTTCATGAATCATTTAATGGCATAGAAATATTAAATCTCAATGCATTTTTTATATTTGCCTTTCTTGTAGCTTGCGAAATAGCAAGAATATATAATCAAAAGGCTAAATAACAAATTACTTACCGCAAGAAAAGCGTATCTAAATATTGCATTTGTTGTACCATTTTGATTTGGGAAATCCGTTCTCAAAGATTCAAATATATTACAGGTCAAACCACGTATAGTTTCCTGTAAAACAATATATTCTATAAAAATATTGTAACAAAGTATGTTATAAAATGTCATAAAGGAAATTATAATGGTTAGTGTTTTATTCTTTTAAAACGCAATTGAAAAATGTAGCATAAGGTTGATCTGAAACATGTACCAAAGTTGTTTTAGTATATCTTCATTTACATTTTTGAAGCAGCACAAACAACGAAACGATACTTAGTTTTTTCCAGTATCGTTACGATAGAAATATATTTAACGAACGCTATCAACAGACTCTGTCATAACAAATTTTATGTCTCAGAAATGTCACCTTTTTATCGCTGTAAAACATTTATATTAGTACATAAGAGCTTACCTGTCCAACGAAGAAATAATTAGCATCAATTTGGAACATGTTTAAAGGATCACGTAGTGTTATAGAGTACGTTGCGTCAGGAGTTGTATTGGACGGTGCAAGTACACCTATATCATTACTGTCAATATTTGTTACTGTACAGTTGCGATAAGACTTGTCTATGATGTACTTTACACCTGAAATATAGTAGTATATCTAACTTGGATGTTATAAATTTAAAAGATGATGGTAGTATTATGTGACGTATGCGAGAATACTCCAGGAATGTAATTTATGACCATATTCCACGAAGGTATATAGCAAAGGTTCCATCGTGCATTTTGTACCCCAAACACATTGACACAACGGGTGTCACGCGGAAGTTTATAATTGCTTGTTGGTGTAAATTTTGTGCTAGCATTTTGAATATGATATAGGCGTAGCACTAAGTGATTTTGACTGCTGCATTTTCTTTGCAGCAAACAAAATAAATACCAATCATAATCTAATCTTCACTAATATACTGATTCTCATTTAGTAACAAAAATATATGCTTATTATGTCCTTTTTAACTTGAGTATTTGTTAACTGATTTTGTACGTATCAGTGATTCTGCACAGTAAGACTAAAAGAAAACAGAAGTTTTTTACCAGTTTTGAAGTCTTCTACGATAGACAAAGGTCTAGTTGTATAATATGGTGCAACTATTTTATTATAATGTAAATCAGTTCTCACCAATTGAAAACCATCATCATACCAAACCTGGAATCAAGTATAAACGCATGAAAAGTAAGTATCGTTCTTACAAAGGATGAGGATACTCAGATTTATTCATAAATATGCGCAATGAAAAACTTCCATCAAAGAGTCTTCATTGGCAAACTTCCTAAAAAACTTTGAAAAAGTTATCATACAAGCTACGATGAATGTTCCAATTTTGAATAAATGTTAAATTGTTTAAACTGTTTAGTATCACTTAAGTACTTGTGTATTATAGAAGAATATAATTTTTGCAACAACTTTAAAACTGACATTTTTCATAATACTGACATTCGTTTCATAATAAGACAATACATTTTTTTCATTAGAAAGTTGATTAATTAAAAGACTAATAATCTAACTTTACTTAAAATATATATCTAGGTAACAAAGTGACTGCAGAACAACATTAATACCATTATACAATACACTTGACAAGTATATCACTACTACATTGTAATATAGTAATACACTGGGTATATCACTTCATATAGACAGTGTATTCAGGAAGCACATATTACCTTAGTAGTAAAGATATGTTGTTGTGCTGGAATAGATAGTTCTACTGTATAACTGTATGCTGATGGTGCTTGAAACATACTTGAAGTATCTATGTTTGGATTCATCCAACCTAGAATGTTATATACAGTATGAAATTAACTAATATAACATTTTAACACTCCTAAGTCATATGAATAGGAATAAATAGATCGAGGTATTTTCTCTAGTTTTTGCCTTAAGTGTTTTAATGACCTTTATAATCTATGTTTGGATGTACAATGTAATTTGTTTGATTTAGTTAAATAAAATGATAATTAACCCACGACATGTATGCTTTATAGTAACAACTGTTTTACTTTTTCAGGATTTTCATTTTTTAAAACATTATACTTGTTGATGCTGAAATAAGTTGATCATTGACTTTTTGTTATGGTTATAATATAAGTAAATTACTCACATAGAATTTCCGTATGAAAATAACTGTTCAGTCGTCTTAAGACGTGAAAAACACATAGTAACATACTTTTCGTAAAAACTTAAAAATAGCTTATTCCTTTTAACGGTATCAAGCTGTTGGGGTTTTTTTTTAAATTTCATTTTGAAAATTTAAATCTCAGTTAAGTGGTATCTGATTAATTTAGTAGTAAATAGAACAAAACAAGTAGTGGTGCTAAATAGATGTTCAAATGTTGAAGATAAAATGGGATGGATCAAATCGCAAGAAAATTCTTTAAGATTCTGTTTATACTGCACATTTGTATATCTATTATCCATAGACTTTACTTACCAAATGTAATTACAACATCAACTGCAGTATATATCTGTAAGGATAATTAATAAATATGTAAATAAGAAATTAAAATGCTTTAGAAAATTATACTTTTGCATGTTATCTCAGATTATTCGAATAATACTAATTTATTTAGTAATAATGATAAAAATACATCGTTAAAACCCAATGGTACTAATGAGTTATATTTATTTGTTGACGTATAGTACTCTCGGTTATCGAGGATGGCCAAATATGGATTAGAATCAAGCTGAAAAATAGAGTGCAATGTATAATTGCTTTAAAATACACGGAACATAACAGAACAGATAATTTATTTAAGATATGTAAATAGTTCATTATCTTGTTTACTTGATCACAATAAATTATACAAACTTTTCCAGAAAGTAAAATGCAAATAGAAGAGTCTAGCGATCATGCAATCGTAGATAAAATTAACAGACACTTTAAGAAAAACTCGCAAATAAAAAAGCCTTACCCTTTGTCCAACATTTCTGATAATAAAACTGCCATTATACACAGCTTTTCGTAGAGATTGATATGCTTCAAGTATTGTTTTCTGTGCAGGGAAACCATCAACATTTCCTATATGATAAATATATAATATGTTTAATACTAAATCATTTTTTACACAATTATGTTTACAATACATAAAATATCATGCTGGGAACTAAATTGTTCTTATTTTCTGCAATGTATATGTCATCATTTTGTTTGTTCAATTATGTTTTCGATGTCTTACTTATATAATACTAATAATGTTTCAATATGCGAATTTTTATCAATCACTTTTACTTGTCAATGATGAAAAAGTCATTTTGTATCAACTCATTTGTTGAGTTCGGTTGAACTCGTTTATATCTTGTTTTATTACATATTGTTATTTGAACTGGACTCTTACATTGTCTAACTATCTATTTTGAATATTGATTAAATGAACATTCGCATTGCTTTTAAATCGAAAATTAGCGTCAATACTGTACATAACAAAAGCTGATACGCAAATACTTACTAGAATAATGATCGCAAGTTGGTGTGTTCTGCAGTATACTACCATCGCCAACATGTTTAGAACTTAATCTACAAGTTTTATCATTAATACAATAATCATAACTATTACAAGTAAAACCTGGACTGTTTATACAGAAGCTAGCGCAATCATCACTGCCTGTTGAATTTAATAATCTTGCATCGTCTGTGAATTCCATAGTTTTACCATCTATCTTAGTGAACTGTGCTGAAAATTGTTGTAAATTAATATCATAAACTATTGATGCAATATATGTATCTATTATAAAATAATTTGACTTTCGTTTGATAATTGTACGCAATCTGACTAACATTATCTTATGGTGGTCAATATTACATGATTTGAATGTGGCAAAGCATTCAAATTCTTAAACTTCAACTAATGAGAGCATTCAATTCTTAACTGCATTATTTTATTACTTCAGTCATACTTACTTTATATACGGGTGTCTGTATCCTAGCAGCAGTTAGTGGTGCTTTGCCTACTGTAACTGTTGCAACTGCTCTATTATTATGCATTTAATGAATTATAAAGCCCTAAATTGTTTAGCCCACAACTTACTACGTTACGTTTGCTTTAATAGAATTTTTTTATTCTTGTTATACACCCATAAACCTCAACGAAATCATAACTTAACCTACCTTGGTAAGTGGTTTGATCAAGTAATGTAGCACTAATAAATAAATTAGCATCATCTCTATCTATATGAATATTAGATACGCGTAATGTTGATACATGCATTTTCTCTGCTAATATAAGATGTGCCCATTCTTTAACTGACTTCTCATCGTTTGTATTTAAAGCACCTGAAAGTAATGATATTTACGGTACATCTACTTAAAAAGTTATGGTCAGGGTTTAGAAATTGTTTGGTAAATATTTAACTTTCTTATTACTGAACTTTAAAGTCTAAGTGCGGTCTATATATTGGTATTGTTTAGAGGGCTCTTCTAAGACATTGTTTTTAAATGCAAGTCGCGTATTTACATTTTTACAGTTGAGATGATAGTGACTTATATTGAAGTGTATATATAAGTGCGTTGAAGTGCAAATATTATTTTCTAAGTTATCAATATTTGATTAAGATCAAGCGTTTCAAAATTGGCCTAGTATTATTACTATTAATTTTGATCTTGTCGATAAGTGAAAGAGGTGGTCAAATTAAGAAATGTCTAAGTTATGTCATGCTAATAGGATGTCATGCTAATAGGATGTGGCCAAAAAATGTCAGCCTTGTAGTTGATTTGAAACGTTCTATCTATTCTATTCCATATAATGTGTTATAATAATGTTCCAAGAACCAGTTCTTTTACAATTGATGATATAATTATTAAATTACCTGGAAGCATTAGTTTGAATGATAACTTGTTGGCATTTTGAAAGCATTGACTGACATCATATGAGTCAAGACCTGGTGACTTTGGATCAAACTCTACGAAGTTGTAAGTCAGAGTAAACCCAACCTGTATAAGATATAAAACGTGTGGTTATACGATACAATAGGTGAAAAGGCATCATGTACGATTAAAATGTTATGTTTTACGTTTAACTTAAAATTAATTTCCATAGAATATTTAAAACACATTTTTGCACTTTTTATCGAGTATTGGTTTTACTAAAATGCTACTTTAACATCGTGCTCTTTTACAGTAAAAAGAAAGTCCATAGAAAAATTCAGGGGTAAACTATACAGTACACATCATCAAATAACGTTCTTAAAGGTCAGAAATTCTTACCCATACTACAGCCTTATTAAAATTAAACCATTAACAATTTTATGCCTCACAAAAGCTTACGAAGAAATTATTGACTATTGTAACTACTCCTGTATTTTAACAGTATACTGTTACAACACTGTTAAGCAAAAGACATAGAATGCTTGATTATCCAATACTATTCAAAATCATGTTAAGACTTACATCAGGGGCAAATAAATCCATCTTGACTGGTATACCCACTGGTTGTTGAATACTTTGATCAAAGATTTCTGTCCAATCTTGCTGAAATATAACATAATATAATGTAATTCTGTTATGATGTTGATGTCCAAATATTCTAATACGGTATGATGACTAATTGTAGTAACATATAGAAGAGTCTAGGTCCGAGAGTTCATTTTAGACAGTCAGATAGGTCATGTTATTTAGAATATGTTTAAGTTTTCTATAAATTACAGCACTGGTGTTGATTTATTTGTGTGTAGCATTACTTAATAAATGAAACGATCTTCATATTCGGATCGTTTTCGTTGTTGACTAAGACACACTTTTACATTCGATACATTGATTAATAAATAAATAAAATAACAGGTTATATACAAATATTTATAGCACTGATCACTATAACTGATCTAGAATATAATGATACTGTAAATGACCTTACCGCCAGAAAGTATACTGTAATGATAACTTTTTTATTGTTGACAAAATCGTGCACACTTAGATTTTGTGATACAGTTTGATACACATCACATAGTACATCACGTGTATAGATCTGTAATATATTTATACAACATAAAGGTTTAGACAATATTGACTTTACACTGATTAGAAGGAACGATAGTCCGTCCAGTGGTATAATTTGCTTAGGCATCGAGAGGTCCAGGGTCCGAAGCTCACTTGGAGCTATTCTAATTTCATTGGGCAAGAAAATTACCCACAGTCGTTCACCAGGTGCAAATGGTTTATGTGGAGGATCAATGATCAAATTAAGGGTAATTGTAAAGTCGGCTGAACATGTACATCACAGCAGATATTAAATTGCACTTTAACTCTTTTTAGTTTATATACAGAACCGTATTGATTAATTCGACAAATACATTTATACATAAAAGTACAATAGTGTATGTATGTGGTGAAATGTTACCAAGACAGATAAGTTTCAATTTTTAATGATGATATGAATTTTTTTTACACACTTTTATCATCAAAAATAGGAATAAATAAAGGCAGAATAAAATACCAGGTCAGAAACTTTAAGAAAAAGAAAATGTTTTATATTTTATGATAGAATCGGCTTAATTATAAGTACACTTAATTTATTTAAACTTATCTTCGTATACATATAATAGCAATAATCAGATAAGTTTAGAAGCCAAGATACATTCCGTAAGAGAAAGAAAACTTGATATTTACATTTCTGAATATTGGCAATGTCTTCAAGTTTATGGTAGTTTTATCAGAAGATGACTGAATTTATTACAAACAATATAAAGCTCAAATGTTGAAACAACACTGTAAGTAATCATGTACGAAATTCTTACCTGTCCTATATAAGTATAGTTGTAATTCAGATGAAAGAATTGTAATGGTGTTTTTAATTCTAATACATATGATTCCTTATATTTATATGCTGTCATATTTAGACCAGTATCCATTGATGAAGAAGATAGTGGAAGAGTTGTACAATTACCCAATGATTGATCAATTAAATATCGTACACCTGAAAATACAGAATATACCGCAACGTTATTTTATTCCTTTGAATGATGATAAAGTACGGGTAATAACAAATTCATTAAAATTGGTAAAAACGAACATTCAGTCGTGAGTTACCTGCAACTTAGAGTAAATATCGGAATAAATCACGTAAAATGAAACCTTATTAACTACATAAATTGGGTGAATTGAAGAACTTGATTTATTAAAATCTAATGCCAGTTAAATTGCCAATCGGTTATAACGTGGTATTGAAGTAGTGTTGTACTGAAGCTTATGCTTACCGGTATTATAGTCGTGAATTTCTGACACTGGATTCTTTGAAAATGTTGGGTATGTTGCTAATAGAGGATGATAATCACGTCTAAAATATTTATATGGTTCATCATACCATATCTGAAAAAAAACAGTCAGAATATCGAAACTTAATTAGTGCATGGAATAATAAAATATTTCATCTAAAATAAAGCAATCTGAGGTTGAGATAAAATTGGAGTTGAAGAGCTTTGTGTTGGTTAGTAAGCGGATGTTCTTGCTTTTCCAAATGGACCTTACAGTTGAGAAGACGTGTCTGACAATACATTCATCAAAAATGGGAATAGACTCAGTACTTTCAAACATAAAGCGAATGAAACTAACACCATATGTGGTAATTGGTAACGTAGTGTTATCAATGTCATTTCGAGTATCGCTCCTATAACTATTTTATAATATTGGATTCAGAATTGAAAATATAACCGCGAGTTAGACTAATAAGGTTGTGATTTGGAGAATACTGCTTATTTAAGTTTATAAGTTGTCATTAGATATAAAAATTGAAATAAAATTCATAACAATTTAAGCGCTCATAAAAGAATATTTATTCTATGACCTCCTGGCCCATAAATGTCGACACTCTAATCATTTGTATGATATCATAAGAGTCAATTAACGCTTGATTACTTAATTGCCAGTAAGATAATACACAAAGTAAACTATAGAAAGGTGAACATCACAAACTATTTATTTTCACAACTACATGTATTATATGCTTCCTACTAATCAAATTGATTAAGCTTTAACCACAAATCAATAATGTTTTTATTAAATACTTACACTTTCAAAGTTAATAGCAGACACATCAGGATATATTAATTCTGTTTTATAATAGAAGGCTTTAGGTAATATAGGCAAGGCTTTCCCTTGTTTTCTACCAGTACAAAATACATCAGTAGGTGTCTGTAAATACAGAACAAAAGTGTCATGATGATTAAACATCCCGATGTCATTGTTCATGTCATGCATTGTGGAATCAGATGAATAACTTTATGATTATGAAAACGATACAAAATAAAATTCATAATAGAAAAACGGAACAGTCTTATTAATATTCGTGAAAAAATTATGCATTTTCAAAAATTACGAATTCAACTTTATTCAGCTGATTATAATCATGTTCTTCAAGATGTACGTATTCATGAAAAGAGCGCTATACAAATGCGGTATATAATAAAAAAGTATGTCATGAAAATATCTTTCATTGAAGCTTTTTTTAACGACTTTAACCTTCCATATCAAGTTTGTCCTTATCTAGTGATTAAAAATTTAAAAAAAATGTTACAACTACAACGTTTACCTGGAAAATAGAGTCTGGTACATCGTCGACATCAGGTATAAAGTTAGAATATAAATATACAACAATTAATTGTTGATTATATACACCATTATCAAAGAATGATTCTGTTTGCTGAGCTTTGATTGGTTCTGATGATATAGACGATGATGTGCTTGTATTGTAACCTGTAGAAGACATATTAATAAGTTATCACTATCATCACCTTCAGTTATACCCTTACTCCTAGTAATGCTAAATTTATCCAAACATCAGGCGATGTTTCAAATGACAACAATTACATTACAAATGCATATGAGTGTAGTTTGCTTTGCGTTGTGAAAAAAATGAAAGCAAATACAAAGTATTTAGAACTAAATCTATTCATAATTATTGTGTTACTAAGCTTGACACTTTATGTCATTAAGAAACACCAATCATTGAATGTGTTTTATAGGGAAGGGAGGGGATACTTGTTCAAGGAGGAATTATATGAAAACTCATGATCCTACAATGTAAAGAGTCAAGTACTTACTAAAATAGTAATCCATTGTAACATTAGCACTAGTATGAGATGTAGCAGGAGGACATCCTTTCCAATGTTCCACTAGAACACCATCTAATGTCGTATTACCAATATATACCTGATTAATAAATATGCCATGAAATTAAATATGGTCATCTCGAAAAAAAATAATATAATTAGAATATTAACACTTGCTCAATATTTGGTTTGTAGTCGGACTCATTACTTGATAACTAATGGGTATGTCTCCACAAAACGTCTCAAAAATGCTAATATTTTATATTCCGCTCAAATGAGAATAAACCAATTATTGAGACAGAATATTTTAGCTGAATTTTGTGACATTACGGTGTTAATACTAAGCAGAATGCCGTGTCAATTTGAGAACGGTTGCTTGAAGAATTCACGTTCCTGTCTTTGATACAAATATTTACCATGTAAAAAATAGCACTAAAACATTTTATTGATATGATTATCATTAGTAATATTAGTAATTAGCATTGAACAAGAAAATTGACAAGGTATCACAATATGGAGCATAAAGCTTTTAATGTTTTTTTTTGCTCGATTTAACGCCGTGTCAACACAATTTAGGTCAGTTTACGGCGTCCAGTGCACTTAACCTAGTATTCCTGGACCATTGTCTATAACCAGTACTCACCTACCCTTCCACAAGGCCGGAAACTTCTCCATATTATCTAATCAATGGAGGAAAATCGACATTATTGTCAAATTTGCATGGAAGTGTATAACCTCCCCGGGTGGAGCATAAAGCCTTTGATCCTTGTTAAACAGATTTTATATCCATAGTATGTGACGGACAAAACAGTAAAAAATGATATATTCAAATATGTATGCTATTAACTTCTAAGTATCAGAAGCTTAATTCTTTTCATATCAACTTCTTATAATTGTCTCATCATATTTAGTCTTATGGAGACAACAATGATATAAAATAAAATATATACTCTTACCTCGTCATAACGTTTACCAAACACTAATGCTGTTGATGAATCGTTAATATGTAGATGTCCATTAGACATTGTATATCCAAACATTGTTGCTAGGTTACTAGTTGATAACTGACCTGCTGTACATCCGTTGTCTGAAATGAAACTACAATGTGTTTATGATATGCTTCTTATTGCTCTTTAATTAGTTAGTTTTGTTTATATATATAGATACTACAATCGAGTTGTTCCATGCTAAAAAAATATTGATGCATTGTTTTGTCGTCTGTAAGAAGACGTCTGTTTCACAATGACCTCATTTTCGACTAAACGTTTCAACTTACAGTTTCCATGGTCATAGAAATATAATAATTGTACATAATGGGTTGAGAGAGAATTGGTGAATTAAAGCTAGCAGTAATAATTTAAAATGATTAAGTTTGCAGCCATTTTATCAATAAGTATTCTTGATGTAATAATACTGGCATTTCATTCATTTGGTGTATGGGAAACTTTAACTTAAATTTAGTTTTACTTAACTAGAGCATAAACCAAATAAGTGATTTGATCTTACAAACACTATGCCATAGATCTTGTGTTGCAATATTTAACTTTACCTTTTATAAAGAAGAGTTCATCAGTAGCATAGTTAAATATAACTTTTTCTTCATTACCATTGTCCATTAGTATTGTAACAGCTCTATTACCAGGATAGTCATAGTATATTTGATATGTACTTGTTTTTCTTTCTACTGGATCATTCATTTGTAGTGTTACATGAAATGCATCTGGTATAAATGGTAAGGGTCTAGCTGAAAACGAAAATAACAATAGTAAACATTTGGCTATTCTGTTAATGAAATTCTCAAATTACAACATCTTCATATGCTTCGTTTACGATAACATATTCATTCAGATCATTGCTTCACTACCTAAATTATTGTGATTATGTATCGAAGTATAACCACAAATATTTAAAATAGTAAGTTTCACAAAAATGACAGTTTAGCTTGTTCATAGTTATTGTTTTTCAACATAATGGTAAATTCTAATGTCTATTTTTTATATTTTAAAAGTAAATGTATTCATCTAATGTATTCCTAAGTAAACAATAAGTAAGACATTATACATTTTCCAAGAAACATACGTTTTTACAAAGCCAACCACAATCGGAATTTGATTGGGATCGTCCAATAAAATTTGGGTTTCAAAAGTAACCGAATTGTATGTAGTAAGCTTATCATAGACTAGCTTGTATCATATTGACCTAAACAGCAGTAAATAATTGTGAAGTAACTTACCATTTTGTGTGCCCTGTTTGGCTTTTATATCATCACATACTGTAGCTGTTGATAATGTTGATTGTAGGAATAGTACAACAATGATAAAATAACAACATACTGTTGATTGTTGTATAAAGGTCTGAAAAAAAAATATTTTATCAGTCATTTACACCATCAATCAAATTCTATTTATCGTATAAACACCTGTTCTCGAACCTCACCTGATCTCGAACCTTTCATAAAAATGTTGTTTACTTTGCTACGTAATTGCGTATGATGTCATCAACTCGTGTGCACAAATGTTAAGTAAACAATCGACGCAACTACAACTGTCAAACGAGAATAATGCGCAAGAAACAGGTAATTAGAATGAATATTTTGTGATGGTGAATATTTTTCAGTAAATCCTTATTACCTTTTTCCGCTCTGTCAATACAATCTATAAATATTGTTTAAAAGTATGTTATTGCAAAAGAAGCACATGGCAGGTAGCCATTTCTGTCTTCTGCTCATAAAGTCATGTGACAGTTAATTATAACCTCACAAATAGCCAAATATGGTAGAGGTTCGAAATTAGGTCATCTATTTTTAGCCGCCATGACAGTTTTCAGAGAATGGTATTGTTTTTTCTTGAAGGATTTGGACTTGAATCAAATATAAAATATCAACAAATATATGATAGAACAGTTGAATATAGGTTAAAAGGTGTGTTTTAATTATATTTTTCTAAAAATAGTGTTGTATTGATTAAAAATGGCTCGTTGAGTCCTTAGAGGTTCGAGAACCGGTGTGTCCACGCTACTTGCCCCGCTATTATACACGTATAAATACTATTTGAAGTATGCAATATAATATTGTCTAAAGGTGGTCGAGACACCAACACCAAAGAAACTATTTCGTCGCCTCAATCTAACAATGCTCTAACTACCAAATTTTATTTTTGGGAAATCGACTTCAAAAGTTCAAAAGGTTATATCTTCGTTGTTTCAGTCTGTATAGACATGAGACTTGGTAGGCACATTTACAATGTTATTCCACACATACTTGAAGAATATTATGGAAATATTATGAATAATAATGCTGAAAATTGCAAAAATGTGTTTGGAGATAGATCAAAATTCGCTTATTTTGGTTATGCATCTCGTTCTAACACTGCGCTATCTCCAAGAAGACATTATAATGGTATTTGTGCACATTTTCTATAATTTTGAGTTTGTAACACTGCCTATGTTGCAGCATACATATTTATTTTGGTATACATCGAAAATATGATGTCACTGGAGAGGAAAAACACGATAATCATATTCTGTACTCCGACTGGACGAAAGGAGATAGAGCAATGTTCGAACAAGCTTCTATGGACTTAGAGCATTGTTAGAGTCAACTAGGACATAAAACGAGTGACGAAGACTTCATTTTGATCGGAAAACAGTATTTTCAGCCCAAACATTGATCTATTTCCTGGACATAGAGCAATGTTTACGCTGTGAGCAGAGAAAATGTGTGGAGATAGGATAATGTACGATTGGCGAATTGAGCTGTTTGACATGATATAGTCTCGAAACCTTTTTTAGAAGATAGAACAAGGTCATACAAATCACTTGGTATGTTTATCTCATTTTTTTCAAAAATGGAGATAGGACATTGTTAGATTGAGGCGACGAAAATTTGTATTGTAGTGACTTAGGTTCAGGGTTGTCTCCTCCACCATTGATGCTGTCGATGGTTATTATTCTACATCACAGGGATATGTCATGTGACCTTTCTTTGATATTAAAACATACTGTATATAAACATAATATACAAGGGATACAACCGCGTTAAGTAGACCATTTAATGTAGATTGGTTACCATGTGACACACGAAAACTATTAATACTCTGATGGCACTTTCGCCACACCATTAAACAGAGTAAATATAATTCTTCAATCTACAAAGGTTCAAAGTTTCTAAGCGCAGAGTATAAATATGATTCAATTATCAAAAGTATCAAACACGGTACAAAAATACAACTAGAACGAGTTTGGATAGGCAGAATTCGACAAATTTAGAGGAAAATCATAACAATTTTATACTTAAAAATAACCTATCAACCACCCCAATCTGAGACAAACATGTCAGTTTAACTCCGCAACAACCAATGCGTTTCAAATTGCGAGTGTTAGCACAATAATCTCAGAATTTTGAAAAAGAGATTTGTGGGACAAAGTACTTACTGAAACATTTTTATCTGGCTACAAACAGAAAGTGTATAGCTACAGTTAACTTCGTGGTCCAAATTATTTTGCTATACGTTTTATCATTTTACCCATTATGAAGTGCCATATTTTCGGCCAAATTTGGGTCAAAATAATCAGTGATAACATCATACATACATGTATTATCAAAAGTAACAGTATTGAGATATACTCACTTAGTGATAGAGATAGTAGATAAACGTGTTACGTTAAATATGAAATTAAGTCTGACATAATAATAAAATGTTGATAAATATTCAATTTCATGGTAAAGAAACTGAACGCAACACTCACATTAATTACAGGAGGGTATTAAGAAGTTTTCAGAATATTATCTGACCAATGAAGTTGAACAGATTGTTTGCAATAAACTTATTTTTGTTTCAGTATGTGTAATCTGTTCCAACAAAAGTAAGATTAATAATATTTTTTTATTGAAGTTAAGTTTACATATAAAGGAAAGACCGAGAAAGATGTATAAGTCATTAACAGCAAACGAAGAAATAAATAAATTTACAAACAATATTTAAAAGCCATCTATCAGAGAATGTCTCCAAAAAGTAGTACATATGTATTCGATTAGATATTTTCCTTAAGGGAAGGTTATGTGATATTTGTCCGCTTCAAGTATCAAAAGTTTAGAGCTTCTGTATGCGCTGGCTCTTAGTGATCCTATGTGTAATTTATACTAAAGAATAAAAGTTGTAAATGTTATAGCCATGTAGATTTTGCACGCTAAAATCTTTACACCTTCGGTTTCTTTTTTTCTTTCTTTTTTACTGGGTTTTAACGCCGTGTCAACACAATATTAGGTCATTTTACGGCGTCCAGCGCACTTAACCTTGCTTTTCTGGACCCTTGTCTTTAACCAGTACTAATCTACCCTTCCACAAGGCCGGAAACTTCATATTATCTAATCAATGGAGGAAAATCGACATTATTGTCTAATTTTCATGGAAGGATATAACCTTCCCGGGTAGGATTCGAACCCGTACCCCCTTCGGGACACGAGATTTCAAATCCTGGCGCGCTACTTTACACCTTCCACTTTAAGTAAAGGGGCAACTAGTATCAATCTAATTAACGCAAAGTTACGAATCTATTAAATCAATCTAGGCTAAATCTCTTAGGATTAAGCTGTTTACTAACTACTAAGTGCATACAATTGTCAGTGAATGAAAACTGTCCTACATAATTAAAAATCATTGGTAGGAGAGAGGATGGCCGTAGAAATAATTTCATGACCTAGTTTCAAGAAAGTATGTCCCGCCCGGGAATCGAACCCACGACCCCTCGATCAGTAGTGTGTGCTACCAACTGAGCTAGCCGGGCGGCATTCACAGTTGAGGTGATAATCACACAAGGGATTTCTGTTTCCTAAGCTTGGTGCTTACTACTGGATAACTACTGACTGCAAGTAGCGTGATGCTACATCATAGCATGATAATCCCTGTGAAATCGGGAACCTCATGTATTCCGAACAAATTTCTACAGTTTGGGCATTCGGAAGAAATAAATGCAATGATATCCGAAAGCCTGTTAATTCTGAACCTATTTATTTGATCTCATGTGTTTATCAGGCTACATTTTAAATACAATCATAAAGTAGAGGTTTACTGTACTTACCATTTTCTGACCAAGAAAGAAAACTGAGATTTTACAAAACTCCCTCCTTGCACTAAGGACCGAGATAAATCAACGAACACAAATCCTATGTTATAGCTAACCATATGCATATAAAACGCGTCTTTCATGAAACTTCCTTCTTTTTAAAAAAATGTATTAAATCCTAGTTTTTATCTCATTTAAAATCAATGTTCAATTGTTAATAAAAATTTAAAATAAAAATAGCATATTGATGTTAAATTTTATCCATCCATTTGTTGCATGTATATAAATTATATATTGTTTCAATCTTAATGATAAGATAACATTTCAGATGTACCACACAGTGGTTAAGGGACAAGATACAGACGATGATGACCATGGTACAGTGAAACCTGATAGCCCATCCCGCTAGCTCAGTCCATTGATCGAGAAATCGTGGTTTCGATACCCGGGCGGGGCATACTTTATTAGAGCTTGGCTGAGCAAGAAACTTTACTCTACAAGCTCATGACTCTGAATCAGAAAGTGGACTCGTTGGTAATTAACCATCGAGCTAAAATAAATTAGTATTAACAATCAAAACACGCAAGAAATCCAGAAATCTCAACTATTATGATATCTTGACGACAAAATTCCGTGATGGAGTAGGCTACGTGCAAGGGTTCGAATTTAGTTTCTCGAAGGTGTTGCATGTTCGAGCCTCACTATGGCTGGTTACTAATATACCCTTCCATGAAAATTCAACAATAATAGCAATTCTCCTCTATTGATAAGATATATGAGGAGTTGTTGGCCTCATTGAAAATGAGTACACAACTACTGTTTGTTTGGCTATACTCATTTCAGTCACCTGTGGCGAACAGTTGACATAACCAGATTTCTTTTAAAAATTAAGTTGTGTCCGGTTAGTAGTTAGTTTATACAAATTTATTTTGTGCTTAAATTTGAAAAGCGTATATTAATCAATATTCCAAGTTTGGTTACTGGCATCCATCTTTGTCTCAATCGTTCTGTCCCATGTAGAATAGTACCGGTTATAGACGAACGTTTAGGACAGCATGGTTAGATGTCCAAGCTGCAATTAAATGACCATAATTTGTGTTGACATGGCGTTTGTTGGTTTGTTTGTGTTGGGTTTAACGCCGTAGCAACACATTGTATAGGTTATATAACGGCGCCCAGTCAACCTACTTACTGTTCCTGGAAAGGCTAAATCTCTGGATTTAGCTGTTAACCAACTACTAAGCACATTCTTTCGTCAGTGACTGACAACTGCCCTTTATAATTAAAAATCATTGGTAGGAAGGAGAATGACGGTAGAAATAATTTCATGACCAAGCTCCACAAAAGTATGCCCCGCCCGGGAATCGAACCCACGACTCCTCGATCAGTAGACTTGCGTGCTACCAATTGAGCTAGCCGGGCGGCTGACCCGGCGTTACACCAATACAAAGAAAATGATCGGACTAACGAGTGTTCGGTTTAAGCAGGTCGCACTGTATTGTAAAATACTGATATATATTACGAGGAGATAACTATATTGTTCAACCGCTGATAGCAAAATTTCACCTTGACTAATGACGAACATAATTTATCATATGATGATACTGTGTAATACAACTTTGGGTTTAGTGGTGCTTCATGGCCCTTTTGTAACATTTTACAACTTTCGAGGCGACCAACCGACTTATCCGTTGTCCCTTTAGGATCTTAGTTATGTAGCCTTTAGTTTTAGCCGATGCTGCGCCATATGAAGATTCACTATAAAAACTCGCACAATAGGTCTAAGTACGTGTATATATTTTCTTGTAACGTAAGCGGTCTGTTACAACCCGTTTTTTAATAATTATTACAATTCGGTTTTATTACTAAACGGGTTGTAACAGCGGTCTATAAACGTTTTTTATATAAACCTGAGGTGCGTTCACCAATGCAAGCGCTCGAGCGTGCGCCTGCTTTGCAAATTGTTAGGCTAGTGAACGCTTGTAAGCGCTCTCTGTAAAATCAAGATAGCGTCAACTAGAACATTATTGAAAATAGCGGGTTGTGGACAATTGTTTCTACTGATACAATAGATGTTTTACTTATTTCATCAGATATGAATCATTATGATACAAGCGAAACACCATTCGAGTTGAATCGCGAGCGCTTGCAAGCACTAGCGCGGATATCTGTGTTCAGAACAAAAGCGCTCAGAGTCGCCCCAAGCGCTCACGTTGTTGAACGCTCCTCTGATGCACATATTTTCTATCTCGGGCATGACTAAGAGATTTTATTGATCCCATAAAAGGAATTTATGTTTCACGGTACTTAACTGTTCACGTGTTGGGGGAGAATGATATAAATTTATAAGCAGCCAGATAGCTCAATTGGGAATGAACCATTCCTTTGTAAACTCAGGTCCCGAGTTTGAGTTCCTGCCAGGATGCATATTTACTCAGGCTGTGACACATGTTCGTTATATGAGAAACGATAACGTAGTATAGTTGTAATAAAATCACTAGTCATTTGGTGTAAATAAATATTGTATGACTTAAACCATTGATACGGCTGTCTGATCAAATATTGTAAGTTAATAGCTGGTCACTGGGTATGAAGTCATGTTACAAGTACATCAAACTTACGTGTTTAAACACATTTATTTCACCATGTAGCAGAAACAAGAGGCTGGGCAGTATAATACAGAGCAATCCATAATTACCTTTATACTTTTTTCAAAGTTTGTTTTTGTTTTAAAAAATTACGAATTCTTGAGAAATTATAAGTATGTCTTTATATACTTTCACATTTATTAGGGGTGTAACGGTTAACCGATATACCGGTTAATATTGCAATACGAATTCTAACGGTTTTTAACCGGTTCGTTTTTCCGTGAACCGGTTTTTGTAGTTATGTGTTGTACTGTTTGTTTTATCATAATCTGGAAGTTAAATTGTTTAAATAAATGTTAAATTGTATTAAAAACTTGAAATAATCTAATTGTGCTTAAAAAGGTTAAACATTTAGTCATGTGAGACAAACATTTCTTCAGAAGTCCGTTTCAAAACACGCATTTTCCAAAATTATAGATCATTTTACACAAGAGATCGTTTGAAAATACATATATGTATGTTTATACGTGTTGTGCTGATCCAATTAGGATGATGAACATGCATCATAATTCATGCTTTGCATGTCTATGCAGAAACCGGTACGTATTGCAATATATTGCAATACAGTTTTGCATATTACAATATATTGCAATACGGTTTTTACCGTATTGTTACACCCCTAACATTTATACACAATACAATTGTATAAAATACCACACGTATTAGCATTTCCAAAAATGCTTAAATCGCCGTTTAGCCGTGTATGACATCTCCTTTGAGTAAAAACATTCTGGAGACAGCAATATGTGTCAGCGTTTTAGACCGTCCCATGTCTATCTATTGAATACTGGGATTGTCGTGTCCCGTTCAGAATAATATGTAAAACATTTGGATGCTTTTGATTCATTGTAAAGACCTCCGGGCTGATAACGGTGTGCGTCGTTAATCGGATGTCGGGGTCCGACGTGGATTCGTCTTAGACAAAATATTTAGACTGACGCTAAGGAAATTACCATGGTAACTACATACAAGACCAACGACAGATCAAGGGAATCCAATGTTCAGAAAACTTCAAATCCAAACATTAACTGTGATAAATCTGACGTCAGGGTCTAACGTAAATCTAACGTCGCACTTCGACGTTAATGAAACGTCAGAGTGCGACGTTAATCGGTAGTTAGGGTCCGACGTTGATCCGACATTAATCGGACGTCGGGGTCCGACGTTGATCCGACGTTAATCAGACGTCGGGGTCCGACGTTTATCGGACGTCGGGATAAGACGTTTATCGGACGTCGGAGTGCGTCGTTAATCGAACGTCGGGGTTCGACGTTGATACGACGTAATCGGTCGTAGGGGTCCGACGATTATCGGGAGTCGGGGTCGGACGTTAATCGGACGTCGGAGTTCGACGTAAATCCAACGTCGTTGTGCAACGTTAGTCGGACGTCGGTGTGCGACGTTAAACAGACGTAGCGGCTCGACGTAATCGGACGCCGGGGTCCAACGATAATCGGACGTCGGGGTACGACGTTGATCGGACGTCGAAGTGCGACGTTAATCGGACGTCGGAGTCCGACGTTGATACTTCGTCGGGGTACGACGTTGATCGGACGTCGGATTGTAAAGTATATATTTTAAATAAAGTATCTATTATACCCGGGACATAGATACCCTGTTATCTATGTATCTGATTATATAAAATATACCGCAAGTATACCTTAAAAGCAAAAACTGTCAACTTCAATTCAAATGCGACCATTGCATGATAGAAACAATGAAATTTGCATTTCTTTGTAATGATAACTTTGATTGATGAAAATATGTCCTCGTATAGTACAAGTACAATACATGTACATGTGTACGTACATTATTTATGTTTTCTGTTTTTACTGTTTTTATCATTCTTGTGTTATGTTAAACAGCACAGGTGAGGCTTAATCAAGCAGCCCCTTGAAACTATAATCGATATTCAGCCAGCCTACGGATCCGAGGTTCCTGTATTTATCTAATAAATATGTATACTAAACTCCTGCCAGTCTTTAAACTATACCTTTAATAGCCCACGATAGTGCTTTAGATCTAAAATATCCTGAATGGTTCCCATCTACACTTAATAGATTAAGTGAAGAAAACCACTATTACATATTGTAGAAGAAAATCAATAGTACTTTCAAAACAGGAACCCCTCGATACCTTTCCATGTGTACTACAACAGAACCCCTGTTCGAGCAATAACTATATATATATATAATATATATATATCAAAGTGCTCAAAGTACTGTTGGAATGAATTTTTGAAAGATTTAAGAGTTTAAAATTACTATTTATTTCGATAACCATCATTATCTCTTTATCATTCATTGTCAACTGTGTTTCATATTTCATTTCACATGCACATTATTCTACTGATCGAGGGGTTGTAGGTTCGATTCCCTGTGAAGCTGTGAAAATCGTCTGCTAAGTAGTATATATATTATATACAAGCGCGTGGCAGATAATAATGCGAAATAATAAAAAATAACTATTCTTAGTACACAGTTTAAATAATGTTTGATTAATGTGATATCATAATTTTAAGTATTTGTTTAAAAAAAATTTCAATTCATCTACGTTTGATAGGATTCATATTTTTCTACTGCACTTTTTTTCTTGGGCGCATTTACTCATTGTTAGGTGCTGTTCGTTCTTTTCAAATTTCGCAGAGGGCTGACATAGAAAGGAATTTTTTTTGGGAAAAATCCTTCCAATAACTAGCATACTTTTGCAGTACATGTATTAGATGTTAGATGCTATTTACCCACTGCATATCATCTTACTATATAACTTGAAACATATATTCACCAAGTGAACTTCTTCACAGGTAGTACAGTTTTATTTAATTAAATATTGTTTACAATGTTCACATAAATAACAAAATGATTCAATGCTGTACGATTAAATATTGCACAATTCATCACAATAAAATAATTTACAATCGAACGAAATGGGATACAATAAGTTAAAATACAACGCAATTCAACACAATTGAGTACACGATGCATTAAAATGCAATAAAATGCAATTAACAATACAACGCAATGCAAAACAATTAAATAAAATACAATGTAATGCACCAATACAACACAATACCAAACAAAACAGCGCTATAAAAGTTAGTTCAAACATTTATAAAATCAATTTATATGAAAGTCTGCATTTGATGTCTTTGAAATTCATGTTATCGTACATCGTTTCCAACACTGTTGAAATATGTCTTTAGTCATCTATGTCTTTGGTAATCGTAATATGTCCTTGGTTATAAAACAAGAAAGAAAAGACATACATTTATATGTTGACATTGAATAACTTACTACATTCAGTCATGTAATTGTTCAACAAAATGTTAACATATTCCATTCCTTGGATCGAATCCAGCACGTGACATTGTTCCAACTTCGTCCCAATCCGGTGGTTCCAGAAGATCATTGAAGACTACGTCACCAACAACAAGTACTTCCACAAATATACTCGAGTTAGGATGTTCCCCTTTCCTGTATGTGTAGATACGACCATTTAGAAATTGAAGGAAAGGATTATCTCTTATGTTCAACTCTTTACAAAATTCCTGACACCAAGCAACTTTGGGGTCGTCTGGATGTATTAGAAGCAGACGAACGTATTGGTTGTTTCCATAGTAATGAGCATTCTCAAAGAACAACATCGGTTGTGATAATTGTGGCTTTTCTGGTAACTTGTGCTTCAAGTAACACTCTTTCTGTCGCTTTAGATGACTTTGCGCCTTTTTACGGCCTTTTTTGTCTTTGTTTCCTTTCGTCTTGCCTTTCTTTTCTTTTTCTGTTCCCTGATCGACTTCTGTCGCATCCCAGCAATCATCCTCGTCCAACACGTTGTTGTCTATTGGTCTACCAAGGTAGGTCATGATATCTCTCACGCGGAACTTCATCCTCTGAGTACCATACGGTGATCGTCTAGGTAACTCTCGGGGAGATATTGCAAACCATATACCTTTCATTCCTATGTAGCTAGCTAGTGGTGCTCTGTCAGGAAGCGTTGTGCTGCCACCATTCAGTCGTCCGCATTTTTGTATTGACTTTTTACCATTCAGTGTTGTGCAGTGAAGAAAAAACTTAATTTCTTCTTGTTCATTGTCGTCTGCTTTCTTTAAAAGTTTCTCCCAATATTCGTCTAGCATTGCTTTGCTTGTTTTAGGTGCTCCCCATTCAGACCTGTCTATATCCTCCATTATAATCACCGAACAATCAAACTTTACACAGATTCACAAATTAAAGTCCAAAATATATTGTTTATAAACAGTTCAATAACTGTATGTATATTTAGAAGACGTGCCTCTATATCAAGATACTCTGTTAGCATAAGACGTAACCGTTTAGAGCATATTTTACTCTGCTTTGTTTAGTATTTGTTTAACAGTATGCAAATCTTAACCGTATAATATATTATCAATTTTAAACTTTAAACTTGTCAGAAAACACTATTCAGGTCGATTGATAATGATATGCAGTATTGTAACTAATAAATAACGATTTTCAGAAAATATAAAAGGTAAAGGTCGTAAACTCAGTGTTTAATACTAGGAAAAAGGCTATAAATATATTACTGTACAGTTTTATCTGTGCCTTCCTAACTATACTATTAATACTTCGTATGTGTCGAAGTAGGTATGAATGCTTGGTTATTCAAAACACTTGTGATTGTACAGTTCGGTTTTTTTCTCAACTGTCAAAATAGAGCTCTTTGTCAAGTACTCATGATATTGTGATAGTGTGTATTCAATCACTGTGAAATCATTCAAACTATGACAGTTGAGAAAAATAGACAATATCAAAACAAAATAATCATGCTGTAGTATACTTAAATACTAATATTACAGGAATACGACCTTTTCCCTTATATAGTATTTAAGAACATTTTCTCTAATTATATGAAAAAAAAATCATTCCATAGAATTTTCTTTATAAATTCACATGTTGACAATCTGGATTTTTTTGTAAAATATCAGTTTCCATAGTAACCATATATGCCCAAAGCTGTCAAAATAACTACAGTTAAATAAAAGGTATTACCATGGTACCTGTTTAACTATCTTGGATTCTCATGCATTTGGGATACTAATGCATGTAAAGTCAACAGTAACAGCAGTAATAACACGAATGCCAGTAAGATCAATCTTTCTGTAATTTCCTTTAGCATTAAGATATAATACTCTCATGTTTTATTTCATAATTAAAAAATCATTTTTATTTCGCCACGTGACCAACGCCTGTAAAAGCTTGACAATATATATATGACAGCTTCTAATTGAGGAGGAAGAGAAAGCAGAGGAGTTAAGACTGAAGAGTAAGTCCACACACAAAGTCCATCCGCTTAGTTGACCCGCACAAGTTGGTTCATGTACTATAATATCATAGAAGATAACAAGGTTTGGGTTATATCACAATAGTTTTTGTATTGTCGGTATTATATGTAAGTAATTAATAGTCTCCCGCATTTATAAATTGTAAGTATTTTTTTTTTTAAATGAAGTATCTATTATATCCGGGACATAGATACCCTGAGGTGCGTTCAACAATGCGAGCGCTCAGGGCGAGATCGAGCGCTCTCGTTTTGAACGCGGGCGCCCGCGCTCGCGATTCAACTCGAGAGGTGTTTCGCTTAGATATCAAAGATGGCGGCTGAAAAAATATAAACTCTTATCTCAAAAAATTATCCCTGAATTGGGACGCAAACGTGTGTGTTACTTGTTCCATAGAATGTATTCACGCAATGCATATACAAAAGAATTTATTTAATACAGTAAATTGTATCATAATGATTCATATTTGATAAAAATGTGAAAGATCTCGTGTATCAGCATCATATAATTGTTTCCCCGCCCGCTATTTTCAATAATGTGCTGTTTGACGCCATCTTGGATTTTACAGCAAGCGCTCGCAGTCGTTCAATAGCCTTACAATTCGCGAAGCAAGCGTTCGATCGAGCGCTCGCATTGTTAAACGCACCTCTGTTATCTATGTATCTGATTACATAAAAAATACTGAAAGTATACTTAAAATGCAGAAACTGTCAGTTTTAATTAACTAAAAAAGCGATCATTGCTTGGATCATTGCAAAGAAATCTACATTTTCTTGTCATGTTATCTTAAAGCTTGATAGATGAGACTATGTCCTCGTACAATAAATGTACAATACTTACAATACATGTAGTTATATTTTCTATTTTTACGGTATTTTATCTTTCTATCTATCTGTCTATGTGTATCATGTTTCATTTTATGAATAGATTCTCGCAATGTAGATTGCTTATTACATGTATATGTATCCATGCCCTTGCATTTAGCAAAGATATTGATATCATGCAGTTTCAACAAAATGTTTTGTCATACGTCAGTCAATGTATTTTGTTTCATTAATACTGAAGACAAAACCCGGAAGTCAAATTTATAAAAATTTCCTTGTACATGTAGATACAAAATCTATCTTTACACATGCTTAAGCTTCTAAGTCTTTTCTTTTTCTTTTTTTGTTGGGTTTTACGCCGTAGCAACACATTGTACAGGTCATATAACGGCGGTCAGTCAATCTACTCACTGCTCCTGGAAAGGCTAAATCTCTGGATTTAGCTGTTAACCAACTACTAGGCGCATACTTTCGTCAGTGACTGACAAATGCCCTACATAATTAAGAATCATTGGTAGGAGGGAGAATGAATGTAGAAATAATTTCATGACCAAGCTCCACGAAAGTATGCCAAGCCCGGGAATCGAACCCACGACCCCTCGATCAGCAGACTCATGTACTACCAACTGAGCCAGCCGGGCGGCTTCTTTTCTTTTGGTGAAGATATGTATACAATAAACGATAGTAATTTTAATGATATAACATTAGTTTACGCTCTAAGACAAAACAAAATAGTGCAAGAAAGTTCTGTTTGTATTTACCTGGCCAAAAATTAACTAAACTTGAGTTTCAGGAAGTGTACATTGTATATTTGTTATTAAAGGGTTTTTTTCGGTGTTTTTTTTCAATAAGTTGTATAACCAGCCCGAATGAGACTCGATCCAGCAATCCCCTCAGGCCACTAGATTCGATATTTTGCCCACAGCAATCTGCACCACAGAAGCAAGTGTCTGGCATCTATCTTATGAATATATTTTTTAACTTTCTAGCAGTCTATAGGCTATGCCTTCAATGGGACAACAATGGTGCTATAAAAATAAACTGTTTTTCATTGGTTCCCACTCACACTTAGGTAAAGAGAAGAAAACACTGTGTACAATCTTGTTGAAGAAAATAAACAGTGCTTCTAGTTAGGTTCGGTCCGGGAACCCCTTGATCCCGTATTGCCCGTACTGTCGCTGAACCCTTGTTTCTGCTATCAATATATATACAACTACCATACTATTACAGTAAATGTATGAACCAAGTCTATGACTACTCAAGTGTTAGATTCCATTTACCTTTTGTACATCACGTGACCGTATAACTTAAAACATGTATTCAACAAGTGAGCTCCTTCAAAGGCAGGACAGTTTTATTAAATAATGTTAATAACGATCACATGTATAACAAATATAATATCATGCAATACGATTCTATGTCCCAAAATTCAACACAAAAATACAATTCAATCAAATATAATATGATGCAATACATTTTATATCAAATACTATACAGCGAAATTCAACGCAATACAACACAAATTAAATACACAATACAATGTAATGCGTTGCAATGCAATCCAGCAATACAAGACATAAAAAACAAAACAACACAATACATGTAACAGATAAACATATGTAACAAATGTAACAAACCATGGTCTTATTATACTACCTTAGTTTTATGTTGGTGCATAAATAATCATGCCTATGTCTTGTATATATTTTAGAATATTTTTTTTTGTTACCCCACCCACTTTCGTTAGCAGGGTATTATGTTTGTTGTTGTTCTAAGCATTGTTGAGTGGCATTTTTAGGTATGACGTTTAGTTGTTAACATAATGTATATGTTATTTATCTTGTAAATTGAAATTACCGAGCACAAACCCACCAAGAATACCGTTTTTTTTTTGTCTGTCAACACTGTTCCAATACGACAAGAGTTGCGGTTCGAGAACAAGTTACTTTCATTTCTTTGTTCCAGATTATATAAAATATGAACTCTATTGAATATATTTGTTTTAAATACAAACTTAACATGCTAAACTTGCGATTTAAGGTTAAAACCCACCTTAGAATTACCGTCATACTTCTAAATCAGCGTCCGATGTTTGAAAATAGTGTTTACTTCCGCGTTCAAGTCCGCCATTGCTGAACGCTCTCGTCATATTTATGACGTCATCACGCTCTGCGTATATAAGGCGGGAGTATTGATTTTTCTTGGGAATCAGTGCGGGTGATCCCCTGTGTGTCAAGTATGGAGACTGAGGTATATATTTTTTTTAAGTGTTAAGGGTATATTTCGGACTTAGTGTTTCCTTTTATCTAGTGCGGTATAATTTATACCTAGGGTATTTAAAGTGTGGTATATTTTATACTTAATGAAGTTAACGTGTCTAGGGTATAATTTAAACTTAGTCATTTTGTGCGCGTTATAATTTATACCTAAGGTATTAAAAGTGTGGTTAATTTTATACTTAGTGAATTTAACGTGTCTAGGGTATAATTTAAACTTAGTCATATTGTGCGCGTTATAATTTATACCTCTCGTCATATTTATGACGTCATCACGCTCTGCGTATATAAGGCGGGAGTATTGATTTTTCTTGGGAATCAGTGCGGGTGATCCCCTGTGTGTCAAGTATGGAGACTGAGGTATATATTTTTTAATTTATACCTAAGGTATTAAAAGTGTGGTTAATTTTATACTTAGTGAATTCAACGCGTCTCGGGTATAATTTGAACTTAGTGTTTTTCTGTTAAGTGTGGTATATTTTATAGTTAGTGATTTCAACGCATCTCGGGTATAATTTGAACTTGGTGTTTTTCTATTAAGTGTGGTATATTTTACAGTTAGTGAATTCAACGCGTCTCGGGTATAATTTGAACTTAGTGTTTTTCTGTTAAGTGTGGTATATTTTATAGTTAGTGAATTCAACGCGTCTCGGGTATAATTTGAACTTGGTGTTTTTCTATTAAGTGTGGTATATTTTACAGTTAGTGAATTCAACGCGTCTCGGGTATTAAATTGAACTTTTGCCTCTGTTATGTCTTAGTCATATTTCATATGAGATTATACTATATATAGCCGGGACCAGGCGAACCCTTGTAGCCACCCCTTTCTTTTTAGACTAATCACTCTGCTACCAGTACTCTTACTTTGCTAAAAATACAAGAAGGGGTTTTCGCTACAAAAATGGTGGCAGCGGTGGGATAAGTGAAAATAAGTTTCATAATTTTTTATTCTGTATTGTGAATTCGAAAAAAAGGAAATATATTTTTTTTTTGTGTGTGTGTGTGTGTGTGTGTGTGTGTGTGTGTGTGTGTGTGTGTGTGTGTGTGTGTGTGTGTGTGTGTGTGATTTGTCTTCATATGATCAAGTGGAAAATTTTAATTGTGAAACTTTATTCAAAAATTGTTTTCCTGGTATCGGTGGTAAATATCTCATTTGGTGAAATATGGAAGACTCAGGTACAGTAACGTTTAAGGTCCCAGAAGAGGACGATTCGTGTTTACTAGACACTAGTGAGAATATGTCACTTCATCGGGATAGCGGAAGTCCATGCCGCGGACAAGTAAATAATTCAGCGGTATACACAGGTATGAGTGATGTGCTAAATAACGCAATGGATAAACTTATTGCAAACTTAAGTAAAGATATACACGAAAATTTACAATCGGTAAAAAGTGAAATGAGAAACTCTGTAATGGCAATCGAAAATAAACTTGTATTTATGCAAACACAAATTGATAGTACGCGCAGTGGTATGAATCTGGCACACCAAAATGGTGCCTCGCGTGAAATATATCGTGCTAGGGTTCCTACTAATAGTACGCCCGATGTAGAAAACTCAAATAATAATAGACAACCTAATGTGTTTGACCAAGATCGCTGCAATACGTCACAGTCTTTTGCTACTCAAAATCATAATGAATGGGAGGACGAAAATATAAGTGTCGGAAATGTGCATGTACAAAACAAGATAAAACCTCAGTCATATGACGGGTCAGAGGATTTAGATGAGTATTTGGCTCATTTTAACATAGTGTCGGAGTTAAATAAGTGGAATTACTCTACAAAATCGTTGTATTTAGCTAGCAGCATTTCGGGTGCCGCCAGAGCCATTTTATGTGAGTAAGACTCTGTAAAACGACGTGATTTCAACTCTATAGTTTTTGCTTTACAAAACCGGTACGGTTCCGTCCATAAAGCCGAAATATTTCGGTCTCGTTTACAAAGTAAGACCCTTGGGAAAAATGAAACTATACCAGAGCTAGCACAAGCTGTTAGGAAGTTAACAAGGAAGGCTTATCCAAGTGCGTCGACGGAGGTGATAGATCTATTGGCGTTAGATTATTTTGTTGATAGTCTCCCGGACACTGATATCAGGTTAAGGTTACGAGAGGTAGGCCCGACTACAATAAGTGAAGCAGAAAGAATAGCAGTGAGACTGGATGCTCACAGGGAAGCCAATAGGTCTAGGGGTAGTAAAAATCACGTGAGGCAAATCAATCCGGAAATAAGTGAAACCGATAAAAAACTAAATGACTTATGTAGTCAAGTGAAACATTTAAGTGAGAAAATTCAATATTATCAAGGAAATAAGAATGCTTTCCCCCGAAACCAGCGTCCGGGTGGTCAATCTAGTGCTAACGACAGAAATATTAATTGGCGTAGTTTCAATGGTAGAAATCAAAATAATTTCAATAATGATACGCGTGGTGCACAGAGATTTAGGGACGATAAATTATCGGAAAACGGAAAATGGTTGAACTCAAGGACCGAAGTTCGACCACCTACGAGAGGTCCGACCCGATCCCAATAAATATTAATACGTCAGTTACTGAAGATGGTGGGTTTTTCATTTCTACTATAATTTGTGATACACCAGTGTCGATGTTGGTGGATACGGGGTCGAGTGTAACTATTTTACGAAAAAGTGTGTTTGATGATTTACCGTGGGCAGAGAAACCTAAAGTTTCGCCTATTAATATGACTTTAGTTACGGCAACCGGCGATAAAGCGCCGTTTTACGGTAAAATTGTTTGTAAATTAAGAATTGGTTCTCAGCAATTTAATCAAGTGATTTATCTCGCAGATATTAAAAGTAAAGGCATTTGGGAATGGACTTTTTCAGAGAAAATCATTGTTGCATTGATATTACTAAAAAGTGTATGAATTTAAATGGGGAAGATATTGATTGTGTACAACGCGATGATCGAATGACCCACTCGTGTTGTCGTATTCAAATTAAACAAAATACAGTTATTCCACCCGAGTCTGAAGTGATAGTGTTAGGTACTCCATCTGGAGTTATTTCCAACAAAATTGGTGTCATTGAACCTTACGAAAACTTTTCGAAGAAAAGTGGGTTGTTAATGGCCAAGGCTTTGGTTGATGTGAATAACGGGGACATCCCAATTAGGGTAGCTAATGTGAGTTCGAAACCGTGTATGATATATAAAAATACTACAGCGGCAGTGTACGAGTCAGTTACTCCACCTGAGGTGGTCGTTGTTGAAACCGTAGACACCGTTGAAGGTGATAGAGGTACAGACATGCCGAATCATTTGAGGGATATGTTTTCTAAGTCAAGTGAGCATTTATCAGTTCACCAGAAAACATTATTAAAAGCCTTACTGATTAAACATCAGAACGTTTTCTCTAAAAATGATGGTGATATCGGTAGAACGCACATTGTGGAACACAAAATCGAAACAGGGGATGCAAAACCGATAAAATTAGCGCCATACCGTGTACCAATGGCGAAGAGGCTAGCAGCTGAACAGGAAGTTAAGGACATGGCTGAGAAAGGCATTATCGAACCTTCAATTAGCCCTTGGAGTAGTCCAGTAGTAATGGTCACAAAGCCAAACGGGTCCATACGCTTTTGTTGTGACTACCGGAAATTAAATGCTGTAACAGTGAAGGACAGTCAACCTTTGCCTAGGATTGACGACACATTAGACGCATTGAACGGGTCCGTCTGGTTTAGTACACTGGATTGTAAGTCAGGGTTTTGGCAGGTGGGTATGTCGGACCGAGATAAGCATAAAACAGCATTTTCCGTGCAGGGCTGTGGATTGTGGCAGTTCAATGTAATGCCTTTTGGCTTGTGTAATTCTCCGGCGACATTTGAGAGACTAATGGAACTAGTTTTGTCTGGCATGACTTGGAAACAGTGTCTCGTTTATCTGGATGATATTATTGCATATGCAAAAACGTTTGACGAACATTTGTCCGCGCTAGATGAAATTTTTACGCGAATGGCAGAAGCAGGCTTAAAATTAAGTCCCGAAAAATGTATAATGTTTCAAAAGCAAGTTAGTTTCTTAGGACATCTTATAAGCGAAAATGGAGTATCGACGGATCCAAGAAAAATTGAAGATGTGAAATCATGGAGTACTCCAAGAAATGTACGAGACGTGAGAAGTTTCTTAGGTCTGTGTTCCTATTATCGGAAATTTGTTAAGAACTTTGCGTCCATAGCAAAACCGTTGCATAAACTTACGGAAAAGGGACAGAAATTCGTGTGGTCTGAGTTATGTGAAAATTCTTTCCAACAGTTAAAAAATGCCTTAATTAAAGCGCCAGTTCTAGCTTATCCAATTTCCAACGGTACGTTTGTTCTAGACACTGATGCCAGTGGTGTTGGAATTGGAGCTGTGTTATCTCAGATACAAGGTACAGAAGAAAAAGTTATATCTTACCATAGTAAATGTTTAACCAAAGAAGAGCGACGTTACTGTGTGACTCGGAGAGAGCTCTTGGCTGTCATTAATTCGGTGAAACATTACCATCATTATCTATTTGGACAACGTTTCATAATAAGAAGTGACCATGGAGCCTTACGGTGGTTGGCTAATTTTAAGAACCCCGAAGGACAGATAGCGCGATGGCTCGAACTCTTATCTACATACGACTATGAAATTAAGTATAGAGCCGGGCGAGTACACTCTAATGCAGACGCTTTATCCAGGAGGCCATGTAATAAGAATAGTTGCGAATACTGTGTACGAGCGGAGTCGAGATACATGAAACCCAGTTTTGAGAATGGTGATGAATCAATGGAAAGTACAAGTGGTGAAAATAATGAGAGTAGCAGTAGTTCTTCAGGTAATGCAAATTCGACTTATGGAAATATTCTTTCGGATACAGTTAAAATGGGTCGCAAAGGGACACAATCAGTGTTGAGTAACAATTCCGAAGCTATCAGTGAAAGTGAAACAAAAATGTGTGTGGACCATAAGGAAAGAAGTGTGAATAGTGTTTATAAGTGTAACATTTCAGTGCGAGAGATTTCAACTCTGAACAATGAAACAATTAAAGTCGAACAAAATAAAGACAATATTTTGAGTATTGTAAAACAATGGATAGTAAGTGGTCAAAAGCCGGTTTGGCCAGATATCGCGGCGTCCGGAATAGAATTGAAGTACTATTGGAATAGATTTGATTCTTTGTGTGTATTAAATGAAATTTTATATTACAAGTGGGAGAGCGAGAAGAGTGAAGAGGTTGATTACTTAACTGTTGTACCTCGGTCGTTGGTTCGCGATGTTTTAAAAGAGCTCCATAATAGCCCGAGTGGGGGTCATTTTGGCGTAATGAAAACCAAATTTAAAGTACGGAAAAGGTTTTTCTGGTTTGGGTTAACCAGAGATATACAACGCTGGTGTAAAGAGTGTGACATATGTGCTTCCAAACGAAATCCGCCTCGTCGGGCTAAGGCACCGCTTAAACAGTATAACGTAGGGGCCCCCTTAGAACGAATTGGGATAGACATAATGGGTCCATTACCGCAGAGTGATAATGGTAATAGATATATTCTCACGGTAGTGGATTATTTTACTAAGTGGTTGGTGGCAATGCCAATTCGGAACCAAGAGGCTACCACGGTAGCAAATAACCTAGTGAACAATTTCATTTCAAAATTTGGGGTACCGAAACAAATTCATTCAGATCAGGGTGCCAATTTTCAATCAAAAGTTTTCCAAGATGTGTGTGAACTGTTAGGTTCGGAGAAAACTCGTACGACAGCATTCCGCCCACAGTCGGATGGTTTGGTTGAAAGATGCCATAGGACCATAAATTCTATGCTGTCAAAATTTGTGTCAAATAATCAGCGCGATTGGGATAGATGTCTAACATTTGTTTCTATGGCATACAATTCTTCGGTACAAGAGAGTACTGGTTTTTCACCCAGTATGATGATGTACGGTCGAGAATTGCAGTTACCTATCGATTTAGCCGTGGGGCGACCGCCTGAATTAACTCGGTATACATCCACTGAGTATGCAGCTCGGTTGTCTGAGCAACTTGGACGAGTGCATAATTTGGCGCGAAAACATTTAGTGTTGGCTAGTGATTCTCAAAAGCGTAACTATGATCATAGGTTAAACAAGTGTTCATATGATAGGGGTGAATTAGTTTGGCTATTCAGTCCACAGACTAAGCCTGGTTTGAGTTCCAAAATGACTAGACGGTGGACTGGGCCTTTTGTAGTAATCAAAAAGATAAATGATGTGTTGTATAAGGTACAATTATCCAAACGATCTATTCCCAAAGTGGTGCACCATGACCGAATGAAACGTTACGAAGGAACCTTGACATCGTGGTTGTCACAGGATGTCCAAAATTAATCAGTTCATCCATTCGAGTCAAATGTCGAACAACGTTGAGTTTGAACAGTGTTTTTTTTTACTTATTTTTCAGTGGCTGTGCCTAGTGTGTAATAATGTTGTGTTTAACAAGGCTTACCTCATATACCGGCATGTGACTGAGCAGCATAGTCAATTTAAATATCAATGTAGACGTTGCTATAGGTTATTCAACAGAAGGGTGTACAATCACAACAGGTGTAAAAAGTTAGGAGTATCTGATTTTGAAATGGTTGATGCGGATGGAAACAAGGACGGTGTCAAAGAGCAACTGGCTAAGTGGAAGAAACATTGTATGTATCATCTAGTGAAGCAAGTTAAAAAGGGCCACTTGAAAAGTAGGAAAGATTGGAACGACGGCGATTATGCCACGGGAAATATGACCATAAACATAGAAAAACCTATCTCCCCGTTGAAGCCAACTCCAAATGAATGTATGATAACTAACTCTATGAAAGTGTATGACGATATATCAAGCAGTGAGGACGAGAGTTTATATAGAAGTGGCCGTGACTCTAAATCTTCTGGGGATTCTAGTAGTGAATCAAGTAGTGAAGATAGCTCTTCAAGTTCATCCAGCTGGTCGGAAACATCCTCGGAATCGGAAGTATCTGTCCAGTCTCCTAGGGCGACAGAAAGAAAACCCCAGAGTGATTCTATAGGCGGTGGTAGAAGTAAGTGGGATGAAGAGAGCTTGGCTATGGATGAAGAGGTGTACATCGAGGCAGATATTGGTACAGATATAGATAAACCTAGGGATCAGAATAGTGAAATATTAACAAATGCACCAGGTCAAGAGATTCTTGAAACGGACACGAGAGAAGTGGTCATTCGAGAGCGAGACAGTGAGAGCAATAAAAATGACTATAATGATGATAAGGTTTTGAAAGATGAAAGTGAAGGAAATAAAGATTCAAATGATAAAGAACCGGTTGAAGACAGTGTCAAGGAGGCTAAAATGAATAAAAGTAGTGTTGAAGGTAATGAAGCTATTAGGACTGACATGAATACAGGGGTTAGTGTTGGTGAAATGAAAGAGAATCGGCTTGATGATATACAAAATAGTGAGGCAAGAGAGAACACAAAAGAAGATCAAAGAATCGCGCAAGTGAGGAGAAGATTAACACTGGATGAATATAGGAATAGGAGAGCGGAAGAAGAAAATGAAATACAGATGGAATGTAACAACAACAGTGAGAGTCCTGTGCTCAAGAATGATTTAGGGGTTTCCATGAATTTTGATATTCGTTTATTACAATTGACTCAAGATGAACGCATAGTTTTAAATGTAGGAGGACAGAAATTTCAAACTTCAAGAGTCACCGTGTCGAGGGAGCCAGATTCATTTTTAGCTAAACTTGTAGGTCCAAATGGGATGAAGCCTGAGCATGGACAGTATTTCATTGACAGAGACCCAGCTCATTTTAGATATGTATTAAATTACTTGCGCTCGGGCATGTGTGATTTGAGAACATTGCCTAGGGATGTTAGGTATTTATACGAGATATATTATGAAGCGCAATTTTACGGATTACCAACCCTAATGGGTGCTATCATTGACAAAATTGAACAAAATAGTGTGGTAAGTTCTGGTCTTAAGCCATTTACAGCGTATCGAGTTGGTTGATAAAATTGAGTGTATGACTTACCTCTTCTGTAATGATGTTTATCATGTTGGCCGTCTTCCATGCCCTCTTAGTAATGCTCGACGGTATGTACAGTTTATTCTGTAAAGCCGGCATATATAGCCTATCCATATATTCCACTTTGTTGAAACTTAGTAAATTCTTTTAGCATGTAGAAATGAGGTGTAAATATGTTAGGGGTATACATGAGGTTATTATTGATTTTCGCTATGGTTAATATTTTTGTATGGCACTTATATTTCTAAAAACATGTTTGTAATTTGTTTAAAATGTTTGACACTCTTATTGATTTGTTTGTTCTTAATTGTTATTCTAGAGTGTTATTATTGTCTGTACTGATGTAATGCTCCATTTTATCATAGTTAATTCATTATTTAGAGTGATAAACTTGAAATATACTCTAACCAACACCCTGTTAATATTCGTATGTCTTGTCACTACTATGTTGTTTTTATGTATAGCATTTATTCTTTTTAGCTAGTTCTAGTTGGAATTATTATTTTGCTTAATATAAAATGTCCGTAGGTGTAAATTCTATTAACTTAGACACTTAAATATGTTGGTTGAGAATTTATGCTGATGTCAGTACAGAGAGTTTTATTAGTATTATTGGAGTTTGTTCATAAATAAGTGCTCTTAAATATATGTTGTATTTTTTTTTAAGTAAGAGCACAATGATATTAATATGTACAATAAAAGTTTGCATTTTTTTTGTTCCTTGGATACATATTCAAGATATCGTTTGATCATCAGTACAGGTTAGAATCCTGGCTCTATATATTTGCTGATTTATTGCTGTTTTATATTCTCTTATATGTATGGCATGATCATTTATCCGTTTTAGGGACCAAAACTTAAGTGGACGGGGGCAATGTAACAAATGTAACAAACCATGGTCTTATTATACTACTTTAGTTTTATGTTGGTGCATAAATAATAATGCCTATGTCTTGTATATATTTTAGAATATTTTTTTTTTGTTACCCCACCCACTTTCGTTAGCAGGGTATTATGTTTGTTGTTGTTCTAAGCATTGTTGAGTAGCATTTTTAGGTATGACGTTTAGTTGTTAACATAATGTATATGTTATTTATCTTGTAAATTGAAATTACCGAGCACAAACCCACCAAGAATACCGTTTTTTTTTTGTCTGTCAACACTGTTCCAATACGACAAGAGCTGCGGTTCGAGAACAAGTTACTTTCATTTCTTTGTTCCAGATTATATAAAATATGAACTCTATTGAATATATTTGTTTTAAATACAAACTTAACATGCTAAACTTGCGATTTAAGGTTAAAACCCACCTTAGAATTACCGTCATACTTCTAAATCAGCGTCCGATGTTTGAAAATAGTGTTTACTTCCGCGTTCAAGTCCGCCATTGCTGAACGCTCTCGTCATATTTATGACGTCATCACGCTCTGCGTATATAAGGCGGGAGTATTGATTTTTCTTGGGAATCAGTGTGGGTGATCCCCTGTGTGTCAAGTATGGAGACTGAGGTATATTTTTTGTGTTAGGGGTATATTTCGGACTTAGTGTTTCCTTTTATCTAGTGCGGTATAATTTATACCTAGGGTATTTAAAGTGTGGTATAGTTTATACTTAATGAAGTTAACGTGTCTAGGGTATAATTTAAACTTAGTCATTTTGTGCGCGTTATAATTTATACCTAAGGTATTAAAAGTGTGGTTAATTTTATACTTAGTGAATTTAACGTGTCTAGGGTATAATTTAAACTTAGTCATATTGTGCGCGTTATAATTTATACCTAAGGTATTTAAAGTGTTGTTAATTTTATACTTAATGAATTTAACGTGTCTAGGGTATAATTTAAACTTAGTCATTTTGTGCGCGTTATAATTTATACCTAAGGTATTAAAAGTGTGGTTAATTTTATACTTAGTGAATTCAACGCGTCTCGGGTATAATTTGAACTTAGTGTTTTTCTGTTGAGTGTGGTATATTTTATAGTTAGTGATTTCAACGCATCTCGGGTATAATTTGAACTTGGTGTTTTTCTATTAAGTGTGGTATATTTTACAGTTAGTGAATTCAACGCGTCTCGGGTATAATTTGAACTTAGTGTTTTTCTGTTAAGTGTGGTATATTTTATAGTTAGTGAATTCAACGCGTCTCGGGTATAATTTGAACTTAGTGTTTTTCTGTTAAGAGTGGTATATTTTATAGTTAGTGATTTCAACGCATCTCGGGTATAATTTGAACTTGGTGTTTTTCTATTAAGTGTGGTTTATTTTACAGTTAGTGAATTCAACGCGTCTCGGGTATAATTTGAACTTAGTGTTTTTCTGTTAAGTGTGGTATATTTTATACTTACTTTACGCGAGGGTTTGATTTGGTCTGAAATAAACTTTGAGTGCTCGGTAAAATAAACTTGTCTTCTTTATTCCTGATCGATATTATAGAAAAGCTGTGTTCTTACATATAAATAACATTTGATTGTTCATGTTTGTACCATAACTCTTTATTTTATTGTTCAAAAATAAAAGTTATTAAATTGAACTTTTGCCTCTGTTATGTCTTAGTCATATTTCATATGAGATTATACTATATATAGCCGGGACCAGGCGAACCCTTGTAGCCACCCCTTTCTTTTTAGACTAATCACTCTGCTACCAGTACTCTTACTTTGCTAAAAATACAAGAAGGAGTTTTCGCTACACATATACAAACAATATGAAAGGCTGTGTCAAGTTTTCTAAGGAATTTACAAGCTAGCGCTTCGTCTCCTATGCCCTAGTACTCTCAATTCGATTTCTCATAAGTTGGAACTGAAAGGATACCAGAGGACAAGGCGATAGCTAGCGCTATCCATAGAAAACTGGCCACTACATTTGATATCTTTGATAATCAATTGTTACATCTTACATTAATTCAAAACACGGTTAAATATGAGTCTTTGAAAAAATAAATAGTGAATTATAAATATATATGTATATATTGAATAGTTAAGATCTGATCATGTAATTGTTTTTAAAAAAAATATTAGCATATTCCATTTTTCGGATCGAATCCAGCACGTGTCATTGTTCCAACTTCGTCCCACTCTGGTTGTTCTATCAGATCATTGAACACTATGTCACCAACAACGAGAACTTCCACAAATACACTTAAGTAAGGGTTCTTCCCTTTCCTTTGTGTGTAGATACGACCATTTAGAAATTGAAGGAAAGGATTATCTATTATATCCAACTCTTTACAAAACGCCTGACACCATGCAACATTAGGGTCGTCTGGATGTATCAGGAGCAGACGAACGTATTGGTTGTTTCCATAGTAATGAGCATTCTCAAAGAACAACATCGGTTGTGATAATTGTGGCTTTGGCTTTTCTGCTGACTTGTGTTTCGAATAACACTCTTTCTGTCGCTTTAGATGACTTTGCGCCTTTTTATGGCCTTTCTTGTTTTTGTTGCCTTTCGTCTTGCCTTTCTTTTCTTTTTCTGTTTCCTGATCGACTTCTGTCGCATCCCAGCAATCATCCTCGTCCAACACGTTGTTGTCTATTGGTCTACCAAGGTAGGTCATGATATTTCTTACACTAAGCTTTATTCTCTGTGTACCATACGGTGATCGTCTAGGTAACTCTCGGGGAGATATTGCAAACCATATACCTTTTATTCCCATACAACTAGCTAGCGGTGCTCTGTCCGGAAGCGTTGTTGCTCCGCCATTCAGTCGTCCGCATTCTAGTATAGACTTTTTACCATTCAAAGTTGTGCAGTGAAGAAAAAACTTAATTTCTTCTTCTTCGTTGCGGTGTGTTTTCTTTAAAAGTTTCTCCCAATATTCGTCTAGCATTGCTGTGCTTGTTTTAGGTGCTCCCCATTCAGATCTGTCTATATCCTCCATCATAATCACCGAACAATCAAACTTTATATAGATTCATAAATTAAAGTCCAAATAATATTGTTTTCAAAAAATATATATAAATATATCCGTTGGGTGCAGTTTGAGAATACGTGTCTATTTTCACAATACTCGTACTTAGTAAACGATGTACAATAGACACAGTAGTATATTGCATTTTTACCCTGTTCTTTTTTATTTGTAGATAACAATGTGAAAGTCTAAACCATATAGTGCATCATCTGTTTTCAATTTTAAACTTGGTTTACTGAAAACGCTATTAATAGGTCGATTGACTAAAAACTACTGTCATCATTATAAACATCACCAAGAACAACTCAAAACGACCTTTATCATTATAAACATTACCAAGAACAGCTCAAAACTAACACTATGGTTATAAACATCGCCAGGAACAACACAAAACTAACAGTATGGTTGTAAACATCGCAATGCACAACACAAAACTAACACTATGGTTATAAACATCGCCAAAAACAACACAAAACTAACTCTATGGTTATAAACATCACCAAGAACAACACAAAACTAACACTATGGTTATAAACATCACCAAGAACAGCTCAAAACTACTGTCATAATTATAAACATCGCCAAGAACAGCTCAAAACTACCATTTTGATTATTAACATCACCAAGAACAACTCAATACTCCTACTACAAGTATCATAATTATAAACATCGCCAAGAACAACACAAAACTACCATAATGATTACAAACATAGTCAAGAACAACACAAAACTACCATTATAATTATAAACATAGTCAAGAACAACACAAAACTACCATTATAATTATAAACATCGCCAAGAACAGCTCAAAAATACCATAATGATTATAAACATTGCCAAGAACAGCTCAAAACTACCATAATAATTATAAACACCGCCAAGAACAGCTCAAAACTACCATTATAATTATAAACGTAGTCAAGAACAACACAAAACTACCATTATATTTTTATAAACATCGCCAAGATCAACACAAAACTACCATAGTGATTAAAAACATCGCCAAGAACAGCTCAAAACTACCATTATAATTATAAACGTAGTCAAGAACAACACAAAACTACCATTATATTTTTATAAACATCGCCAAGAACAACACAAAACTACCATAATGATTAAAAACATCGCCAAGAACAGCTCAAAACTACCATTATAATTATAAACATCGCCAAAAACAACACAAACTACCATTATAATTATAAACATCGCCAAAAACAGCTCAAAACTACCATAATGATTATAAACACCGCCAAGAACAGCCAAAACCTGCCATAATGATTATAAACATCGCCAAGAACGACACAAAACTACCATTATAATTATAAACATCGCCAAGAACAGCTCAAAACTACCATAATGATTATAAACACCGCCAAGAACAGCTCAAAACTACCATTATAATTATAAACATAGTCAAGAACGACACAAAACTACCATTATAATTATAAACATCGCCAAGAACAGCTCAAAACTACCATAATGATTATAAACACCGCCAAGAACAGCTCAAAACTACCATTATAATCCCCCAAACAAACAAGACTTACCTGTAAGTTGATGTTTGGTTGAGATTCTATCTAGTCATATTACTATTGAAGGGATCAAATGAGATGTACACGTGACTATACTACATTCGTTTAACATAAATCAGTATTTAAAGCAGGAAAAAAGGCAAGGAATATAATTCCTAGAAGGGATCAAATGGCTAAATAATCCCAAAAAACTGATTTTAGAAAACATAATCATAAACAGGGTAGGGCAAGGGAGGGCATTTGATCCCTTCAATAGTAATATGACTAGATAGAATCTCAACCAAACATCAACTTACAGGTAAGTCTTGTTTGTTTGGGGGATTCTATTACGTCATACTATTTCAGGGTCAAATGAGACTTCAAAGCAAAAGAATTAATCTTCCTTGCCCATGAAACACAAAAATTGAATAAGTAACAATTTGTTACCTTACTTTCAATCACTGTAAAACAGCATTCTGGAATGAATCTTGTCTCTGTGGTTCAATAGGTTTATCATAAAACCGAGCAAACGTTACATCTGATGCCCAACCAGCAACTTTCAATATATCCGAAACAGGAATACCACTCAACTTGGCTTTAGAAGAAGAAGCTCCTCTAGTACTGTGAGAATTGAATTTTTCTATGTCAATACCACTATTTTTCATAACTGTCTTTATCCATCGACTAATTGAAGTGGAACAAACATGACCATACGGTTTAATGTAACTGATTATTAAACACTTTTCTTCACCACGAAGTGATTCAGTCCGTTTTAAGTATTCACAAAGCGTACTATATACACAAATGTTGCTATCCGGCAAATATTTAACAAAAGTAACAGTAGGGTTCACTTTACCCTTCCTAGATTGTTTTAACAACCCACTATAATACAATGTAATAGAGTCATTCTCTCTTTTCATATTTTCAATAGACAAACATGATAAAGAATGTGATCGACTTGCCTGAGTCAATGCACACAACATAACAAATTTAAAAGTCAAAAGTTTTAAACTTAATTTTTCTACTGGTGACAGCGTCTTAAGATAACTTAAAACCTTTGAAACATCCCAAGTTTCCACATATTTAGGTTTAGTGGGTCTCAAATTATAAACTCCAGCTAAAAATCTTACAATTAATGGATGACATCCCACGGCGTAACCATCTTGTTTTTCACATAAACTTGATAAGGCGCTTCTGGCAGTATTTAATGTTTCATAACTTAAACCAGAATCAAACAACTCTGTAAGAAATTCTATGATGAATTGTACAGGGGCTTGAATTGTATCAATTTCCCTTTTATTACAGAACAAAATCCATCTGTTAATATACGTGGAATATTGTTTTTGAGTTGATTTTCGCCACGATGACATAATGATGTCAATAGATTTTTCCGATAGTTTTCTGACTTGATAGGATCGCCTGATATGCGACATAGCATCAAATGTAGTTTGTTTACCAATGGGTGCATCTTCTGAGTTTGAGATAACAAGGTCCTTGGACCCACCTTCAAAATGAATGGATCTTGAGTCAGAAGTTCCAGAATCCTGGTGTAAAAGTTTTGAGTTGTCCAAAAAGGCGCCACCAGTAAAACATCTGCTTGGTCTTCTATGACCTTCTTGAGCACTCTGCTCATCAAACTGAAAGGAGGAAAACAATATATATATTTGTTACTCCAACACACAGAAAAAGCATCAACATCCTCAGCATTAGGATCTGGCTTCCAAGAAACATAACGTTCTAACTGACAATTAAGTCTTGAAGCAAACATATCAATTTCAGGTAATCCAAATGTATTAACTAAATCATGAAAAATGGCCTCATTCAATTTCCATTCAACATTCTCATTGAAGAGCCTTGAAGCACTATCTGCTTCATTTAAACTACCTGATACATGAATTGCTGACAACCAAATGTTCTTAGTAATAGACCACATCCAAATCTGGTGGGCCAAATTATTCAAGGAAGCAATTTTGCCACCCATATTCTGAACATATGCAACCGCACATGAATTATCTGACCTAATTTGAACATGTATATTACTTTTATCTTTGCAAAATGATCTCAATGAAAAACTGATAGCAAGCAATTCTAAGTAATTGATATGGTTTTGGATCTCATGATCAGCCCAACGGCCGCCAATTTGGACATTTTCACATAGGGCACCCCAACCTTTTAGAGAAGCATCACAAGTGATCACTAGATTTGGATTACAATGAAAGATGTCTCTTTTTTGACAATGCAAATTTTTAATCCACCAAGCTAGTTCATCTTTTATTTCAGATGTGATGAACATTAAAGACTCATAGTCACCTGCATGATACTTGAGTGCAAGTATTTTTGCCCTTTCAGTATTCCTGTAAAACAAAGGTCCAAATTCAACGGCTGAAAAGGATGAAATCATGAGCCCCAAAACTTGAGCAACACAACGAATTTTTGATTTTTTCTGATTATACAAATCCACACATGCTTGAACAATTCTTTCTCTTTTATCAATAGGAAGAGATACTATCATTTTTTCAGAATCGATGACAAAACCTAAAAAGGTAATTTGCTTTGATGGAATTAAAACAGATTTCTTTTCATGAATATAAAATCCAAGATCAGTTTTTAACTTAACTGTATCTTTAACATTTTGAGCACATTCTTCATAAGTGTCACCCATCAATAATGAATCATCAATATACCCAGATATTGTATGTCCAAGCATGCGCAGAGAAGCATAAACAGGTTTCATGAGCTTAGTAAATATTCTTGGCGCACTAGAAAACCCTTGAGGTAAAACCTTATACTGGTAAATTTTTCCCTCATGATAAAATCTAAATTTTACCTGATCTTCTTTGGCTATAGGAATACTATAATAGCCATGACGTATATCAGTACTAGCAAAAAACATGTCAGGCTTTACTAATTTTAAGGCTGATTCAAATGTATCAATTTTGAAATGATGATATTCAACAAACTGATTTAAATTTTTTAGATTCAAAATCATTCTATATTCACCAGAAGATTTCTTTGGAATAGCAAAAATTGGACTGATAAACTCATTTGGATGATGTTCAACCTGCTCAATAACACCCAACTTTAGTAAATTTTCTATTTCATTAGAAATGACTAATTTATCATGTTCATTAAAATTGTAATTGGGACATGAAGAACATACAGGATTTTGACCATGCTCAAAATCAATATGGCAATGTTGAACAATATCCAAAACATTTTTATCAGAGGTTATTTCTTTCCAATTTTCGACAAAATCTTTCAATCTACCAGCACAAAAGGTACTAACCTCTACTGCTTTTTCTGTGTTTTGACGTTTTTTGAGGTCTCACTGCGTGATCCTGAAGTTGACAATTTACCACGACCTCTTGACCCACGCTGATACTGATAATATGGACCTCCTCTGGAGCGACGTCCTCTAATTCTCATGGGACCACCGCCACCACGTCCAACAGCTCTTCCAATGCGGTTCATTGTATTAATTTCACGAACATTGTTGTTCACATCATTATCGTCTCCATATAATAGGTCAGTGTAGGGGAGACTAGCTGATGCCAAGTAATGATACTTGGAATCCAAATCAGTTTTATGTAAATCTCTTCTCTTTAGATTCAATAACTTATAAGCATGTCCAAGGAGAGCAATAGCTGTGGTTCCTAACTCCAAATGATCTTTATCAGCTGAACTTAATTTTTCCACAAGTTTGACAATATTAACAGTGGCTTTAACTAAAACATTTTGAATTGATGACATTTTGGTATCCTCAGCTTGAGTCCAACTTTTCAAAAGTCTCCAGATACCCTGATTTACTCTAGTTTTAGTCAGAGAATCACAATTTTCTGGGCGATGAATTTCTTTAAGTAAATCATCACATTTATCATCATTTAAACCATTTCTAAAAGATGAATTTACCAGGTTAGCCAGGTCTGGGTGTACACTACAGTCTACTGGTTCAGACTGATTAAATTTGTCAGACAACAATTTAAACACTGACTTTTGTTCAGAAGGTATAGTTTCTGGTTTTTCAGTAGAAAAATTACTCTGGCTAGAACCCAAATACAAAGAGTCCTCCTCACCTTCAATTTCAAACTCATTTTGTGATTGCGAACAATCTTCATCATAGTCAGGTTCATGATACTCAAGTTCTTTTAGGTGAGACATCATATCGTCTAGCCTAGAATCTTGTTTATTCAGTCTCTCGCCTTGGGCTGTCACATTTTTATTCAGAATTCTCAATATTTCTAGAATTTCCAAATTACTGGCATCCTTTTTGGGAACAGTCTCTTTTGAAGATTTATCTTGAGAGCATGACTGAGAAGACGAGCTCTTCCCAGACCCAGAACTATTGGGCTTCTTACCACTAACGGCCGAAACCGATGAAGTTTTAGAAATTTGGACTTCTTTCTCTGCCATTATTGACGAAAAACGTGCGTTCTTTCCAATACGGCGGCAATATGGAACGAATTACGGCAAATACCGTAAAGCGTGTCCGACAATATGTCGTAAACAAATGTCGTAAAAATAATGCCTCTGCGAGCAGAGAATAAAGTTAAATTATTAAAGCCGAAACTTTAATTAATTTATTTGCCGAAACAAATATGATTTTATAGCTACCTAGATAGCAATAAATAATTGTAACAGTCTAGTAAAATTCCTAAAAATTTTACGACTGAATACAAAGTACAACGAATGAATTCGTCACGGTCAAGTTGTACCTAGTGATAAACCTATAGAGGTCTACACTCTATGAGATACAACTGCGTACTGATTTATGTTAAACGAATGTAGTATAGTCACGTGTACATCTCATTTGACCCTGAAATAGTATGACGTAATAGAATTATAAACATCGCAAAGAACAACTCAAAACTACTATTATCATAATTTACATCATTCTCGTTCCCAGAGTCTAGTAGGATTCTCAATACAAGCATTGAGAATCCTACTAGACTCTGAGTACGAGAATGAATTAACATCACTTAAGAACAACTCAATACTCCTACTACGAGAATCATAATTATAAACATCGCCAAGAACTGCTCAAAACTACTACTAATCATAACAATCTCGTAATAAATTTAATGATGAGAAAAGGTCACCTGAATGTGACCCTCGTATGAAAACGGCCAGTAGGGCGTTCAGTTACCGCGAACGTTTCAAAACGTTCCGTAACGATACATTCGGAACTCCTCGGCCATTCGCTGCGAATAATCTCGGACATATTTAGACGCTATTTTGAAACTACCGGTATTTAAGTAAACACATATATGATCGTTTAGGCATTGAGTATGCATTATAGTGAATATGGCACTTGTCCAGTCTTCAATGCATTCTAATAATTGTGTTGTGCATGATCTGCCTTCTCTAAACCCATGTTGATATGGAGAAAGTAGATTATTATCTTCTGTTTCACTATAGCATTTCTTATATTTTTTTCCATGATTCTACAGCAAATGGGTGTTACAGTAATGGGTCTATAATTTTGCACACAGGATTTTTTACCAGCCTTGTATATTGCTGACACATTGGCATGTTTCCATTGTGCGGGTAGTATGCCTTCATCTAACGATTTCCTGTACATTTTACTAAGTAAGTTACAAAGATTTTCTCTACATTCATATATCAACTTGGGGTGAATTTCATCTGGTCCTTCAGCTTTTGAAGGATTTATTTCATTTATAGCTTTCATAGTTATTTCATCATTTATGGTGGTATCTGAGATTGTTATATCAGTTATGTCACCAATTTCTGGAACATGGCGGTTTTCTAAAGTAAATACTGACTGGAAATGTTTGTTAAACTCTTCTGCTATTATTTGATCATCAGTTATCATGCTACCATTGACTTCTATTGTATTAATTCCATACATAGTTTTAGAATTCGATCTGATGTACATTGTACTTCCAAAATTGCTTTGGGTTTTGTTTTGCGTTGACTGCAATGTTTTATTCATACTTGTACTTTGATTTCCTAAGCAGGTGCACGACTTTGTTTCTAGCAACTTTGTATTCATTGTATGTAAATAGGTTAATGTTGTTTTTGTATTTATTCCATTTTTTTCTTTTCTCTTTAATTGCTTTTGATGTCTCAAGACTCCAGACTTCGAAGTAGATTTTCTGGGATTTTTTTTTCTTGAATATTGGTAAGTGTTTTTGCAAATCTACTCCAGAATGATTGAATTCCTAGTTGATCAAAGGTTTTCCATTCAGACATTGCTATTAATTCATTTATTACTGGAAAGTTAGCATTATTGTGGTTAAATATGTTGTTGGGAGTTTTATTTATTTCTTTGTTGCAGTTGAATTTGAACTTTAGTACATTGTGGTCATTTTTCCTAAGCCTGATAAATGTTCAATGCTGTCAATCATTTCAGCTTCATTTGTGAATATGAGATCAAGAAGTGATGGTAGGTTGCCAATTTTGTATCTAGTTGATTCACTAACATGTTGGTATAGGTATAGGTCTTTTATGGCTTCTACAAATTCTGCCTCAATTTGTTTTTCCCCTGATGTTGCTTTTGATATTTCCCTGTCAATATATTTAAGATTGAAATCGCCCATAATGAGAAAGTGTGAATATTTTAATGAGTTCATAAATTTTATCATATTAATCATTTTTTGGAAATTTTCCCTGTTGCTGTTAGGACTTCTGTAGATACTTCCAACTAATAATTTATCACTGTTGTGTAGATTTATCTCTATCCATACACTTTCATCAAAATTGTCTATGATTTCATGTGTGACTTTTGTTGCTCTGAGTTCCTTTTTTGTATATATGGCAGTCCCCCTGTTTCCATTTTCATTGATATCACATTCTGGTATTGAGTAGTCTAGCTCTTCTTGGGTTTTATCAAACATTGAGTTCTTGGGAAATATTTCTGTAATAGCTATGGTCGAACAGTTGTCATTAGTGATTGAGGCTTTAAGTTCATGTAACTTATCCTTGGTGAGACAGTCAGCATTTGTATATAGTATCTCTATGCTTTTTATTTTTGTACATTATGAAATAATAAAATATCATTTTTGAAAACACAATTATTTACATCATTATTTACAAATTCATTATTCACAGACTGGTTAAACGTACTTATTGGTTTAACTGCTGATAATGGGGCACAGTTGAAGTATTGTGTATAGGCCTATTTTCTAGACTTAAACCACCTATAACTGTTTTATCACTATCTAAGTCTAGTGCTATTGTTCTAGAGTGAATAGTGTCTCTTTTAGTGTCCAAAAGAGTTTTATTTGACAGTGTATCCATTGCTTGTTGAGAGTGAATGAAGGTATTTTCAATTTCTGTATTAGTTGTTGGTTGAATGATAATTATACTATTTTGTTTTTCTTTAAGCTCTCTTTTATTCGTTCTTTCTTTTCTTTGTAGTGGCGTGAGATCTTTGGAGAATTTTTGATCTAGCTTGTTTGTTATGTGCTTAGAGTTTTCAAGAAGAAATTTTCGTTGTTTTCTGTCTAGAAGGACAACTTTTAGTACCCTAGTATTATGCTGGTTAGTCTTTTTACCAAGTCTATATGAAGTTTCAATTTTCAAGGCCAAGTTTTGTTGAAATTATTTTTAGATTTTTTTTCATCATATTCTTTATCGTGTTGACCATTTGATTCTGCCTTTTCTGGTAGGTTATATATAATTATGTTGAGTTCTCGCCTTCTTCTGTCTTCCATTTCTTTTGAGTTCTGATGTACTATGTTTCTAATATAAACATTAAAGACTACTTAGAATATGGAGCATAGGTATTAGAGGCAAAATCTACAAATGGCTAGAAAACTTTCTAACTAATAGATTTCAAAGAGTATGTGTTAATGGATCCAAATCCTCATGGTGTAAAGTTACCAGTGAAGTACCACAAGGAAGTGTCCTAGGCCCAGTTTTGTTTCTAATTTTTATAAACGACCTACCAGAAGTAGTAAAATGCACCATGAAAATGTTTGCAGACGATACAAAATTGTACAGGAATATTATAACAAAAGATGATAAACAAATACCACAAGATAAAATCTTTGATGCATGTGATTGAGCAAATGGTTTTCAACATAAACAAATGCAAATATTTACATATTGGTCAAAACGAACCAAATGAATACTACATAATAGACCACACAAATAAAGTACAAAAGATACAGCGTTTTTTATTTACCAGGGGAGGTTATTGCAACTGAGAATGAACAAATAGATGGTTGAGTTATCTCCCTTTACCATTCGGTGCGGAACAGTCTTGTTTACATCATGGCGGAGAAAGGTGACAAGCCAAACGAAGTGACAAGTCCGGATGTCGCTGCTGACAAGGAAACTAAGACATCGTCTCAAGTGACGATTGATTTAGAAAGTGAAACCATATATACCAGACCCGGTGCACAATTATCCGACAAATTGACGTTTACGAATAAAAAAGGAAACAGTATTTCTGGCTATCCGGTTATTGTTGACTTTCGACGACTGCTACAGTTAAGTCTTGGAGGATCCAAGTCAAGTCTGTTGGACACTGCCATCATACCTGGGGTATATTGTTATATTTTAATTTTATTGATTGGTATATTTCTTTCTACAGGCTTGTCAAGTTTGTAAATTTTATTTAAACATGAGTTATTTTGCTGTAAGAATTCCTGTCAAAACCTGTCTTGGTCAAGCTTGTCAACTAAGTCAGTTAGTGTCAATTATTCTCAAATTTAATTCTAAAGTTAAAATGCTTAAAATCAGATATTGTTCAATTGTCCCCGTTGTGTAATATTTGGGTTTCTGCAACTTGTGCTTGCTAGTGAACAATTGGAGAATCTGCTTAAAAAATAAATGTCAAGCCCTGGGTTACCATTTATTTAATCAAATATTTGCTTTTATCATTTTACCTACCTGTACATGCAACTGTCACTAAAAGGAAATGGGTTTAAAATTGAAAACCTGGCCATAAAGTCAGTAGTAAAGTGCTGTAAGGATAAAGTTTCTTTCTCAAGGAAAGCAGGAAATGAGTTTTAGATTTGCTTTGAACCAACTTCTACACTTAACAAAACTTATAAGTATACATGTTTATTTGGGCTTGTATCTAAGTAAGTGCCAGTCCGATTTAAGTCAAATTTTCAGCAAATATAGTTTAAAGATGGATCATTATTATTATGTTTATTTCATAACATAAAACAAAAGATTTAACAAGTAATAACAAAAACATCACAGGGTGTGAAAATGTCAAAGTAACATAATGAGGATTGCGATTTGCGTGACTTAGTGAATGTGAAAAATGATAGTGGAATTCGGGTAAATTTGTCAAGGATTCTCTCTCTAATAACATGTGTTGCACCCATGGCTGTTAGGAACCATTTGGCATTGCGTTCTAATGGATCTCTTATACTGATGGAAAAGATTCTGACATATTCCTGCCCACTCACGCACAATCCTTCCGCGTGGCTCAGTTTGGGGTTCGGCTGCAACACCACGACGTACACGGCGGTCCAATTTATCCCATGCGTGTTATTCTATGTTTAGCTACATATTTCGGTGGTATGCACATCAGTGTGGTGTTGTTGTCATGTAGTAATTCTGTTGTCGCTCTTGTGGTGCGGGCTGGCACGCCATCCATTTTAACAACCCATTAGCTATTCCTCACTGTTCTATCGTTAGCCTGCCCATTTTGTGTTTTTTAGATGTGTGGTTCATATACTGTCCACAGCAACTATGTGCAATTTTGATTCAAACTTGTCACGATTTCCTTGAGCATTTAATGAATTTCATTGATTTACAGTCCAACGCGCTGGTTAGGTGACTTTTAAAAAAATGACTACGCAGTAATAATTGAAATATAGCCAATAGCTGATGTACAAAATTTTTTCGTTAAAAAATACTGGTTAATAAAAAATTATACACAATTGAAATATGTATACTTATAAGTTTTGTTAAGTATATTTGGCTATCTAATGATTATCAGATTTTACTTCAAACTTTCTCCTGACTATCAATTATTTTTTCTTTATATTTTAGATAACAAATCGTGATCTACTTCATGCTGTCATTGGTCTTTATGATGTTTCACTCTCTGAGATGACACCTGATGTCTTATATTCTACTGTCTGTGAAAAATGGGCTAGAACAATCATACTGGTTAGAGATTTACAAGGTATACTCAATAAATTACTGACCAATATTGTATCATGTTTACTAATGTAACAGTCTCCTTAACTAAGTCAGGACTTTACTTTGGAACTTTTTTCAGTGTTGTGTATTGTGAGCATCTGTTAATGTCTGCAAAATTAGGATATGAAAGTGGTTGTCTGAACAGATCATTTTAAGAGCAATCGCTATATCTCATTTGCAGAATTTGTTGGCCAAAGAAATTGTTTGTTGCCCAAACTATACATGTAATATGTGGTTGTCCCAAGCAACGGGACACCCACTAATATCATAGACTGATCTGTTGTGTTTGTTGCACAGGTGGGCATGATCTACTTTGCCAGCTTTTTGCCAGCTAGCTCTTTTCCTATGTAAAAGTTGCTGAAATTATGAAAATCAGGTTCTTTTAACTTTCACCCATTTGTAATTATTTTGGTAAATTTCATTTTTATGCATGTTCACTGACTTATCAGCTGTTACCTCTGGTCATCAGGCTACTGGTATTTATCTATCAATCTACCTGTGAATTTATTGCAATGGAGTTAAACCAGCCTAACAGGTACCCATTTACAATTTACACCTGTGTGGAGTTGAGCAATCCCAGGTAAATTTTTTGCTCAAGGAAATTAGCAGTTCCCCAAGTTGGGTTTGAACCCTAGACTTCCCAATCCTCAAGCACCCATCCTGCCTCTGAACTACTGCTCCTACATTTATGCATGTGTGTTTATAGAAACGATAGATGAATTAGAGAAGAAAAGAAAGTCTGAACCCCCAGAAGAGAAAGAGGAGATAGAAGAAGATGATGGAGAGAAAGGTAGTGTTAAAGGTAGTGAACTCTCTGTTGATGATGTCTATGAAGAAGATGATGAAACTCCAAGTAAATTTAGTGAAGTATTTAGTGACTCGGATACTGATGATGATGATGTTGATGATGATGAGTAAGTCACCATTTTGTATTTTAGTTTTATAAGCCGGATTTTTTAACAAAAAAATTTGGCTAATAGTTTGGCGAAACATGGGCAGTCAGGTGGGCGGTCGGGCATCCGGTTTCGTTAACAATTGTGTTAAAGTTTTCTTTTCCTCTTTATGAAACTTTATACAATGATAACATACCATGTGATGAACAGAATTAGAAAGTAACCACAACTCTACCTGGCTTTATTATACCCCCGCTTCGAAGAAGAGGGGGGTATACTGTTTTACCCTTGTCCGTGCGTCCGTCCGTCCATCCGTCCGTCCGTTACAAAATTTCCGTCGCAGTTTTCTCAGCAACTATAACATGCAGCAGCCTAATACTTTGCATATTGCTTCATCCCATAGTCCCATGTGGTGTAAAGCGATTTCATGCTCCTTGCTCATCTACTTCCTGTTTGTCGCATATTTTTAGATTTTTGCGGGGGTATCACTAGTGAGCATTAGCTCACAGATTTACTTGTTATGAATTACTTCCCTTTGTATTTTTTTAGTTAATTTTTTTAAATCCAGCTTTAATGTGTTTTCACCGTACATTTCTTGTTATATTGATGGGTCAGTGCAAAACTAATTAGCTTCTTAACTTATGTTCATTAGTAAGCTGAGTTTGACTCTTTCTGTCTTTTACCAGAGATCGCTAAGGAATATCTAGTCAGTTATTCAGAGATTTCCTCAATAACATTAGGGATTTTTCAATGAAATGAAAAATGCTTGAACACAGATTGGGTGGCGGGGTGTCATAAATTGTGTTGAAGAATATAGCATGTATAGCATATATAGTATAATGCTCCACCAAGCTGATAGTATTGAAGCATTGACTTGATGTGTTTGTTTAATGCACAAATGATTGCTTTGTGTAATGATTAAAAGGGAGCTGTATAAGTGACTGAAATGTGGTTTTACCGTGTTGCAAGAAAAGTTGCATAATTAACAGTTGCATATTATAGTGCCTGCTGGAATTTTTATTGTAATCATATAACTTCTTAGTTAAATACAAAATTGCAGCAATCAGTATAGCATGTTTTTATTTACCTTTCAGTGATGACGAAGAAGATTTTTCAAAGGGCATTAACTCTTTCATCACAAGTGTGACTGATCGTAGAAAATCAAGAAAATCATCCGACCGTCCAATCACTGAGGAAATGATTGGCATTGAAAACAGGATTATAGGATGCGCTACATTTGAAAAGAAATATGTGTAAGACATTTTATTTGTTCATTTATTGAAAGTTGATATAATTGTCTCATGATATATTTTTATTGGTATACTAATTGATTATGTTTTGAGCTTTAAAAACTAAATTTTTTATTTGTGCTCATTAGAGAAAACATGCATGCGTTTTACTGCAGCCATCGCCTTAACCCACTAGCCCAAAGCCCTAGACTAATGAACATTTAATCTGGCTAGTGAATGTCACTTATTCCATTTAGTCAAGCTAGTTTTTAATTTTTGCTATTTACTTAATAACTTCAGGGCTGACATTAATTTAAAAAAGAGTTTGCCCAGTTAATCAATCAGCTATATATTAACTTTCCCTATCCAAATGTTCAGTAGCAGTAACAAGTTGCCGCAAACCAAATTTAGGTTGTCAGGGGAAATCGTATGACCTTTGATGTAAAGCATTGATTAATATGGCCAATGATGGAATAGATTTAAGGCAATGACTGTTACCGGTCATAAAGTTTGGTGTGAAAGCATAATATCTTGATACTAGCTGCCTCATTGGCTCAAATGGTAGCATGTCAGTTTATTATACCCCCTAAAACTCTGTTTGGAGATTAGGAGTCAGCTTGTCGATTGGTTGGCCGGTTCCATCTGTAGCTTTTACTTGTCTACTTAATTTCTCAGCACCTTCTACTGGATAGATTTAAGATTTTTGCTTTCTTGTCTGCTACTGTTTTTATTTTGATGAGTCTATGGTTGGTAAAAAAACAAACACAACTCATTAAGTTTAGTTTTATCAAGCTCTATACTCAGTAATCAATAGCAATTTCTTGACAAAGACCCGTTAGGGGTAATTTATCACATTCAGTGATAGTTCTTAGTTCTGTTTGCTGTTAACATGGTTGATAGGCTGGCTATAAATATTTTAGGAATGAATTGTACTGTAAATTAAAGTAACCTAAGGAGACAAATATAACAGCTAAAAAAATAACGCACACAAATGTATATATAGTTTAAATAAATTTGATGTGGAAATTAATGATTTGTATTAAATAATATCATCTCATTATACATTTATCATTGTAATTGTTTATTGTTGTTCCTTTCCATCTTCAAGTTACTTGTGTAATGTATTTACGTATTTATGTTATAAAAATTTGAAGACTTGATCCTTGGGTCACTGGCTAAATTTGAAGACTTGACCCTTGGGTCACTGGCTAAAATTGAAGACTTGACCATTGGGTCACTGGCTAAATTTGAAGACTTGACCCTTGGGTCACTGGCTATAATTGAAGACTTGACCCTTGGGTCACTGGCTAAAATTGAAGACTTGACCCTTGGGTCTCTGGCTAAATTTGAAGACTTGACCCTTGGGTCACTGGCTAAATTTGAAGCCTCGACCCTTGGGTCACTGGTTAAATTTGAAGACTTGACCCTTGGGTCACTGGCTAAATTTGAAGACTCGACCCTTGGGTCACTGGCTAAATTTGAAGACTTGACCCTTGGGTCACTGGCTAAATTTGAAGACTTGACCCTTGGGTCGCTGGCTAAATTTGAAGACTTGACCCTTGGGTCCCTGGCTAAATTTGAAGACTTGACCCTTGGGTCACTAACTAAATTTGAGGACTTGACCCTTGGGTCACTAACTAAATTTGAAGACTTGACCCTTGGGTCACTAACTAAATTTGAAGACTTGACCCTTGGGTCTCTGGCTAAATTTGAAGACTTGACCCTTGGGTCACTAACTAAATTTGAAGACTTGACCCTTGGGTCACTGGCTAAATTTGAAGACTTGACCCTTGGGTCACTGGCTAAAATTGAAGATTGTGTGTGTTTACAGTTCTGATTTGTTTATCTGTCATTCTTTCATGTTCTTTCATTTATTTGTCATTTTAATGTTTTTAACTAATTGTTCTATAGGCAAGGGAAAATCAGAAGGTTTAAATTCAATTTTACCTCTGTTAGTATATGGACAGATTATGTCTGTTATTTTATTGAATGGTTTATGATAGAATACAAACTTATGAAGTGACCACCTATTTATATACTGAAGCTGTACTTATACATAAGTTTCATATGCAAACATGTACTTATCAAAATTAAATAGAGCTAGGTCACTCGCATAAATATTTTATTCAGATGATATTTATGTAGATTGAACAATTACTAGCCATAGACCAATTATGACATTTTCGGATTGAGAACATTTTAAATATTTTTCCATTTTTGAAATCATAAAATGGTTAAAACCACAACAAATTTGTTCATCATTTGTCGATCATATTTCTAATTACCCATATAAACACCTCAGATAAACATGTATGACTTTACTAATGACCATATAAGAAATAACAGACATAGTGTGTTCATGTATATTGTTAATAGTGTGTGTTTAATTATGACCATTACTGTTCTCTTTGTAACTTAATCTTCATTTATAATGTGACAAGGATCACTAGTCTCATACAGGTATTGAAATATATGGTTACAATTTTTAGCTCGACTTTACGTAGTAATGTAGAGCTCTCCTACTCGCCCCAGCGTCGGCGTCGGCGTCCGCGTCCGCGTCCACCTTTCTGATTAAAGTTTTTGTGCAGTAAACTACTTTCTTCTATATCTTTGTTATTTCTTAAGATATTAACTTCAAACTTTAAATATATGTTCCTTACTATCAACCACATCTCATGTGACAAGGTATATAACTCCAAACACATTTCTTTCAGAATTATCTCCCCTTGAACTGATTAAAGTTTTTGTGCACAGATTAAAGTTTTTGTGCAGTAAAATACTTTCTCCTATATCTTTGTTATTTCTTAAGATATTAACTTCAAACTTTAAATATATGCTTCTTATTATCAACCACATCTCATGTGACAAGGTTCATAACTCTAAATATATTTTTTTCAGAATTATCTCCCCTTGAACTTAGAGTTTTCTTTCAAAAATGTTTGTTTTTACTGCAACTGTTTTATTCCTTTAGGTATTGACTTCAAACTTTAAATGTACATTCCTTATTATCAACCACATCTCATGTGACAAGGTGTATAACTCCAAATATATTTTTCAGAATTATCTCCCCTTGAACTTAGAGTTTTCTTTAAAAAGTGTTTGTTTTTACTGCAACTGTTTTATTTCTATAGGTATTGACTTTAAACTTTAAATGTACATTCCTTATTATCAACCACATCTCATGTGACAAGGTGTATAACTCAAAATATATTTTTTTCAGAATTATCTCCCCTTGAAATTTAAAAAATGTTTGTTTTTACTGCAACTGTTTTATTTCTTAAGGTATTGACTTCAAACTTTAAATATATGTTTCTTATTATCAACCACATCCCATGTGACTAGGTTTATAACTCCTTATACATATTTTTTACTCCTGTGACAAACACTAACTAAGTCGAGCATGCTGTCTCCTCTGACAGCTCTTGTTACTATGACAGTACGTTGTACATGGACATAAATGAATACAACTAATACTCAATGCCATCTTTTTATTTGATAATTTCACAATTACACTGGGTTCATAAGTTTCTTTACAAACATATTTTTACCATATTTTCTCTTTTTATTGAATAGTTATTGCAGACACATTGTGTTTAGTATTCTTATTTTATATTTATAATACGTAAAGAACATAATTGACTGTTCATGTTAAACTGTATATTGGTAGTGGAAATTATAACCACATGTAAAGTATATCAAAGTATACTTCAAATATCAGAATTTATAAGTGTAAAGAAACTTTTGGACCCAGTGTACATGTTAAGCCATACCTACACAAATCCACATGAGACTTTTGATGGTTGGTACATTATAGTTGTCATCAGGCGTGATTATAAAATTTCAGCACGGTATTTCTTGTATGTGTGGCTAAGCTAAAACTCAAACAAGCTGTGATAAATCCTAATGTCCAAAATACCTTTTATATACCACACTGTAAAATATACACCTACCCATTCTGTCAGGATCTTAAAATTGCCCTTTTAAACTGTGAATGAGTTTATTTGGTAACAAGTTTGTCGACCTTATCCAATTAGCAACTAACATTATTATTATTATGTCATTAACTTGGCAAGAATAATTTTTGATAAATAATGAATAAAAAAGTGAACTTGCCTTGCTTTTAGTGTATAATTAGTAAATTTATATTGAATTAATAAGGCATTTTGATACTTATTATAATACATTGTATTATAAATGCTGATATGACATCATCTAAGAAAAATATCATGCCTCACTCATATTTTGTTTTTATTGTATCATGTATAATATTCAAGGCAAGTTGAACTTTTTAAGACTATACCAATGTTGGTTTTGTTTCATACAGTATTTTAACATTTTATTTTTATTAGACCATAAATTCTCTATTTCATGCCCCTTCCCTAATAAATGCACCCCCTATTCTGAGTTTTTAGTAATGTTTGCTGTTATGCAATGTTTGGCACCTGTGCAGTCAGTTTAGAGAAAATTTACTCTATCATAATTAATTTAATAACTTCACCACTTTGTATTGTGCCTAAAGTTTGACCCCGACCTGACCTTTATGCAAGAATATTCATTACTTTAAATATGAATGTAGTATTAATACTCGATTACACCGTGGCCGTAAGGATTATCTGTTGAAATTTAACACATATGCATACTTCTATAATTTTACAATCGCTGCCAAAGTGTTCGATAGGCGTGGTACTGATTTTTGTCGAGATATGTGTAGATAATTGTTAGATGCGAAATTTGAAAGGTCAAATTGGGGTCAAACTTTACGCACAAATCTCACACTTTTCACTGTTTTGGAAAATGTACTTCCCCAGGGACATTGAATAGAGGATATATGATAATTTGTTAGGTTAATTAAAACACTAGTTTGGTTAATTGATTTTATTTTCCTATTTAATTTTTACTTTTAAAAGGTCCTTCCTACACAGGTAAATTAATACTTTAGCATTATAGTATGATCATTCAGCTTTGTTATAGAAATGCATTATTATGTATAGTAAGATTTCTTTCACCTTACGAAGGTCAAAGTGCATTGAATATTCATGAAGAAGATCCGAATGCGATGAACAGGTGTGCAATACAATACTTGCAAGCGTTAATTACATATACTTTGACGCAACTCACTTACTGATATCCTTAGCCCAGTGGTAACGCGTCGACCGTCAGACCTAAAGGTTTAAGGTTCAAATCCCAGTAGCATGATATTGTTTCAGACTAAAACCTTGCTACGTTTTTTCCCATCGTATTTATAATATGGTGTCAGTATATGGGAAAATATATAAATTATCCAAATTTTTCTCCCTTGTGAATCTCGTGCACACAAAGAGTGTATATAACGACCGAAATGTCTTAAAAGTGTTAGGTCATCACGTCTGAAACGTGTAAGCACGCGAAAAATTGTCAAAAATGTAAAGAAATTATTTATAATGTTGCTAAATTCTTTGAAATCGGGTGTAACAACCTCTTTTATAATGGTTTAGCTCATATTTACAAAGGTATGCGCCGTGACCTTCGTAAGTTGAAAGAAATCTTACTATACATATGTATTATATATACCATAAACTATAGAACTATATGTATGTTTCATTTATATACTTTGATTATACTTAATAGTAGAGATTAATACACACCTTAGGAGACTAGGAGTGCATGACACCTGTATATGCCATGGCCACTGAAATCTTATATGCACAGGTGCTGAATGACAACTTTTTATGCTTTCTAAACTCTTGAATTTTGTCACATGCTTTCCATCATCATGTTTTTCATTTTGATCACAATCATTTCACTGTACTGAAAAAGTACTAGCAGCTCGGCTAGCTCAGCCAATAGCATGCAAGTCTACTGAGGGAGGGGTTTTCTGGAGCACTAGCCTGTTTTATTATGCTGAAAATTAACCCTTTCACTGACAATTTATTAAAATAGAACATTCCATACTTTACTTTCGGCAAGTGAAAGGGGTTTTAGGTTATCTAATATTACCTGCAAACAGCATAGAGTCTGATCAGACGGCACAGCTGAAGAAAGTTTTTGTTGTCAATGACGTTGATAGGGTTAAAGGGCAAAATTATCAACAAGCCTGACCATATGACATAAGTTACAAGTCACCAGACCAAACTTTTCTTTCAGTAATCCCCCTGATGTAAAATACAACAAGATACAAGGTTTTATTTTATGTCAGAATATGAAATAAACAAATAACATTACATATGAGTAGCTATTGTTGGACACGCCCAAGAAGTCTTTTACTGAAAATGTATTATTCAGAGAGCATTATCATTCTGTCTTTTGTCAGTGTCTTCTATGGCAGTGTGGCAGAATATTTTGTATTCTCTATTTATTCAGATTTTGTGACATAAACAGACATATTTTACACATTTTATTTATTTTATTTTCACTATTAACAAATTGTAGATCTTGCATTTTAACAGTTTCTTTTACTTAGGCCCGAATTAAAACTTGTTTGAATGCTGTTTCCTGACCAAACCAATTTTTACCTTTAATTTTGACAAGCACAAGCCTGATTTATGATGTATTAGAGTTGTAAGCAAAATTTTCAACTAGCCCTACTATATGAAAGAAAACATTTTTACTAGCCCAGATCATTTTTCACTAGTCTTTGGGCTTCAGGCTAGTGGATTAAGGTAAAGACTTCCAACCCTTTAGTTTGAAAAAACAGGACTAACATTGTTGTATTGGTATCATGTCCAAAACCATTTTAAAAATGGACTGAGAATACTGATCATTCAAAAATTGATTGTCGTGGTAAAAAAATCTAGCCAACAGGCCCAGAAATGCAAAATACAGGAAACAGCAATCAAATATATTTCAAAGCATGGCCTTATAATTTTTTATTTTATGTTATTTTCTATATTCAACAGAACTAATCAATTTAGAAAAATGCAAGTAGATAAGGCACAGCTTTTAGCTCATATAGTTCATTTTTTCTATTAAGTACATTAGTTTTGAATGCTTTATAATTAATGATGACAGAAACACATTTATTTGCTTTGACAGAACACTCATTACTTTCAATTAATCACTTTTTTAGATTCACACTGTATTCTACTTTTACTACTTAAATTGATTAAGTATATATGAATCATACCCATTTATAATAAATAACACGGGCTTAGCGCAAAACAGTCGTAACTCCCTTTTTTATATTTGTAACTCCCTTTTTCTATATTGAGTTATGACCGTTTTGCACTAAGCCCTCATATTGATACATTTCATTCAACTGTTAGTGGTGCATACATTAACCTTGCTGATTTAAATACTCAGTGCAGAACTTGTGTACTCACAATCAAATAGATAGATATCAGTATATATAAATCAATGAGGTTAATGTGCCACTGACAGTTACATAAAATTTAACAATTGTTTATGTAGATTTTATTTCTGTTTAATCGTGCCATAATATTACTTGTACTGTTCTGCTTGTCTATGCTGAACAGCTTTTATTGACCAACAACTTAAATCATTATTTTTTAATATTTATGTCTGATGGATTATGGAAAGGTGTGTAGGACCATACTGTTGTCTGCTTGCATAGCTTTCCTGCTTTTTTATCAATGCAAAACTGGTTTGTCGTGCATGGGTTGAAAAGCGGGAATGGGAAGATTTCTAATAGAGCTCTATGATTTAACAGGAAAAAAAAGGAATTAGAGATCTACAGGTGACCCACTGTCTTACAAAAGACCTACAGCAATTCCTTGTTCTTGTAGTGACATTCGAGCCATTTCTTGAGTTTTCGTTTTGCATATCAATACACTAATGATTTTCACCAAAACTGACCAAGTGGGATATATGCAGGAGAGGCATTTAAAGTTAGACCACTACGGGGTAAGAGGTTCAGTCAAAGAGTGGATCAAACAGTTCCTCACAAACAGGACCCAGCAAGTTATACTAGAGGGTAGTACATCTCACACAGCAGACGTCCTCTCTGGTGTACCTCAAGGCACAGTCCTAGGGCCTCTTTTATTCTTGGCATTTATAAACGACCTACCAGATGTGATACAATCATCAGAGTCCAAGCTGTTTGCCGATGACAGTGCTGTATATAAAGTCATTGAGAGTGACCATGACAGGCAACTCTTGCAACAAGACTTGGAGGCTCTTGAAAAATGGGAAGACATATGGCAGATGAGCTTCAATCCTAGTAAGTGTACTGTGATGAGGATTGCTCCCACAAGTCACCAGGTCATAGACACGACATATAGCCTGCATGGCCATGTACTCGAAGTTGTAGATGCCAGCAAGTACCTTGGAGTCACCATCACAGAAGACCTAAGCTGGAACAGACATATCCAGAACACTACAGGCAAAGCACTCCATACATTGGGATTCCTGTGTCGTAACTTAAAGGATTGCACACCACCTGTCAAGGCAGCATCCTACACTGCCATGGTTCGACCTACACTGGAATACGCAGCCTCAGTCTGGGATCCGCATCAACAGAAGAATATTACAGCCATCGAGAATGTCCAACGTCGTGCAGCCAGATATGTCTTCAGCGACTACTCAACCAAGACCCCTGGGTGTGTCACAAAGATGCTAACAGACCTCAAGTGGGTACCACTCCATGCACGCAGAAGACAGATCAGACTGGTCATGATGTACAAGATACAGAACCATCTTGTAGACATAAACATGGATGGAATACTAAGACCAACGTACAAGAGGACAGCACAAGATTTTCCAGGAAAGAATAGCAGACCAGACCCTGTCCAATACTTTCATCCCAAGGACAGTAAAAGATTGGAACCTACTTCCATCTAGAGTCACATCTGCTACCTCACTGGAAACATTCAGGACTCTCCTCACAGGGTGCCTGAGTGACTAATGATGAAATATTGTAACATTTGTATATAGTTTTAAAAGACAATTTTAATTGACACCATGCACCGCCACCATGAGTATTTTTTCGGTGAGCAAATTACGATCTATAAAGATCCTGCTCAATATTGGAAGAAGAAGAAGAAGGCATGTGTCCATCTCCCCTTTTCAACACATGCCCAACAAAACTAGTTTTGTATCAGTTGGTCTGAATATAGAATATATAGACTGAATATAGTATCATAAAATTCAGCAAATAAAATGCAAACAAATTATTTCATCTATTTATGCATTACCTATACATATAAGATGCATTTTCTCATATTTAGAAACGGTTAAAATGACAAAAATGACTGTTAAATGATAAATCATAATCCATATATCATCTCACCTTAAGAATTTAGTAAATCTAGGTGAATATATGGTATGAAGCATCTTGTCATTGATTTGACATGCATGCAGGGGCGTAGCTTGCCCAAAATAAATGTCTAGGCACAGGTAACCTAGGCGATGCGGGGGGTCTAGTGACGTCACATGTATGACGCCATCAATCAGTTACAGTTACTGCTGCTTGACTTACCTCCCTCTATAAGTAATTTAGACGTCGTATCATGACCATCATTCTATAAATAGAAGGTGAAGATATCACCAGTCAGTCAGTCAGTCAGTCAGTCAGACCGTTTGTGTACAGAATGCATGACCATTTCTTATGGTTAAAGTTATGCTGAATATAGACTGAGTTATTGTTTTTTATTGAGCATTATTTTTCAAAAGTGATGGTACAATCCATACTGCACGCGCACGTACCCCTCAGCCTACGATTTTTATTGCATTTTTGGCATTTTAGCCTTTTTATTTTTTAGAATTTTAAAAGAATGTGTAGGCACGTGCCTTGTGTGCCCATATGTAGCTACGCCAATGGCATGTGTAAAACATTGTAGACAAATAATGTGTATGACTTAAACTTGACATTGTCATGGTGGGATTACAAAAATAGCTAAGATTTACAATTTTTTCAAGTGTCTAAACCTATAAATGACAGATTATACTTTATGAATTGCATCATAATTACATTCACACTGCCAGGTTCAACAATCTGAGGACAACAAAAAAGTAATTTTGTTACAAATTTATCTCAGGGAGAAAGGGCACCAGATAAAGTGTTAAATAAATAAAAAAATTTTTAAATTATAACATTTTATTGTCTAAGTTTCATGCTGAAGGGTATGTTCACTGACTTTACAGCTATTACACCTGGTCATCGGGCTACGGGTATCTACCGGTATCTATCAATCTCCCTTGGGAGTCTTTTACTCTACACTTGTGCAGTTGACAAATATGCACAATAGAACTATACCATTCTCACTGGTATCCATTTACACCTGGGTAACCCAAAGCAATTGTGGTAAATTCTTGTCCAAAGAAATAGTAGTTGGTTTACAGCTAAATCCAGAGATTTAGCCTTTCCAGGAGGAGTGAGTAGGTTGACTGACTGCATTTATCTGACCTATACAATGTGTTGCTACGGCGTTAAACCCAACAAAAACAAAACAAACAAAACACTCAACAATAGAAAATTGTTACAATTTATAAGACGGGTCCTCAGGATTAATAATGTATGGTGTGCTTAGTTTTAATTATATTGTCAAGTAACAAATCATCATTTATAGCTTTATACATTTTAAGATGTATTATTGTATTTTATATTCTAATGCTGGGTTCAACTCTTAACTGTTTTAGCAAGGGTCCTGAAGGAATCCCTAGTCATTAATTCAGAGATTCCTCCTAAACATTTGGGATTCCTCCAATAAAAGAAATAACTAATTGACACAGGTTGGCAGTTACAAATAGTGATAAATAGTTCATGAAATCTCAATTTCACATGAGCACCATGCAATTTTTGGGGATCCTGACCAAATCCCCTGCTTAAATCACGAATTCCTTCCAAGTTTTTGGGATCCTCGGGGATCTCGGGACACTGTTAGTGTCGAACCCTGTTATGTATATACATGTATATATATATTAATACATTATCATTTTTATATTTCAGTAAACATCGCGATAGGGTCATACATTTAACGTTAGTCAGTGTACGTAAAAGATGTCGGAACTTTGGTATCGGAAAGTTTCTTCTTTCAGTAAGTTATTCATCCCCATTATTAACTTAAATACATTTTTTTTGTCTAGTCAAAATCCCATAACTTGACCTTTTTGGAATTCAAGTAACGAGGATTTGACTCGACAACAAATTATGCCTGCTGTATAATAAATTTGTAAGGGTGCTGTCAGTATTACAGAGAGATTATGTAGCAAAGGTATCCATCAACTCTCTTTTTGACTACTACTTTTCCTACCTAGTATGTGCAAGTGATACTAAGCTCATGAGAATATATCTACCCTTATGGCTGCTTTTTTTCAGTAATAGGAGAAGGGGTCAGGGGCCTTTCTTTGTATTGAATACTTGAGGATTTTTTGAGGCCTCAAGTGAGTAACCCCATTTCATTTTTTCAAGTATATACACTATTACATTTTAAATCAATTAACATACAGATTGCATTAAGTAATATTTAAAATCAGGAGAAAAAATTCAATGAATAGAGAAATTTTTGGCACAATTTCATGGATAAGGAGAAGATAACGTCAAGTGAAAAACTCCAAACTTGGGGAAAACTGCATAATTTCAAAGAAGGAGAGAGGCCTGTAATTGTCCCTATTACATAAGAAAAAAAATCCATGACCATTATATATATATATCAACTTTATCATACCCCCCCCCCCCAAAAAAAAGAACTAACTCTGTTTGGGGGTATATAGGAGTCAGCTTGTTGGTTGGTTGTTCTGTCCGTCCATATGTCTGTAGCTTTTGCTTGTCCGCTTAATTTTTCAGCACCTATTTTACAGATTTTATTTAATCTTCACACATAGATTGAGTATCAAGCAGGCATGTGTATATCCCACTTTGGCCTCTTGATTTTTGCAGAGTTATGGCCCTTTGATGAAAAATCTTGTCCGCTCATTTTCTCTGCTCCTATTGTACAGATTTGAATTCAAATTTCTTGACAAAGACCCTTTGCAAGATGTATCATCACATTCAGTGATAGGTCTAGTTTATATAAATATTGTGATTGTATATTTTCAGCAAATAGTTGAACCTAAAGTAGTAGGTAATTATGATGCTATAGTTGTACATGCTGATAATGAAGCTGTAGACTTCTTTCAGAAATTTGGATTCTCGGATGATATTGTATTAAATAGTAGATGGAGGTAGGTTATTATATACATTTATATTTAACCTGGCTAGCTCAGGTGATAGGATGCCTGTCATCCAGGGGTGAAGGAGTTAATACCTTTCTTACTGAGTAAGAACAGTGGTCCAGTGGTTGGAAGGGTAGTTAGGGATCAAGAGGTCCAGGGTTTAAACTCTGCTAGAGGCAATGCTAATTTTCTTCAGCAACCTACAGTTGTTCCACTACACCCAGGTATAAATGGGGTCTATGAGGAGTCACCTGCATAAATGTGATTTCAACGATCAGGGCTTGCCATATAAAATTTTGAAGACTTTAAAAGGCATTTAAACTTGTAACTTTACCTTGGGTACATATTTCATGGAGTTTTACTATAAAATGTTTCTGTATGCAATCTTACTCCAACTACTGTATCAACAAGACAGTGGTGAAGATATGTGCTTTATTCTGGTTAAAAGCTTAATTCTAGTTATCTAAGCCTCTGTGAGTAGATCAACTGACTGTCTGGATATGAGTGATATGTTGAAAATAGGTATTTATGAGTACTTAGTACTTCATTGTCATGTGACATCACATTTAGGAGCAGTGGTTCAGTGGTAGGACGCGCGCTTAGGGATCGAGAAGTCCTGGGTTTGATCCCCACTAAGGGCACTGCTTATTTCCTTGTGCAAGAAACTAACCTACAATTGTTCCTCTCCACCCAGGTTTTAATGGGTACTGTGAGGGATGGACTGCCTGAGGGTGATTTCAGTGATTAGGAGTTATCGTACAAGATTGTAAAGTCGGCTGAACATGTATATGGAAGCTTGTCAAGTTGATTTTCTAAAATTGACATGATGATGCCAACAGTCTTCAATAGTTGCACAACAACTATAGCAACTGAATAATAATAAAGACTTTATTTATAGAGGCAGCACAGGCACAGCCCAATCTTTCCTGTGAGCCTCTTGAATAATCAGTTTTGCTAGGCAACATATAAAGCAGATAGTAAAGAAGGCATTAATTAGTATTTAATCTTGAATTTCTTAATGTATGTGGCACTGACACTTTAATAAAATTGACCGATATGTTGTCTGGTAATTTCTATAAAATAAAAATGTTCAAGTTGAGTGATTACATGTCATGTATACCTGGAATTTTTCAGAGAATTGGCTGAACAGTTTACTAACTGTACTTTGATGTGTTATCTACCTGGATTCTCTGGTAAGTTTGTAAAATGTGCCAAAAATTATTACTGGTACAGGTCTTTTAAGATAAATTAAAACAATACTCTATGATTGTAAACAATGTCTCATGTTATCTGTTACAAGCTATAACTATGTATTACTAAAATTGTTGATTCATACATTTTAGTAATTACTTTATGAAAAATCCTCTATATTCCTTATGTATAGATAATTTTAGTAACATTTACAATAAAATCTTTGTAATTTTTCGTTTCAATAAAGAAATTTTGTTGTCTACAAAAAAAAATCATCTTTCTTCATTTAATCATATCATTCTATGTGGTATATTTCTACATATTTGATATCTGCAGCTAAACAGACATCCTCAGTATTCAAGTTCCTGCAGAAATTTCCTCTTGTATTTCAAAAGACTGCATTGCAAGCTAGTGTCAAATCTGCCAAAAAAGATTAGTTCATAACATTTTATTATACCCCCGCTTCGTGAACCCTTGTCCGTGCGTGCTTGCGTGCGTCCGTCCTTCCGTCCGTCCGTTACAAAATTTCCGTCGCAGTTTTCTCAGCAGCTTTAACATGCAGCAGCCTAATACTTTGCATATTGCTTCATCCCATAGTCCCATGTGGTGTAAAGCGATTTCATGCTCCTTGCTCATCTGCTTCCTGTTTGTCGCATATTTTTAGATCTTTGCGGGGGTATCACTAGTGAGCATTAGCTCACAGATTTACTTGTTTTAACTTATTTGTTTTTAGTACAATAAATGATCAATTTTCATTTCAGGTCATAGATTATTAACATCTATAAAGATTCCTGGGTTAGAAATGTATGAACTTGAACAAGAATTTCTTAAATGGTTTGTAAATATAAATATCTTTCTTTGGTTTGAATAATTATTTGATCATTCCTACAGGACAGTTTATCCATAGTATAACAAGTTTTCTATACCACATCTTTATGTATACATGTGCTTAGCTTTATTATTACACTGACATGGTACAAATACTATACATTACATAATGCAAACATATTAAGTAAACTCAATGGCATGCCCAGCCAAATAAGGCTTATCTTGTCATTTGAAGAAAAATAAAACATTCCCAATACATAACTAGATTGAGTAAAGTAAAATTTAAACACTGACACAAAAGACACAAGCAACAAAGTGTTCATGGCTCAGTTAGTGGAGCATCTGACTTGCTATCAGGAGGTTTCTGGTTCCAGTCTCATATTGGGCACCTTCTCCTACTACAACAGTCAATGTATCTTTCCCTGAACACTACCATAACTTATCATTTCTCTGACTGCTTTTCAAATATCATTTATGGCTTAATTACATGTTTAAAGTGCTTGTTTATGCGTTTGACAAAAAAAAACCTGTAGATCTTCTGATAATACTCTGGGTTATTGATGTCTCAAGGTTTAGTGTGTTCTGTTCTTCATGTAAGTTTTGATGCTTCTTTAAAGGCATGTACATCCAATGTCATACATGTTCTTTACTATATAACTGTATGATTCCAGCATCTTTTTCCTTGACACAACTTGGTGTATTTTGATTAAATTTGAACCATTGTAGACTGAAACGTACAAAACCCTTACACAAATTTAAAAAAATTGTATAAAGAGTGCCCTCCTAAAGTCCTTGGATAAACTGATTCACATTTACCTGTAGTTATAAAGAAGCAAAGAGTCACCTAAGCATTGATTAGTTTATCAACATATGAGTTTAACTATTTACAAGAATAAGCTTTTATTAGTTATACATGTAGTTTAATAACTTCCGGTAAACATGAGCAGTTTTTCTCAAAGTTTTCATTTGTCAATTTTTTTGTGGGCACTGCATTTATTATTATAAAATATATTCACTGATTATATTTTGTAGGAAAGAAAAGACATTAGAAGTATATCAACAACAAGTTACATGTATGATGAGAATGAAACATGAAGTCATGCAACTTAAATATACTGTAAGTATTTAATGTATACTCTCATCTGACCATGGATTTACATAAGTTCTTATGTGTGTGATTTAACTTAATGTTAGTTTTCATTCAAATAACTTTCATTTATTGTCAGTTTCACTCACATAATTTGAGTTACTCTGAAAGATTTCAAAAAATACTTACATTTTATTTATCTACATTTTTTTATCATATACTGAGTAATATTCAATCAATTCTTTAACCTTTCCTTCAAATATTCAAGTGATATTATTTGAGTATTAATGAATGCTTAATTTAAGATTTTTGTGAATCTGGGGCCTGATACTAAAATACTGTGGGTGATATTCTTCATTCATTGTCTGTGTTTGTCAAAGCAATTGGATTAGAATGACTATTGGTTGAATATTTCATATCAAGTTCTTCTAACAGTTTTTGGCATGGGTTGCTCACAACTTTTGATAATTATTATAAAAATGTCACTGTCAATTACATTTGTTCTTGCCCAGTCAGATTCCACGTAGAATTGAATTCACATCCTTTAAATTGACTTTAGATCTTCTACAGATGGATCTAACTAGACATCATCTACTTATGGAATAAATTACAAGTATGTTATATGATGTGTGTGAAAATAAAATCTCATTGTTGACAATATTGGACTGCATTAAGCAGTTTTACCCTGTAGCACCCATGTCTGGATAGCACTTTGATTATATTGAAGCCCCCTGGCTAGCTTAGTCGGTAGCGCACAAGTCTACTGATTGAGGGGGTCATAGGTTTGATTCCTGGGTTGGGCATACTTTCGTGAAGCTTGGTCATGAAATGATTTTCAGCCATTCTCCTTCCTACCACTGATTCTAAAGTATGTAGGGCAGTGGGCAGTAGTCAGTCACTGACAGAAGTATGTGCCTAGTAGTTAGATAACAGCTAAATCCAGAGATTAAGCCTTTCCAGAAAGAGTGAGAAGGTGGACTGACCGCAGTAATATAACCTATACAATGTGTTGCTACGGCGTTAAACCCAACAAACAAACAATATATTGAAGGGTCACTTGACTTACTTGTTTTCCTAAGGTTGATTTTGGAGATAGTTGAAAGTGTTTCAAGACTTACATCAAAGAAAGTATGTAGGACGTAGAATTGAATTCACATCATTTAAATTGACTTTAGATCTTCTACAGATGGATCTAACTAGACATCATCTACTTATGGAATAAATTACAAGTATGTTATATGATGCTAACTTTGTAATATTACAGACTTCAACACAAGACAAATTTTTGAAAGCTTTAGTTGAAGAGAATGAAAAATTAAAGACAGAGAAGATAGTCGCAGGTAAGATATATATCATTCTTATTTTATACCAGTATTTGAGCCTAGCAAACCCTTGGTAAAATCTCCACCCTGCATTGCAGGGGACATTTGGGTGATACAGAACTTCATAAATACTCTGGGTAGTACATGTATCTGCTATAACTAAGGCTACATTCCCACTATTTTTAATGAAAACACATTTTTCCACTTTCCCCTGCACCCTGAAACTAGGATATGTTGGTTATGAATGACTGGTATATTATAAATACAGACATGTTTTTATTTATATTATGCACTTGTCATTTCACTTATTCATCACATTTCCTCCAACCATGAATAGCAGGAACTTTGACTTTAAGCTAAGAAAACCCCTGGTAACACCACTCCCTGCTGGGTTATTTAGATGGTGAAACTTTCCATAGATACCCTGGGTTTAGAGGCATGAATCACAATCACTGGTGTATTATTGATACAGACAATGCTAAACTGACATGATAATTCCTCTACATTATGTTTGACCTTGTTGTAATTGTGATGGATAACAGAAATATTTTACTTACATTTGCATTGGCATTTATGAATATGAATCTTAGGATCTAAGGCAATACAATCACTGTCATATCAAATTACTAGTCTAAAAAAATTATTTGCACTATTTTGGGGTTTTTTTACCTATGTTCATTTTTTCTCAACTAAAAAAATGAATAATTTCACAGTGATTTTTATGAGCTAAATTATTTTTGTCTTACATTTGTGATTTTCAAATGGCACATTCCATGATCAGATAGAGCCATATAACTACCTGTATTGTATTATCAGTTAATCTGCACTATTATTAATTCTGCAAAAGCCTTTGCAAATTCCTTAGACTTGTAAAAAATGAAGTTCATGTAGTATAACAGCTGCAGGGCTGACATGAAACCAGGTGTACTTCTTAATTGACTTAGCAGAAAAGCGTGAAAAAAAACTTGTCACTTCTTGAGCAATATGAAATCCAAATAATTAAATAGTCCAGTATTTACATTATGTGCATGTACATTCGTAAGTAGGTTTCATGTTTTACTGAATTTCTATTTGAAGGATATTCAATATATGATAAAGGTTTGATAATTAATCAGATTGATCTATTTGCTTTATATTATAATACTTGTATGTAAAACAGAACTATCATATAATTATCAGGGTATATAGTCACATGGTCTTCAGAAAGTGAACAAAAAATTTTCATCAAAGTTCTTGTACCGTTCAAAAAAACAAAAAAAGAATCACATAGCACATAAAATAGTAATTACTTATCTTTTACCAAAAAATGTTCACATTAGTCTATGAATTTGTTATTATATGTTTTGTTTGTTTTTGTTGGGTTTAATGCCGTAGCAACACATTGTATAGGTCATATAACGGTGGTCAGTCAACCTACTCACTCCTCCTAGAAAGGCTAAATCTAAATAGATTTAGCTGTTAACTAACTTCTGAGTGCATACTTTCCTCAGTGACTGACAACTGCCCTACATAATTAAAAATCATTGGTAGGAGGGAGAATGGCCGTAGAAATAATTGCATGACCAAGCTCCGCGAAAGTATGCCCCGCCCAGGAATCGAACCCATGATCCCTCAATCAGTAGACTTGCATGCTACCAACTGAGCTACATGTAGCCGGGTGGCTTTGTGATTATTTACTCTGAATCCTTTGCACAAAATATTTTTGCAAATGAAATACTTATCGCTCCACTCAGTTTTTGTGTGGTGGATTTGGAGTTTACAATTAAAATTTATAGAATCATTGGGTCTGTCTTGGGGAGGGAGAAATATTATTATATTAGATATTTTATGCACTTCTTGATGTCATTTAATACTTTGAAACCTGCAATGATTAAGTAATTGTTTACCTTGCTAGTTGTTGTAGATCACATGACTATATACCTTGGATATATTTTAGATTTAATGCTATATAAACAGTATTGAGACAACATTTTTTATTTTAACTTCTTTATTTCTTAAGGTATCTACCTCAAACTTCAAAATATATGTGCCTTATCATCACCAAAATGATGTGTGATAAGATAACTCTGGCACACATTAGAAAGATCCCCCATGAACTTATATTTAAAAGTTATATTTTACTAAAACATCTTTATTTTTAAGGTTTCTACTTCCAACTTTAAATGTTTGTCACTTATAAATTTTTGTTACTTAATATATTTTTGTTAATATGAGCAACCTGAATAGTTGAGCAGGCTGCCCTTGGATGGCGCTTCTTCTTTCTCAGTTTACTTTGATAATGATTATCAATGTGTGTAGGGCTCCTGCCAGTATTCGAGTACTCCAATATTCACGATCTCGACCAGAAAATCAAGTACAAATATTCGTCACGTTAAAAATCATTGGATCACAATCTTTTTTTGGGGTAAAAATGAAAGAACATTTTAGATTAATTAACTCTGAAACTGAGCCGCACTACTTACGAAATTGTTATTTATGAAGGGATTGAATTATCTTGTGTCAAAATTTTGATTGATACACATTTAAACAAAAATGTTATCACTGAATATGCCCATAAAACGTCTGGTAATAGAAATGTCTGGAGTACATGGTTTTCCATTATAGTAATAGCTTCTGTAATTCTTCACTTGTATTGTTTTAACATGAATTCCTGTATGCTTCTTTGTTAACGAGTGATTTGTGGTTCGATTAGTGAATCTCAACACATGAATCATGGTTCGGATGAGATTGCCACTAGCTCAACGATCCACAGCCCTTAGTCTAATTGTGTGTTTGAAAATTAAAGCCAGTATGTTATTCCTATGTTACTCATCCTTGGGGGGAGCACTTAAGTACAGTTCCAAAGTTTTTTTAATTATTATGAAAACAAGTTCAATTGTTCATTTCTATTTATTACTATATATCATCTAATTTCATGGAAAAAAAATTTCAACTAATGATACTACAAAATTTCCGAAAATATTCATTCACCCCTATTTTAGACAGTTATACTCTTCTTTTATTAGCTTGACTTGCCAAGTGAAAAAATTCACCTATACATATCTTATTAATCATAAAGATGGTCAACATATACATCCAGTATGAAGTAAATAATTGTATCAAAAGAAATGACGTCATAATAAAGTTGTGGATCATTAATAAAATAAATCCAGTTTGAAGCATTGCCAAGAATGAATGGTATTTTATCCTTAAACTGTGATAACCTAGGTCACTGATACAATAAAATATAACATTGGTCATTCTTGATTTTATCATACTGTACATTGATTTAATATATTTGTAAATAATATATGTTCTATGACCAAAAGCACTGTTTTGTGCTGATGCCTATAAAGTAAAGTGTAAAGATTAATTTTGGTGTTTATTGGCTTAGTAAAATTAAAGATTTATGAATAGTTTCCATATCACGGTTAAATGCAAAAGGGTCATAATTCAATGTAAGAAAAGAGTGAGTTACAACTGTTTTGGGCTAAACCCACAATATGTCTGTCCCTTTTGTTGATATAATTTGACCTTTAGTTCAATGTTTGACCCCTTGACTGACCATCAAAATGTTTGATAACTTAAAGTTAGATAACTGATCCAGAGATTTATTACTAACCTGACCTTACTATTAGATATCTATTATTTATGCCTTATACATGTACAATTATTAAAGCAGCACTTCAGGGTACATTATAAAACACTGTGGTATTAATATAATTATAGTTTCTGCAGTTTTATTGTTCTTTTCAAATTGTTTGAGCCCCACTTTATGCTGGTTTTGAAAAAGTATGTTGGCAGTCCTGACAAAATTGACCATTAGAATTCATTTATTTGTAATAGGTTTCTCTGCTCCTGGTTGCAGATTGATCATGGAGCTAATTTTCTTCTACTTAGAGCAAAAGGTTATTTACTTTGTAATTTTTGGTGACGTCTCGCCTTATTCTTCACTGCATTACTAGCAGGGCTCAAATTTAAGCTTGCATACTCACAAAATATGAGTGGATTTTAAAAATAGCAAGTAATTCTTATTTTAACACGCAAATTTTCGCAAGTTGAAATCGCAGCAAAAATTTTACTGTCTAAACTAATGAGGCTAAAGTCAGCAATTCACAGTAAAAACATGTTTGATATTCTTTGTCTGTCCCACAATTACGCTCATGTTCTATCTAGTTAAATGTGGTAATATGTTGTTTTTATATTGCATATGAATAGTTACTATGTATGTTAATAAAATTTGGAGAAAAATGGGAGTGATTTTTTTTTATTTTATGAGTTAAAATTAGATCAACTGGCAAAAATTATCAAGTCCAACTTTTTGTTAAATTTGAGCCCTGATTACAAGTGTCTCCTTTGCTCATGTGATCAAAATCAGTCTGCTGGAGTACAGGTGAAGTGAGTCATTGAAAATTTCAATGTAAATAACTTTTTACTCTGAGTAGAAGAAAATTTAACTCCATAGAATACATTTCATTAAGGTGGCAATTAATAACTTAACAAAACTCTCAGCACTACATGTATCATGTAGTCAGATTATAGAATGTTCCTTGTATTTCAAATACTAGAAAAAGGCAGAATTTAGAATACAATACTATAAGGATACTTGTTGTAGAGTTGGGACAACCCTAAATTTGAACAGTCAACATACACACATATTTCAAAGCTTTAAATGTTTATCTATTGAAAAGCTCTTTTTTCAACCAGACATGACTACAAAATGTATTCTGGCTCTTGAAACAAACCTAAAAATGACATTTTACCTTCACACTGTAAGGCAATTCATTTAATGATGCCTGTGGGATAACTTATTATAATGCCTCACACTGTGTTCTCATGTGCTTTCTTGTATCTTCATCTCAATGATAATTTACAAAAGAATATTTTGTATACAATTTTATGTATATGAAAAGTGATTTATATTAGTTTGATTTTTTTTTTCACTATATTAAAACTTGAATAATAAGCATTCAGAAGTTTCCCAATGTCATCGTACTTCAGGTCCTTATTTAACTTATCACCTTAATATCCTTTACAGACTTTATTTAGAAGTGACAAATAAATTATTATTATTATACTCATGAAATTGAATGTTGTGTATAGCTAATGAAATGAGCCTGTCTGTTTCAGTTTGATAAAAGTATGATTTAAATCATCAATTTTACTGAGAAAAAATATAATCTGTCCTTATTAGTGTCTCAACCCTATACACATATATGTAATACTAATAAACATATGAACCATCAAGAAGGTAGTAATGTCTTTTACATGTACAGTATGTGACGATTTATATTATGATTTTTATTGTTAGATTTTTTGTGAAAAGTGCCACTGAATGAGAAGTCTGAAAACTTATTATTAGAAACGTGAAATTGAATGTAGTGTACTAAGCTAATGAACTGAGCTTGTCTCTCGCAAAATTTGATAAAACTATTCTTTAAATCATCAATTTTACTTAAGAGCAGTCAAATCTGTCCATATTAAGGTCTCAAACCTATACACATTATATGTAATACTAATAAACATATGAACCATCAAGAAGGTAGTAATGTCTTTTACATGTACAGTATGTGATTATTTATGTTCTGTGACTATTTGAAACTTCTGTATGGAACATTGACTTTGATATATTACTTACATTCATTTACTATATGACTGGTTGTATTGATCAACATTACAGTAACAGATCAATCTTACAAATATATGATCAACTTCTTTTGTGTATTTCTCATTTTTCTTGCTTGAACATTTATAAATGTTTGATTTTCTATTCTGTGAATGCATTTTATTAGAAAGTTATGAATTTTAGATGAGTAAATAAATTTAAAAAATCATTATCTTGATATTGACATAAAATGTGAAATCAGTTCATTTTAATATCAATTTTAATGTATTGGATAATATATTAAGTATATATTTGATTCTGGCTGGAGATTTCTTTACTTATTTTGGTGAGTAAATTATTTAACACTGTTAAAAATTTAAGGTTAAGAATTAAAAAAATTATGTACAATAATTGTCTATATCTTGTTGTAGAATAAAAAATTAAATTTTGCACAAGTTTTTTATGAGCCAGGATTAAATTATGAGTGCTTTAGCTTAAGTTATTGAATTATAAAGCCCATCAAAGCTAGAAGCTGTGTTTTATCATAAAAAAAAATTAGAAAAACGTTATTTTATTCTACCTAAGAAAATGATAATTTGTCTGTTAAGTTTTATTCATTTTTTAAGGAGGTAAATTATAACTTAGCTAGGCATCATTCAATATCAAAATAAGGTTTGTCCCAGGTTAAAATACAGACTGAAAACACATCTGCCTATGTTATAATAAAAAATTGAATCTTTAAGATTTTAAATTACAATTACACTTGTGTGGTCGAAATTATAAATTTTTAAAATTATAGCCTGAAGCTCACAAGAGTTGTATAAGAAATCACTTAGGTGAGCTAGCTGTACAGAAATGATGACAGAGTAAGAATGATGATAGTTAATGTAATAATTGTATGTAGAGTTAAAAATCACTGGAATAAATGAGATAATTATTCACTATTTTATAATTCTGTTTTGTCATTTTATATTATGTCTTGAGCTGCAATTATCAAAAATCTTATGAATTTTATGATAACTTAACAATACAAAATGGAAAGATTCATGACTAAATGGTTGTAAGGCGTTTTATAATATTGGCCTCTGTACAAAAGAAGCTTGGAGAATAATAGGGTTATACTTCTCAGATGTTCCTTAATGTGTTCCTGGTTAAGGTTTTAGGTGCAAACCTTTAGAACTACTGCATGGATTCACTTATAATTTCATGGGACTACAGGTTTAAATCATTATGATTTATACTGGGTTTAACTATGTGTCAACACCATTTTTTAGATTATTTTACCGTGTCCAGTCACCTAACCTTGCTTTCCCGGACCCTGGTCTATAACCAGTACTCACCTATTCTTCCACAAGACCAGAAACTTCTCCATATACCTTATTAATACAGGAAAATTGACATAATTGTCAAATTTTCATGGCAGGGTATACCCTCCCTGGTTGGGATTCGAACCTGTACCCACTTTTAGACTCTAGATTTGACATCCAGGCACGCTACCAACTGTTCAACCGACCCCAGTTAAAAAATCATTATGGAGATCAAGTTGTATAAGTCAGTCTTAAGTTGACATTTATCTCAGGTTATTGTTGAAAGGCATGAATACTTTGTTTTAATCTGGTATTAATATTTGTTCTAAATTGTAGACAGTCTGTTATGTAAAATTTGACTCTACTGACATAGTTTTGTTTTGTTAAGTGAATAACATGTTCACTTGTAATCTACCGAGTTCATTAATGAAAGTTCTTTAATATCCATTTCTAAGTTGATTATGAATACATCTGTACAAATTAGAAAATGTTTAAGTACATAATAAGAGAATTTTGAGCATTTATTGTAATTATTGTTGCAATTTAGGTGTGCATGATTGATTCTTAACGCAATACACATAAACTGTAACAGTAATTTCATTAAGAAACAATAAAAAGATATAGAGGATATTTGTTTATATCGGTGTAAGATCGATTTTTATTTCACGAGTGAGCTAAGGATGCAATATTTTCATGAGTGGCCTAGCCACCAGTGAAAATATAATATCATTAGCTCACGAGTGAAATAAATAGATCTTACACAGAAATAAACAAATTTTCTGTTTATTATATGCTTCAAACTGGTTTTTTTAAAGTTTAAGTACTGTATATCATGTCACCAGAATGGCACATCCAAACAGTGAAAAGTAACAAATTTATTTTCATTGTTTCGAGATGCGCTTATCGTCAGCTTGTTCTAGTCAGACACTTTAACTCAGAGTTATGACCCTTGATTAGTTATGCAGTATGCATATGGAGTAAAAACTGTTTCTGCGCTACTTCTCTGCAACTACTGGCTGGAATTCAACGAAACTTTATGGGAATCTTCAATACCAAGAGGAGATGGGCATATCGTTGCTTTGTTCCGGTCAGACTCTTTAACTCAGAGTTATGGCCCTTGATTAGTTATGCAGTATGCATATAGAGGAAAAATTGTTTCCGTGCTACTTCTCTGCAACTTATGGCTGGAATTCAATGAAACTTTATGGGAATCATCAATATCTAGAGGAGACGCGCATATCGTCGCCTTGTTCCAGTCAGACCTTTCAGCACAGAGTTATTGCCCTTGATTAATTGTGCAGTGTTCATATAGAGAAATATTGCTATTTCTTTGCAACAGCTGGATTGATTTCAACAAGATTTTATGGAAACCATCAATACAGAAAAGAAATTTGCATCTCATTGGCATGTCCTGATAATTTTTTACAGTTAAAGCCAGTATATTATTCCTATGTTACTCATCCTTGGGGGAAACTTTTAAGTACAATTTCAAAGTTTTAAATATTATGAAAACAAGTTCAATTGTTCATTTCTATTTATTGCTATATATCATGTAATTTCATGGAAAAAAAATTTCAACTAATGATACCACAAAATTTCCAAAAATATTCATTCACCCCTATTTTAGACTGTTATACTCTTCTTTTATTAGCTTGACTTGCCAAGTGAAAAAATTCACCTATACATATCTTATTAATCATAAAGATGGTCAACAGGTACATCTAGTATGAAGTAAATAATTGTATCAAAAGAAATGACGTCATAATAAAGTTGTGGATCATTAATAAAATAAATCCAGTTTGAAGCATTGCCAAGAATGAATGGTATTTTATCCTTAAACTGTGATAACCTAGGTCACTGATACAATAAAATATAACATTGGTCATTCTTGATTTTATCATACATTGATTTAAAATATATGTAAATGATATATGTTTTATGACCAAAAGCACTGTTTTGTGCTGATGCCTATAAAGTAAAGTGTAAAGATTAATTTTGGTGTTTATTGGCTTAGTAAAATTAAAGATTTATGAATAGTTTCCATATCGCGGGTTTAATGCAAAATGGTCATAACTCAATGTAAGAAAAAAGTGAGTTACAACTGTTTTGCGCTAAAAACCACGATTTGTCTGTCCCTTTTGTTGTTATAATATGACCTTAAGTTCAATGTTTGACCCCGTGACTGACCATTAAAATGTTTGATATCTTAAAGTTAGATAACTGACCTAGAGATTTATTATTAACCTGACCTTACTATTAGATATCTGTTATTTATGCCTTATATCATTATTAAAGGCGGCACTTCAGATTAAATTATAAAACACTGTGGTATTAATATAATTATAGTTTCTGCAGTTTTATAGTTCTTTTCAAATTGTTTGAGCCCCTCTTTATGCTGGTTTCAAAATTGTATGTTGGCAATCCTGTAGCGTGTTCAATTACACGATACGTTACAGAACGTTACGTAACGATACATTCGAAACTCCTCGGCCATATATTTGTTTACTTCAACACCGGTAGTTTCAAAATAGCATCTAAGTATGTCCAAGATTATTCGCAGCAAATGGACGAGGAGTTCCAAATGCATCGTTACGGAACGTTCTGTAACGTTCGCGGTTACTGAACTCAGCCCTGACAAAACTGACCATTAGAACTCATTTATTTGTAATAGGTTTCTCTGCAGTTCCTCTGTTCTAGCTTGCAGATTGATCATGGGGCTAATTTTCTTCTAATTAGAGAAAAATGTTATTTACTTTGTAATTTTTGGTGACATCTCGCCACATTCTTCACTGCATTACAAGCAGGGCTCAAATTTAAGCTTGCATACTCACAAAATATGAGTGGATTTTAAAAATAGCAAGTAATTCTTATTTTAACTCCTAATTTCCGCAAGTTGAAATCGCAGCAAAAATTTTACTGTCTAACCTAATGAGGCTAAAATCAGCATTTAAGCGGCCAGATAGATCGATCATAATAATTAAAGATTCACAGTAAACCATGTCTGATATTCTTTGTTTATCCAACAATTACGCTCATGTTCTATCTAGTTAAATGTAGTAATATGTTGTTTTTATATTGCATATGAATTGTTACTATGTATGTTAATAAAATTTGGAGAAAAATGGGAGTGATTTTTTTTTCATTTTGTGAGTTAAAATTAAATCAACTAGCAAAAATTATCAAGTCCAACTTTTTGTTAAATTTGAGCCCTGATTACAAGTGTCTCCTTTGCTCATGTGATCAAAATCAGTCTGCTGAAGTACAGGTGAAGTGAGTCATTGAAAATTTCAATGTAAATAACTTTTTACTCTGAGTAGAAGAAAATTAACTCCAATTTAGAATACATTTCTTTAAGGTGGTAATTAATAACTTAACAAAACTCTCAGCACTACATGTATAATGTAGTCAGATTATTGAATGTCCCTTGTATTTCAAATACTAGAAAAAAGGCAGAATTTAGAATACAATACTATAAGGATACTTGTTGGAGAGCTTAAATGTGGGATAACCCTAAATTGGAACAGTCACAACAGTCCACACAAAGTCATATCTCAAAGCTTTAAATGTTTATCTATTGAAAAGCTCTTTTTATACCTCCGCTTCGAAGAAGAGGGGGGTATACTGTTTTACCCTTGTCCGTGCGTGCATGCGTGTGTCCGTGTGTGCGTCCGTCCGTCCGTTACAAAATTTCCGTCGCAGTTAGCAACTATAACATGCAGCAGCCTAATACTTGCATATTACTTCATCCCATAGTCCCATGTGGTGTAAAGCGATTTCATGCTCCTTGCTCATCTACTTCCTGTTTGTTGCATATTTTTAGATTTTTGCGGGGGTATCACTAGTGAGCATTAGCTCACAGATTTACTTGTTTCAACAGGAAATGACTACAAAATGTATTGTGGCTCTTGAAACAAACCTACAAATGACATTTTACCTTCACACTGTAAGGCAATTCATTTAATGATGCCTGTGGGGTAACTATGCCTCACACTGTGTTCTCATGTGCTTTCTTGTATCTTCAACTCAATGGTAAATTACATCAACTCAATGGTAAATTACAAAAGAATATTTTGTATACAATTTTATGTATATGAAAAGTGATTTATATTAGTTTGATTTTTTTCACTGTATTAAAACTTGAATAATAAGCATTCAGAAGTTTCCCAATGTCACCATACTTCAGGTCCTTATTTAACTTATCACCTTAATATCCTTTACAGACTTTATTTAGAAGTGACAAATAAATTATTATTATTATACTCATGAAATTGAATGTTGTGTATAGCTAATGAAATGAGCCTGTCTGTTTCAGTTTGATAAAAGTATGATTTAAATCATCAATTTTACTGAGAAAAAATATAATCTGTCCTTATTAGTGTCTCAACCCTATACACATATATGTAATACTAATAAACATATGAACCATCAAGAAGGTAGTAATGTCTTTTACATGTACAGTATGTGACGATTTATATTATGATTTTTATTGTTAGATTTTTTGTGAAAAGTGCCACTGAATGAGAAGTCTGAAAACTTATTATTAGAAACGTGAAATTGAATGTAGTGTACTAAGCTAATGAACTGAGCTTGTCTCTCGCAAAATTTGATAAAACTATTCTTTAAATCATCAATTTTACTTAAGAGCAGTCAAATCTGTCCATATTAAGGTCTCAAACCTATACACATTATATGTAATACTAATAAACATATGAACCATCAAGAAGGTAGTAATGTCTTTTACATGTACAGTATGTGATTATTTATGTTCTGTGACTATTTGAAACTTCTGTATGGAACATTGACTTTGATATATTACTTACATTCATTTACTATATGACTGGTTGTATTGATCAACATTACAGTAACAGATCAATCTTACAAATATATGATCAACTTCTTTTGTGTATTTCTCATTTTTCTTGCTTGAACATTTATAAATGTTTGATTTTCTATTCTGTGAATGCATTTTATTAGAAAGTTATGAATTTTAGATGAGTAAATAAATTTAAAAAATCATTATCTTGATATTGACATAAAATGTGAAATCAGTTCATTTTAATATCAATTTTAATGTATTGGATAATATATTAAGTATATATTTGATTCTGGCTGGAGATTTCTTTACTTATTTTGGTGAGTAAATTATTTAACACTGTTAAAAATTTAAGGTTAAGAATTAAAAAAATTATGTACAATAATTGTCTATATCTTGTTGTAGAATAAAAAATTAAATTTTGCACAAGTTTTTTATGAGCCAGGATTAAATTATGAGTGCTTTAGCTTAAGTTATTGAATTATAAAGCCCATCAAAGCTAGAAGCTGTGTTTTATCATAAAAAAAAATTAGAAAAACGTTATTTTATTCTACCTAAGAAAATGATAATTTGTCTGTTAAGTTTTATTCATTTTTTAAGGAGGTAAATTATAACTTAGCTAGGCATCATTCAATATCAAAATAAGGTTTGTCCCAGGTTAAAATACAGACTGAAAACACATCTGCCTATGTTATAATAAAAAATTGAATCTTTAAGATTTTAAATTACAATTACACTTGTGTGGTCGAAATTATAAATTTTTAAAATTATAGCCTGAAGCTCACAAGAGTTGTATAAGAAATCACTTAGGTGAGCTAGCTGTACAGAAATGATGACAGAGTAAGAATGATGATAGTTAATGTAATAATTGTATGTAGAGTTAAAAATCACTGGAATAAATGAGATAATTATTCACTATTTTATAATTCTGTTTTGTCATTTTATATTATGTCTTGAGCTGCAATTATCAAAAATCTTATGAATTTTATGATAACTTAACAATACAAAATGGAAAGATTCATGACTAAATGGTTGTAAGGCGTTTTATAATATTGGCCTCTGTACAAAAGAAGCTTGGAGAATAATAGGGTTATACTTCTCAGATGTTCCTTAATGTGTTCCTGGTTAAGGTTTTAGGTGCAAACCTTTAGAACTACTGCATGGATTCACTTATAATTTCATGGGACTACAGGTTTAAATCATTATGATTTATACTGGGTTTAACTATGTGTCAACACCATTTTTTAGATTATTTTACCGTGTCCAGTCACCTAACCTTGCTTTCCCGGACCCTGGTCTATAACCAGTACTCACCTATTCTTCCACAAGACCAGAAACTTCTCCATATACCTTATTAATACAGGAAAATTGACATAATTGTCAAATTTTCATGGCAGGGTATACCCTCCCTGGTTGGGATTCGAACCTGTACCCACTTTTAGACTCTAGATTTGACATCCAGGCACGCTACCAACTGTTCAACCGACCCCAGTTAAAAAATCATTATGGAGATCAAGTTGTATAAGTCAGTCTTAAGTTGACATTTATCTCAGGTTATTGTTGAAAGGCATGAATACTTTGTTTTAATCTGGTATTAATATTTGTTCTAAATTGTAGACAGTCTGTTATGTAAAATTTGACTCTACTGACATAGTTTTGTTTTGTTAAGTGAATAACATGTTCACTTGTAATCTACCGAGTTCATTAATGAAAGTTCTTTAATATCCATTTCTAAGTTGATTATGAATACATCTGTACAAATTAGAAAATGTTTAAGTACATAATAAGAGAATTTTGAGCATTTATTGTAATTATTGTTGCAATTTAGGTGTGCATGATTGATTCTTAACGCAATACACATAAACTGTAACAGTAATTTCATTAAGAAACAATAAAAAGATATAGAGGATATTTGTTTATATCGGTGTAAGATCGATTTTTATTTCACGAGTGAGCTAAGGATGCAATATTTTCATGAGTGGCCTAGCCACCAGTGAAAATATAATATCATTAGCTCACGAGTGAAATAAATAGATCTTACACAGAAATAAACAAATTTTCTGTTTATTATATGCTTCAAACTGGTTTTTTTTAAAGTTTAAGTACTGTATATCATGTCACCAGAATGGCACATCCAAACAGTGAAAAGTAACAAATTTATTTTCATTGTTTCGAGATGCGCTTATCGTCAGCTTGTTCTAGTCAGACACTTTAACTCAGAGTTATGACCCTTGATTAGTTATGCAGTATGCATATGGAGTAAAAACTGTTTCTGCGCTACTTCTCTGCAACTACTGGCTGGAATTCAACGAAACTTTATGGGAATCTTCAATACCAAGAGGAGATGGGCATATCGTTGCTTTGTTCCGGTCAGACTCTTTAACTCAGAGTTATGGCCCTTGATTAGTTATGCAGTATGCATATAGAGGAAAAATTGTTTCCGTGCTACTTCTCTGCAACTTATGGCTGGAATTCAATGAAACTTTATGGGAATCATCAATATCTAGAGGAGACGCGCATATCGTCGCCTTGTTCCAGTCAGACCTTTCAGCACAGAGTTATTGCCCTTGATTAATTGTGCAGTGTTCATATAGAGAAATATTGCTATTTCTTTGCAACAGCTGGATTGATTTCAACAAGATTTTATGGAAACCATCAATACAGAAAAGAAATTTGCATCTCATTGGCATGTCCTGATAATTTTTTACAGTTAAAGCCAGTATATTATTCCTATGTTACTCATCCTTGGGGGAAACTTTTAAGTACAATTTCAAAGTTTTAAATATTATGAAAACAAGTTCAATTGTTCATTTCTATTTATTGCTATATATCATGTAATTTCATGGAAAAAAAATTTCAACTAATGATACCACAAAATTTCCAAAAATATTCATTCACCCCTATTTTAGACTGTTATACTCTTCTTTTATTAGCTTGACTTGCCAAGTGAAAAAATTCACCTATACATATCTTATTAATCATAAAGATGGTCAACAGGTACATCTAGTATGAAGTAAATAATTGTATCAAAAGAAATGACGTCATAATAAAGTTGTGGATCATTAATAAAATAAATCCAGTTTGAAGCATTGCCAAGAATGAATGGTATTTTATCCTTAAACTGTGATAACCTAGGTCACTGATACAATAAAATATAACATTGGTCATTCTTGATTTTATCATACATTGATTTAAAATATATGTAAATGATATATGTTTTATGACCAAAAGCACTGTTTTGTGCTGATGCCTATAAAGTAAAGTGTAAAGATTAATTTTGGTGTTTATTGGCTTAGTAAAATTAAAGATTTATGAATAGTTTCCATATCGCGGGTTTAATGCAAAATGGTCATAACTCAATGTAAGAAAAAAGTGAGTTACAACTGTTTTGCGCTAAAAACCACGATTTGTCTGTCCCTTTTGTTGTTATAATATGACCTTAAGTTCAATGTTTGACCCCGTGACTGACCATTAAAATGTTTGATATCTTAAAGTTAGATAACTGACCTAGAGATTTATTATTAACCTGACCTTACTATTAGATATCTGTTATTTATGCCTTATATCATTATTAAAGGCGGCACTTCAGATTAAATTATAAAACACTGTGGTATTAATATAATTATAGTTTCTGCAGTTTTATAGTTCTTTTCAAATTGTTTGAGCCCCTCTTTATGCTGGTTTCAAAATTGTATGTTGGCAATCCTGTAGCGTGTTCAATTACACGATACGTTACAGAACGTTACGTAACGATACATTCGAAACTCCTCGGCCATATATTTGTTTACTTCAACACCGGTAGTTTCAAAATAGCATCTAAGTATGTCCAAGATTATTCGCAGCAAATGGACGAGGAGTTCCAAATGCATCGTTACGGAACGTTCTGTAACGTTCGCGGTTACTGAACTCAGCCCTGACAAAACTGACCATTAGAACTCATTTATTTGTAATAGGTTTCTCTGCAGTTCCTCTGTTCTAGCTTGCAGATTGATCATGGGGCTAATTTTCTTCTAATTAGAGAAAAATGTTATTTACTTTGTAATTTTTGGTGACATCTCGCCACATTCTTCACTGCATTACAAGCAGGGCTCAAATTTAAGCTTGCATACTCACAAAATATGAGTGGATTTTAAAAATAGCAAGTAATTCTTATTTTAACTCCTAATTTCCGCAAGTTGAAATCGCAGCAAAAATTTTACTGTCTAACCTAATGAGGCTAAAATCAGCATTTAAGCGGCCAGATAGATCGATCATAATAATTAAAGATTCACAGTAAACCATGTCTGATATTCTTTGTTTATCCAACAATTACGCTCATGTTCTATCTAGTTAAATGTAGTAATATGTTGTTTTTATATTGCATATGAATTGTTACTATGTATGTTAATAAAATTTGGAGAAAAATGGGAGTGATTTTTTTTTCATTTTGTGAGTTAAAATTAAATCAACTAGCAAAAATTATCAAGTCCAACTTTTTGTTAAATTTGAGCCCTGATTACAAGTGTCTCCTTTGCTCATGTGATCAAAATCAGTCTGCTGAAGTACAGGTGAAGTGAGTCATTGAAAATTTCAATGTAAATAACTTTTTACTCTGAGTAGAAGAAAATTAACTCCAATTTAGAATACATTTCTTTAAGGTGGTAATTAATAACTTAACAAAACTCTCAGCACTACATGTATAATGTAGTCAGATTATTGAATGTCCCTTGTATTTCAAATACTAGAAAAAAGGCAGAATTTAGAATACAATACTATAAGGATACTTGTTGGAGAGCTTAAATGTGGGATAACCCTAAATTGGAACAGTCACAACAGTCCACACAAAGTCATATCTCAAAGCTTTAAATGTTTATCTATTGAAAAGCTCTTTTTATACCTCCGCTTCGAAGAAGAGGGGGGTATACTGTTTTACCCTTGTCCGTGCGTGCATGCGTGTGTCCGTGTGTGCGTCCGTCCGTCCGTTACAAAATTTCCGTCGCAGTTAGCAACTATAACATGCAGCAGCCTAATACTTGCATATTACTTCATCCCATAGTCCCATGTGGTGTAAAGCGATTTCATGCTCCTTGCTCATCTACTTCCTGTTTGTTGCATATTTTTAGATTTTTGCGGGGGTATCACTAGTGAGCATTAGCTCACAGATTTACTTGTTTCAACAGGAAATGACTACAAAATGTATTGTGGCTCTTGAAACAAACCTACAAATGACATTTTACCTTCACACTGTAAGGCAATTCATTTAATGATGCCTGTGGGGTAACTATGCCTCACACTGTGTTCTCATGTGCTTTCTTGTATCTTCAACTCAATGGTAAATTACATCAACTCAATGGTAAATTACAAAAGAATATTTTGTATACAATTTTATGTATATGAAAAGTGATTTATATTAGTTTGATTTTTTTCACTGTATTAAAACTTGAATAATAAGCATTCAGAAGTTTCCCAATGTCACCATACTTCAGGTCCTTATTTAACTTATCACCTTAATATCCTTTACAGACTTTATTTAGAAGTGACAAATAAATTATTATTATTATACTCATGAAATTGAATGTTGTGTATAGCTAATGAAATGAGCCTGTCTGTTTCAGTTTGATAAAAGTATGATTTAAATCATCAATTTTACTGAGAAAAAATATAATCTGTCCTTATTAGTGTCTCAACCCTATACACATATATGTAATACTAATAAACATATGAACCATCAAGAAGGTAGTAATGTCTTTTACATGTACAGTATGTGACGATTTATATTATGATTTTTATTGTTAGATTTTTTGTGAAAAGTGCCACTGAATGAGAAGTCTGAAAACTTATTATTAGAAACGTGAAATTGAATGTAGTGTACTAAGCTAATGAACTGAGCTTGTCTCTCGCAAAATTTGATAAAACTATTCTTTAAATCATCAATTTTACTTAAGAGCAGTCAAATCTGTCCATATTAAGGTCTCAAACCTATACACATTATATGTAATACTAATAAACATATGAACCATCAAGAAGGTAGTAATGTCTTTTACATGTACAGTATGTGATTATTTATGTTCTGTGACTATTTGAAACTTCTGTATGGAACATTGACTTTGATATATTACTTACATTCATTTACTATATGACTGGTTGTATTGATCAACATTACAGTAACAGATCAATCTTACAAATATATGATCAACTTCTTTTGTGTATTTCTCATTTTTCTTGCTTGAACATTTATAAATGTTTGATTTTCTATTCTGTGAATGCATTTTATTAGAAAGTTATGAATTTTAGATGAGTAAATAAATTTAAAAAATCATTATCTTGATATTGACATAAAATGTGAAATCAGTTCATTTTAATATCAATTTTAATGTATTGGATAATATATTAAGTATATATTTGATTCTGGCTGGAGATTTCTTTACTTATTTTGGTGAGTAAATTATTTAACACTGTTAAAAATTTAAGGTTAAGAATTAAAAAAATTATGTACAATAATTGTCTATATCTTGTTGTAGAATAAAAAATTAAATTTTGCACAAGTTTTTTATGAGCCAGGATTAAATTATGAGTGCTTTAGCTTAAGTTATTGAATTATAAAGCCCATCAAAGCTAGAAGCTGTGTTTTATCATAAAAAAAAATTAGAAAAACGTTATTTTATTCTACCTAAGAAAATGATAATTTGTCTGTTAAGTTTTATTCATTTTTTAAGGAGGTAAATTATAACTTAGCTAGGCATCATTCAATATCAAAATAAGGTTTGTCCCAGGTTAAAATACAGACTGAAAACACATCTGCCTATGTTATAATAAAAAATTGAATCTTTAAGATTTTAAATTACAATTACACTTGTGTGGTCGAAATTATAAATTTTTAAAATTATAGCCTGAAGCTCACAAGAGTTGTATAAGAAATCACTTAGGTGAGCTAGCTGTACAGAAATGATGACAGAGTAAGAATGATGATAGTTAATGTAATAATTGTATGTAGAGTTAAAAATCACTGGAATAAATGAGATAATTATTCACTATTTTATAATTCTGTTTTGTCATTTTATATTATGTCTTGAGCTGCAATTATCAAAAATCTTATGAATTTTATGATAACTTAACAATACAAAATGG